>VZRL01012168.1:537396-891314 GCA_013397895.1 Origma solitaria | reverse complement strand
AAAAAAAAAAAAAAAAAAGAAAAAGGTAAAGTTTAATACAGTTCCTGAGGCATCTTGGATTTAATGGAAGCACAGATACTCAATTGCCAGGAAAGCTGATAGTAAGAATGATGGCTACCACTTAGAAAGTCTCATTTTGAAGAGTATTTACAGAATCTGATTGTGACCATGATACAGTGAATATAAGTGTGAAATTCTCACTCTACCAAATTTTGTAGTTGTGAAAAGCAACATAGTCCAAGACATTTTCAACAATTATGTGTGCATATAAAACCTCAGTGATAAATTTGAATTTTATTTTTACTTCTCAGCTGAACCTACTCAGAATGATAAAGGTCCATTTGTACTCTACCCTGCTTTTCCAATTAAAATAGAAAATTGTTTTAAGAGTTTGTTCAGGGAATTGGTGCTACAGAGACAACTTGCTTTTTGCTTCATTTTTCAGTATCACTGCAGTATGAGAGTAATATTATCGTATAAAAGGTTTCGATTTGGTGTTCCTTTTTTTTTTTTTAATTTATTTTAATAGTTGCTTAGGCCATGGTCAGCCTACTCCCAGTGAGGGAGAGATTTTCCTATTCTGTGCAAAACTGCATCCTTCAGTTGGTTCTACCTCTAGAAAGGGTGTGGAATATAAGAACTTGAATGACATGGCAAAAATTGGATTACAAGTGGGTTTGTGTCCAGGAGTTCTTCTTTCTTAAATTAATCCTGTCATTTGGAAATTACTGTTTTCCTATCTGAAGATCAGAAAGACCCTTCCATAGTTTTCTTGTGTACCACTCCTATGACATTGAACGATTAATATTTTGTCTAATTCAGACTAATTATTAGGTGCAATTAATTGAACTCTGTCTCTTCAGACATCCCTAGTTCATATAGGTCTGTGCTTGTTGTAGCCAGCTTCAACTTGATTGGCTAAACCTGGATTTTCCTTTTTTTTCCTCATAGACCCTAGGCAGGAGGTCAGCAAACAAATTTTATTATTTCAGGCTGGTGGGAGCTATGAATGATTCATAAATTTTCTGCAGGAGGTCTTTAGGTGGAATAGATTCAACACTAAGCTATAAAGACAAGCAAAAGGTATGAAGAAGCAAGGAAGAACACAAGTATTTTAAATTTTCCTTCTTTGTAATTTTTTAATTCTAATGTGAGATGTGCTTTTAAAGTATATGTTTTATAGTCTGCAGCAGCAACTTACACTGACACCTGTTTTGTTTCATGCATTTTATCCTTTTTATAATACCTAGTTTTGAGAAGAAAATGTCTCCCAATAAGCATGTGTGGCTCAGTCCCTGTGAGGGCTTCATCCAAACAAAACTTGAGAGCAGAAACAGACTTTATCTTTCTTTGTTGTTATTTTAGAAGAAACACTCTAGTTTTATAAACCTGGTTATATTTATCTAATGTGAAGTGCCCTGATGAAAAATAAAAATAAAAAAAAATATGTATATAAAAAGAGGAGATAATCAGTTCAAGACATGCAATTTTTTACGCATACTCAAGTTTACGCATCTATTTCCTTTGTGATTTGAGATCTGTGACACTTACTGCTTGAAACCTTCTGTAAGTTTCAAATATCGGAAAGATCTACTCACTGCATGGGCTAAGGTCAGAGAGCTTTATGCTCATTCTTTATGCTCAAGACCATGACACTTCATTTACACGAAAGAAAGCTTGGCTATACATGACATACTTGACATGGACTGTAGTTTACTCACTGTTTTTCTTCTAAAAATGTATTAAATGATAGAGCTGAGTTCTAATTACTGTGCAGTTCAGTCACCATAAAAACAGCTAACAAATTTGGAAAATATTAATCTAATAAGTTTTCAAGTATGCTGTGATTATAAAAAGTAAATTGTGAATATAAGTAATGTGATCCAAATGATTGCCTGGCAGCTTTTGTCTTGATAGTTTTCATAGTATGGAGCTAGTTCTGATCTAATTGGGGTAGAGTTAATAAATTGTGATTACATTGCATAAAAGGGATGTCTGTGTCAGCTTTTTTGTGCTTTTCAGGAGGGTGTAAAAGTTTCTGATCTTTTTTTCAAAATTGATCCAGTTTTCTCTTTTCCACCATTTTTTTACTTCGTTAAAAACTTCCTGTATTGTATAGTATAAAACAGTCAGTAGATGACTACTGACTTCTGACTTTATTGGGTGTAGGACCGTGGAAAACTTAGGAGTAAAGTAGATCTGGAATACCATATAATTAACCCTGCCCTACTGCTGAAACTGAGGCAGAATTGAGAAAATAGATGTACCTTTAAAACTGGGGGAGATGGGGTGGGGGGAAGATAATACTTCTCATATATCTCCTGGGATGTCTTTTGACCCTTACAGGATGAAATTCTGAACTAGCCGTCATTAAAAAATGTCTGCCCAAAACATAAAGAAAGGTAGGAAACAACAGTGTTTTATTCTCACAGAACAGAGATCTTCAACTGAATCATAAGTCAATTTTACGTTTAATTTTATGATCTTCACTGGTGTCTTTAATTCTACATGTAAGAAACCGTGAAGTTATTTTCAGTAATAGCAAGTCCCAAGATATTTGGAAATTATACAGCCATCCAGTTTCTTCTTTTGCTGTTCTGATCTAATGAAAATTTTTCATCATGTCCTTATGGACTGCATATACATAAGAAACATGGAAAATATTTGATCTCATTTTTTCTATAGCATTTTTCTATAAATGTGACTTTAATTTTCTCCTTTTTGTTTTAATTCCATGATCTGTTCTACTGTATTGTACCTAACAATCTTTCTAGGGTGTTTTGAGGATTTAGGAGTTAATATTTCAATATTGCTTTCAAAATGCAAATAGCATATAAGGTTTTATTCACACTAATAAATTTATAACTGTGATGTATCATTTTCTGACATAGAAGTATAAGCGACATGATGTCGTTTGCTTGACCTTGAAGACAGTTAATGATACTTCTGCAGCTTTTCTAAGATGGATAAAACTGTCTATAATCTGCAAGTGTATTATCTAGCCAAACTGTGGCAGTATTCTCTCCCTATTATGACTTCTGTTCAAGCCTGCATCAATTAATTTGTTCAATTGAGATGCTATCTATATTTTATACAACTTCATAATATTAACACTGCACAATATTTTTATTTGATTTTTTAGATTTAAACCTTTTCAAGCCCAATTCCAAGCCTTGATGAATAATATAGACAAACAACAATGAAACAATTAGATGACTTTGCTAATAAATTGCTAGAATATCTATGTATTTTAATTTCATTTTTGGGGAAAAAGAAAAATGTAGCTGATGTTTGTTTCATTAGAAAGAGGCAGAAAATATTCCAAATACAGAAACTGATAGTCATGGTACTATAAGAAATCTATATTGAATAACTATAAACACATCAGCAGAAGTCTTAGTGTTTTTAATTGATAGCTTTAGCTATTGTCAATCATAGATACTTTCATGTGTTTAAAAAGTAGTTTGCATAAGCTATGCATTAAATTCTCTGTCACCAAAACATGAGTTAATTAGACTGAGAACTGAAATAGGAGCTGCTAAGTATGGGCTGTCTGTTTTATTTTCCCTTGTGAAGTGAAATATCACTTTTCAGTGATAACCTATCCTTGTAGTATTCCAGCTTGTCACACTGGCCACAGCTCTGACACAAATAGAACATGATAGTACTTTGTGCTCCTGAAAATGTGGAGATGCTGTAGCTGCTTTTACTGTCTCATTGCTGCTGGTGGTGACTGAGTCAGAAAAGAAACGGAAGGAAGAAAGAGGAAAAAAAAAAGAAAAAGAAAAGAGGAATTTGTCGTCATTGACTTAAACGCCTGTAATTTGAAGAACATTGTATTTACTGTAAGACTTGTACTCTCCTCCTTTCTTGTGAATAAAAAAGCAGGGCTTTTTCTAAAAGTAATCTTACCTCTGCTAGAAGGCAGTTAAATTATCACTGTATTATTCCTGAATCCAACCCCATGTTTTCCTTTGATCATATTCACATCACCGTCATCTTTCAGCAATGTGTGCACATTTTTCATATTGAATACCCCAGATAAGTAAATTTTATGTTCTCTTCAATAGACAGATAATCAAGGAAAGGATGTAGAATTTTCAAAGTCATCTGAGAAGTAAGGGGCTAAAGGATCATCAATTCCACTGAGATAGGAGAACTTGACTCCTTCAGATTCTTTGAAAATCAGGAATAGAATAGCTGATTCTGCCCCAAGTCTCAGAGAAGAAATCTTGTGGAGGGGAAAAATTTGGAAGTCCCAAGTCCTTTTGTACTACACTGCCTTTGTAACTGAGACACCAAAATGAATACATACAAACAGACTTCACAAAACATTAAGTAGAAAAACAGATATATCTCATTTTATCTTCTTATCAGCACTCGTAAGGGTATTATATATCTGTCAGATGATATGACCAGTGAGCTCTCTAGACACACTCTTGCTTCACTTTTGATGTATTAAATCAAACATGAATACTGTGTCGACTCTTCATTTGCTATGCTCATTTCTAATATTACTCACATGTCTTTATATAATTCATGGATTCATTTTCATAATTAAGTTGTATTTTTTTTCAGGGAAAAAAAATTATGCATTAGTGTGAGATTAAGAAAAATTTGATTTTCTTCTTTAATTAACTATTTTGATGGAGGAATTTGGTGTAGCACAAAAAGATAAGATGTATGTAACAGTTTAAATATATCCATTGAAGTTGATCAAATTACTATAGGATTGAATTAATGAGGGAATAAATCAGTGAAATAATACATAATCAAAATGAATATTTAAGATCCAAACCCAGTGTGATAAAATACAAGTCTAAATAGAACATGCATTTCTTTGAAGTAGAATAAATTCATCTTTCTAACTGGTGTGCACACTTTGAGTGATGTTCTTTTTCATCACAGGACAATTTCTCATGCTAAATTTCATTTTGAATGGAGCCACAAGATGTGCAGAAGGAGCAAAATCAAATATTAGTTTTAAAATGTGCTTTTCAGTGGTAGGATGATATATGTAAATTTATATATTAGAGCAACTGAAAATATTCACGGTGTTTAATATAGCTGACAACCTTCCTATAACGCACTTCATAATTTTTTTTCAAGAAATATGGCAACTGGTCTAAGCAAAACAATTATTGATGTTTTTTCCTCAACTGTAATAATGAGAATTATAATTTGAAGATAAAAATGAAGCGTTTTTATGTTTGTTGGATGATGGCAATAAAGCAATTTTTGTCATGACAAATTACAGTCTTCTAATAAATCTTTTACTAAAAAATTTATGCATCTATAAAATCTCATATCTGATGTCCTGTGTGGACAAGCCCAATCCAATTGTCTGGGATGTGATGGTGTGAGGATGAGAATTCTGTGTTAACTCCTGCTCCCTAGCAGCTGTCAGGTGACAGTCAATTTTTCAGCCAATGAGGCAGATAATACCAACAGAGAGAACTTGTCTGGAGCATCCCTGCACCCTTTGCATCTGTAGGACTCCACACACAGGCTTCGGGCAAATGAATCAATTTGCCTGGAAAGAAAAACCACTGCACGATATTGCAGTATTATTTTTCAGACATGCTAGTCAAAGCGAAATTTAGAGATAAACTCACTATTGCATCCAGAAGTAAACTGTGCATGTGCCAGGAGCTGAAGACAGGGGATGGCAGCCACATCAGAAGAAACAGGCAGAGTATTGGCAGAAAGATCTACAGTGCTGATAGCACAGCAGGTGCCCTAGCTGTTACAGGCAGTATTTTTTGTTACAGGTGAAAGAGCAGCTTCCGCTCCTTTCTGTGTTCAGCTTTGATGTTGTCAGTGTTAAGGAATTTCTTACATCTCTATCCTCTTAGAGCTTTGCTAATAACTTTTTATGGGTAGGTTATACTAATATAGCTTAATATACTCTTTTTAATATAGTTTTCAAGGAAAATAGGTATCTGTGATCTGAGGTGTTTTCCCTGACAGTAACAAAACTCGGCTTGCTTGAAACCTTTTCTATTAAAAAGAAAAATGAAAGGTGAAATCAACAAAACAAATTGTACTTTTGAGTGAGTGACTCAACAAGAGAGTTCACCCATGAGAGTTTTTGAGTCTTTTGCCTTATTTCAACTTCACAAACATCTGCAGAATATCTCACCTACTATGCAAGGACTTCAAACCTAGGGACATAAAGCACAGTGAAACCATGGAACTGTTCTTGACAAATGATACAAGGCAAAAATCCATGTAATTTAAACACATTTTTTAATGGTATCTAGTAAGTCTCTAAGGCCATCTGGATGATCTGATACAGGTGGTAAATATGGGTGTAGCTCTAGGGGGTGTACAAATACTAAGGTTTAGTCTGTTGACTTTTCTCCACACAAAAGTCACTTAAAATGAACAAGATGAAAACAGGAGTGAAGGTGAGTAAATCAGGAGTACATAGTAAATCCTGCTCCTCTATAGCACCTCCTGCTCAAGGTTCAGAAAAACTTGCATTGTCAGGAAAGCTTATAATGGATTATAACTAGACCTTTTCTTGCCTAATAGCTGGAAACTGGAAATATCCACTGCACAGTAGGTAACCAGTCTGTAAAAAAGCCAATAAAAAGGAGCTTGCCTCCTGAGTTTGCTTGGCACACATGGGAGGGAGGGAGGGAGGGGGAATCACTGCCTCCTGCAGATGTGTTACACAATGCTGAACAGGGATCTGTGCTGTGGGGGGGTGTTCACTTTTTCAGGGTGAACTGAAGGTTATCCTTTTCATTCTTTTGCTCTAAATTTAATTTTTCATTCTTAGTTGTGTCCTTGTGATACTTGCAGCGCTTGATTGTGTACTGCAGTAGCAGGGCCTTTTTCCCTGACAATCCTAGATCCTGAACTCTGTCAGTCATGGAAAGCAGAAAACGTGAACTTAAGTTCTAAAAGCATAAAGGATGAAGAATACCATGAGCCATGAGGACTGTAGAATTCTTAAGGATAATATTACCATTGTCCTACATGCCACAAGAGCCTATAAATGATGTCAACTTCAGGTGTGACTGCATCTTTTATGCAATTTCTATTTTCAAGAATCTTTGGCTAGTAATGACAAGAGTGCTTAGAGCCAAATTGGCAGTATTTTTAGCAGTAAGAATAGAGAATTTGTAATAGAAAGAGCTTTTTAAAGATTCTCTATTTCTCCTTTACCTGTGGATTCTTAATACCTCCTGGAAATAACCTAGACGAATAAAACACCTGTCTATAAAGTGCCCCTTCTGTCTGCCTTATATTTCTGTGCTGGTTTTGGGAAAAAAAAAAAGAATGCTGTCTTTGAGATATACTCCTTTTAATGCTTCTGAAATTATTTTTTTCTCCTGCATTCCTATTATGATACCTGTCTGACCAAAAGATGTCAGGCTCTGCAGGACAGTGAATCAAAAATTTGAAAGCTGATAGATCTGGCAATCTCATTTACTAACATTCACTGCTTTTAACTTAAGCCATTCTTTTCCCCTAGAATTTTTCTGGCTTCTCCTGCTTTTGGCCACCCAAATCACACTACAGGCTTGTGTTTAATGTGCAGAATATAATCTCCAGTATGGTCACAATCATAAGTGTCAATAATCAGGGCAAGGTGGCATGTACATTCCTTACAGAGATGTTCTAAGTGATGATCCGAGAGCAATGAGGAAACCCTTCCAGGATTTGTCCGACCACAACATGCTCTGATATGGACCATCTACACTGATGGGCTTCTTTTCACATTCAGCTGAAATGTTTTCTACATTATCTAGGAGCTACTGTGGATTATCTACATCTGTTTAAATATGCAGCCTCCTGACTGTTGTAGGAGAGTTCATGGCAAACATGGCCACATCTCTCTGTTGAATTCCTATTCATTTGCTAATTCAAAGTTTGTTCTCCACACACTCAGGCTTAGATAACTTAGAAACCATTTTATCTCTGTGTAACTCCTTGATAGCTGCAATCAACGGGGTCATTTTAGTGACTTTTGTTTTCCAGGGTCTGGTCTTCTGGTTTTCTGAAAGAACTGTGATTGGGGAGATGGGATGTGTTAGCTCTGCTGAAAGACTGAAAAATGTCAGGGAGGAAAGTAAAACTCCTTTAAGGTATAGTGTAAATCAAAATTGGGATTAACATGTGGATCATTTTGTAAGGAAGTTTCTTTACATTCAGTCCTTGTACGATACAGTGAAAAGGAAAGACAAATGTATATTAATTATGTGTGTGCAATATTTCTGCATAGGACACAAAATGGACTGCTAAGTGCACATGAAATGTGTGTGTAATATGATTGCTGAAATAGTACTGTAGTACTGTAGCAGCTACATAATGAATTGTTTACAAAGAGGTTATCTGGTTTCTTGCTTACTTAGTCATCAAACATAAACAAACCATTTAAAGTGTCTTTTGTAAAGGCGCTTCTGCTTTCAATGAGTTTTGTGCACAGGAAAGATGATGGGCTGACTGCCCTTAAATGCTAAATTCTTTAATCACTGAACTTGCAGCTAAGAATTGTCTTCTGTTCATAACCCTTTCAATGAGCCTATATTCTACCCTTCAATTAATGTATTTAAGTATTTAATATAGTAACTTATTTATTTATTTATTTATCTCTTTATTTTGGTAATCTTAACTGACCTTAACAAGAATGTTAACTGACAAGAATCTGCTTCTTTAAGGTAAAATATTCGAGCAATATTGTGAGCTTTACTTGTGATGGGGGTATAGCATTTTTTCCCTTGCAATTATTAGCTACACTGTGCATTTCAGCTCTTTCTCTGAGATGTTCCTTTCATTAGGTGCACAGGTTTTACCTGGTTTTAAAATTTGCAATATAATTTTCTGAACATTACAGATGTTTGCATTATAAGACAATAAAACCAAGACAAGATTGAAAGAGAGCTAAGGTATTTCAGAATTCTAGCTAGTTTTCCAGAGCTGTTCACAGGAGTGTGTTTGAGTGCTGATAAGGCACTAACTATATTAAAAAGACAGAGGCAGAGCATAAGTATTGTTTTTTCCTTTCAGTCACTAAAGGATGACTCCTCCACGTATTAACAAAAAATGCAAAACCCAGGAACATTTTGTACATATTAAAGTTCTCAAGATGTACATCTTAAGAGAGTTAATTTTTTCTTTAAAGATAAATGAAATACATCTGGTATTTTAACTTCTCTTTATTGTTTCTAAACTCATTAGAGACTGATTGCTTAGTAATCACAGCTGTTTGATGAGGTCAATAGGAACCAAGAAACCTATACAGGCCAATTTAACGCCTCATAATTGGTAATGCAATTTGGAATGTGAACTCCTGAACATTTAGACAGATACAATGTTTGTGGAGAAAAAAAAAATACACCGAATAGATACAGTTGTGAAAATTGCCATGTCTTTTACCTTGGTGGTCCTTTTCCTGCTTGACCTTTATTATGTGTCTTATTTTATTTAATGTATCCTAATACCTTGGAGGAGATAGAGATGCTCTTCCTCACCCAACTTTACTAAAAAAAGGTACTGCTTAAAATAAACTGTGCTATTTAAACTAAATGCCAAAAATTTATTTTTTTTTTTGGCCAAATGAGGTCATCACCCCTATGGTACATCTGGCCTCTTATCTTCCTGGCACTTTTACTTCTAACCTCAAATTGCTGTGCCAGTGCCAAAAGAGTAGAGCCACTAGAAAATTATATTTTCATTGTCAGCAGGCAGAAATAAATTTGTATGCTGCTATGGTCTGAGAAAGACTATATGATAAAGCATGTATCATATGTTATTCAGTGTTATTCCTAAAATGGAAAAGGCCAAATTTGCAGGGAAAAAAGCCAATCTTCCTGGATACATAAAGTTTAATTTTTATTGTTTATCATGTGTTATTAGCTATAACAGATTAAAATGTTTAGTCTTAAACAGATTCATCAGAGTAGTGTAAGCAGTGTTCAGCTAAAGAATATTAAAGCAGGTGTAATGTGCCCAATAGCATCTCTGCAAACTCTGATTCACTCTAGACTGACTGGAGCACATAAGGTATAAAGCTGGGACTTAGTGTTGTAGGTAGATTTTCTACAAGGAGTGGATAAGCAGTGCAGGTGAAACAGTCTATGTTGATGTGCTGTTATATGTGAACTTCAATATCTGTATGTAACAGGGAAGAAAGAAAACATTATTTTTTACAGTTAGTTGTAATCTAAATGAGTACACAAATAGTCTGCAGAAAATTAGGAAAACTGTAGTCTAACTAGATCTAAAATGAGTTTTATTCATGTATTGCACTTTCTTTTTATGATTGTGGCATGAAGGCTGAAATGCTCATGCTATTCCCTAACATGTTAGTTAGGCAAATAGTTAACACATTCTATATTGAAATATCAGTCTTTAGACTGATGGCGTCCTATGGCACACAGTGCAATGAAAACATTACAGAAGAGTAGTTTTGCAAGTCTTTGTGGGGCTCTGAAGAGCAGCTTGTATTTCAAGACTTTATCCAGCATCCAGGACAGGATTTTTCTTTTCTCTTCCGACGCGCCCCCCGCCTCCCCCTCCCGCTTCTCCCTTTTTCCCTTTTAAATCCTTGGTGTCTCTCGCAGTTGCTGTGTGGTGTTGAATCCAATCCGCAGGCGAGGGGAATTTCGGTCCAGCTTTTTCAGGGAGCCGCGGATACACACAAAGTTGGCTGATGTGCCATTCAGCATCCCAGCAGCTCTTTCTCTTCACACTCGCAATGGCAAAGCTTTGTGCGGATGCACTGCTGGATGCTCTGAACTAAAGCCGTCTGGGGGAACTTAGCAGGTTCTGGACAGCCTTTTAAAGGTAAGGATGCGAAAACAGGCGTGCTGGAGAAGGAATCTGCCGGGGGAGAGCGTGGCGTGTCAGTGCTGTGCAGGCTGCATCTTAAGTCTCCTGTTCTGATGCAGGAGTCTGTGAGCAGTAGGTGGGAGGGGATGCTTTTGTACTTGAAATAAGAAGCCCCAGATTAAGTGTTATCGCAGTGACTACTTTGGAGCTTGTGACAAACGGTGCGGTGATCAAAGCTTTCTGAAAATACCTCTGTCAATTATTTATCCGCTCCCAAGTTAAACCTAACTGTATTAAAAACAGCAGTAGAGGCCAGCAGCCCAAAGCTGCAAGGTGCTTTGAACATCTCTTCTCTTGCTGCTTTTTGAAGTCCCCTTATTGCAGTCAGTTTGGTTGAATACTCTTGAGAGAGCATTTCATGCACACTTATCTCTATTGGAGCCTTTTCTTTTTCTATAATCCACCAAGGAACAGTATGTTTTAACAGTAAATGGCCATTTTTAATGCTCAAATCTCATACTGTGCTTAAATGCCTTTTAAAAGACTACTTTCAGTACCATATAGATGTCTGTGCATTTAGGTTATAATTGACTTTCATTCAAATGTTGTAATAGCTAAGGACTTCACTAAAATGCATTTTAAAATTTAATTTCACTTGCAAAGCAGTTGAGGCTTTTTGCTTAAAATAACCTGTATTAATAATGTTGTTTTTACTTTTGGGTGGTCTGCTTCATCCCTTTATGTATCTGGCTGCTTCTGGTTAATGGTATATCAAATGTCAGAATAACGTGAGAAAATTTGAATATTGATGTTCATAGGCTATTCGGGGGTTTACTACTTTTATGATTAAATGGCTTTTGGTTTGCAATATTTTCCAAGTTTTTCCAGTATTTTTAAATCTCAAAATAGAACATGAAGTGCATAGTGGTTTTTAAGTTTATTCAGGTAGTGTTTCAATAAACAAACAGCACCTCTGCTCCTGTAGATTTCTAGTGGTATGCATATTAGACAAATGTTTGTGGCAGCATGCATTACTTCTTAAAAAGTTTCCACCTGACAATAACTCTGAAAGCCTTCTTTAAGAAAAAAAGTACAGAATGCTTGTTTTCCCCAATCTTTAAACATTTCTTTTCTAGTAAACTTCTTTTAAAATATAGTGTGTAATTTTTGCCTACTTAGAATTGCATCTGTTACCCCAGGCTGGTATGTTTTTTTCCTGTTGTTTCTTACAGAAGTATTTGACTGTCATTACCACGCATTTTCTAATCTGAGTCTAGAGTAAGTTAAAGCCCAAGATCATATCAGATTATTTTTTCATTTTAAATAGGGTGTTCCAGGTAATAATATGAGGCAGAAAGTATGATATTTTGCATGCCACTGTTAGCATAGTTCATAGAAAGTATGAAAAGAGACTATATATTTTAATAATTAAATGACTTATGGAATTGCAGATTGGTATTTTCAATAGTTTTTCATTACAGTTTCTGCCATTGAGGCAATGTGAAGGCTTTGAGAAAGATGGAGTGCTGTAATTACCAGGTGCACATGTTCATTAATTCTTCCTATCTAGAAAAACCTTCAAGTTCTTTTCCAGTGGCATATTCGTAAAGCTATAAATATCTAAATTGTGTCAGCCAAGAAGTCACACAGAATGGAGGCTCTTTTTGAGTTCAATTTCATGCACTGTTGCTTTGGTCTTGTGAGGGAGTGCTTTGCATTCTTCATGATGGATATTTGTCCTCTTCCTTATAAAAGTTCAGAAAACAAACTGTTAGGTCAGAGATTATTTAGTCTGAAGTATGCTTGAATAAATTATAAGAAGTATTCCTGAGCATAAAAATATGTAAAAATAGCTTTCTTAAGTGAAGACAAAACAGAAGAGTTGCTAAGATAATTTTAGATCTTAAACATAACATTTTAGTAAACAAATTAGGAAAGCTAAAGTTTAGAGTTAAGAAAAAGGATGTTAGAGGAACATCTGTAATACTCTGCATTGTTTTCTTCCTTTATCTATATACTGGCAGGTTAAATAGCATGTGATGGAATACTGCAGTTTTATTCTCTGACTTCCTTTTAAATACTCTGATATAATTATCAGTCTTTATATGAACAGAAAGATTAGTAAATCCATTTGTATCTCTGTCTATTTCCATGTGGATGTCTATACATAAGCATTTAGGTATTGTATTTAATTACAGAGCATTAAAGGTAATTTTCATCAGTTGCTATATTAAATAGGTATTTGAAATATGCAATGACATCTTTAAATGCCTATGTATAATTTCTCTATGAACATACATATAAGTGTGTGCTCCTTTTGAAAATATTTT
This sequence comes from Origma solitaria, assembly GCA_013397895.1. Taxonomy (NCBI): domain Eukaryota; kingdom Metazoa; phylum Chordata; class Aves; order Passeriformes; family Acanthizidae; genus Origma; species Origma solitaria. Next base: position 878,199 of record VZRL01012168.1, on the reverse strand, counting down.
TGTTAGCATTTACTGGAACTGCACTGAGATGTTGATTTTACAGTCAATTCCCTGTCTCCAACCTGCCATTTGACATATAGGACTGTTTCAGGACTACACATCAATTTTTTGGCAAAAGCACTAAACTGTTTATTTCCTTCAATCACAACTGTCAGTAATTTTAGACTCTCTTACAAGTTCAGAATTAAGGTCATTTTCATCTGAGAAATTATTTAGGGTGTTTTTGTTTGGTTTTTTTTCTTACAATGAACTCAGAAAATCTCAAATAATAGGGATTGAGAAGAGGTCATACCTTGCTTGCACGTGAAAACGGTAGTTGTTATCAAAAATAAGCCTGAAAGAAGGTACGGATGTTGCCTGTAGATAGTGCACTTCATTCACATTACCAGTCCATGAATTGCTGAGGAGATTCAGTGCTTCCCCCCTGTCCTACAAACATGGGTAAAGACCAAGTGTTTTGTTTGTTTTTTTTCCCCTGAAATAAGTTGAAAAAATAGAACTGTATCTCTGCATTATTTGGAGTCGAATGCATACAAAGGATGAAATAGCAGAAAGCCTGCGTGCCGTGGGTTGTGTGGGATGAGCCTCCCCTCCCCCTGGGGAGCTGTCCAGCATCAGCCGCTGGCCAGTGGCAGCCCAGGGCAGACTGCCCTCACCCCCTGGGCTCACAGGTTTGGACAAACATGAAATATGTCCCAGGATGTTCCCTTCCAGGGAGCTGTGAGTTAGATGGGAAATATATTACCTGGCGTGGATCACAGGCAACTTTTTAATGGTTTGTGGGATTTGGGGAATGGATTCAGATCACCCTGTCAGGCAGTGTCTCAGTTCAGTTCCTCGACAGATAGCATTTGGGCACAGTAACAGTGACATGGGTTTAGCCTAAAGTTCTTGTGTTAAATAACATAATTTTTAATAAAGATGCTGTATTGGCTTTCCATGGTAAGGTTATGGTGGCATGGGACTCCAGGAGTGACTCCTGTGAGAAGCTGCCAAAAGCTTCCCACATGTGCACTTGAGCCAATGCCAGCTAGCTCCAAGATGGAGCCACCACTGGCCAAGGCCAAGCCCATCAGGGACAGCAGTAGCACCTCTAAGATAATATATTTAAGAAGTAGGGGAAAAAATGCTGTGCAACAGCAGCTGGCAGAGAGAGGTGAGAATGTGAGAAAAACAACTCTACATACACCAAGGGCAGTGAAGAAGGAGGGGCAGGAGGTGCTCCAGGCATCAGAGATTCCCCTGCAACCTGTGGTGGAGACCATGGTGAGGCAGCTGCGCCCCTGCAGCCCATGGAGGTCCAGGGTGGAGCTGGGGTCCACCTGCAGTCGGTGGAGGAGCCCACACCAGAGCTGGCGGATGCCCAAAGGAGGTTTTGACTCCATTTGAAGTCCATGCTGGAATAGTCTCCTGACAAAGACCTGTGTCCCCATGGAGAGAGAAGCCCACACTGGAACAGGTTTGCTGGCAGGACCTGTGACCCTGCAGGGCCCCGTGCTGGAGCAGGCTGTTCCTGATGGACTGTATCCCATAGGAGTGACCCATGCTGGGGCAGGGCAAGAGTGTGAAGAGTCCTTCCTCCGAGGAGGAAGGAGCAGCAGAGACATGTGATGAACTGACCGCAGCCCCTGTTGCCCATCCCACTGCGAGAGGAGTTAGAGAAACTGAGAGTAAAGTTGAGCCCAGGAAGGAGAAAAGTGTAGGGGGAAGGTGTTTTTAAGATTTAGCTTTACTTCTCATTATATTACTCTCATATGATTGGTGATAAATTAAACTAATTTCCCCAAATTGAGTTTGTTTTACCCACGACAGTTAACTGGTGAGTGATCTCTCCCTGTCCTTATCTCAACCCATGAGCCTTTCATTATATTTTATCTCTCCTTCCCAGCTGAGGAGGTAAGAGACACAGTGACTTTGGTGAGGACCTGGCATCCAGTCACGGCGACCCACCACAGATATGTAGTTACCAGTATAGTTTTATTTTTGCATAATAGCGTTTTTAAACTGTTGTATTGATTATTCAAAGAATATGTCTTTTTCATACCAACAGTCTCTTTGTCTACCTGATTTTGGTAGGGCTTTAAAATTATTTTTAGCCTAGTAACTATTTGATTATTTCTCCCTGGTAACAACAGCCTGTGGCAAGATTAGAACCAGATTTAGACCCAACTGTTTTCAGGTTCATCAGTCCTAATGATTTGCAGGGAAATCCCTCCCTTCCTCCCTTCCTCTCTTCCTCCCTTCTTCCCATCTGCCCTCCTTTTCTCTTTCCCTCCCTCCCTCCCTCCCTTTGAGACATGTAGCTAAAACTCAGAAACACTGAAACAAAAACGCATTCCATTCATGGCATTCAGAAACACAAAACCTCAACAGTGTTTTCCACAATCTCACCTGAATTATATCTCTGCTTAAATTTTCAGTTGTTGCTATACAATCATTCATATCTGGAGGAAAACAAACAAACAAACAAAAAACCCAAAGAAAGATCATCAATAACACTTGGGTATATTTTCATACACACATTATTTAGATTTCTCACATAAAACCTCTGCTCTATTGAGTTTCACTGGTATGAAAAGTTCATTGTCTGTAAATAGAAAACCGTTCAACTTCTACTTTTCATATCCATCAATATATATCTTCCTTTACCTAAATTAGCTGACCTGTTAGGAAAGAGCACAAAACAAATCATGCAAAAGATGTGATTAGCCTAACATACTGTATCTTATATAGACAGTAATCGGTCTCCAATAAGGAGAAAGGAGTCCAACATGGAATGGTATAGCTCCTCATCATCCAGCAATCAGTGTTTTAGTGACTTTGTGAGACATTGCTTTATCTCACAGTTTTTAGTGGAGTTTAAAATAGTATTGTCTAATGTTGCCTAGTTTTGTTAGCAAAAGGACAAAAATCAGTCTTGGGATGCCTTCATAGAATCACAGAATGTCTTGGGTTGGAAGGGAATTTGAAGATTGTCTTATTTCAGCACTCCTGACATGGGCAGGGACACCTTTCAGTACACCAGGTTGCTCAGAGCTCCATTCAACTTGGTCTTAAACACCTCCAGAGATGGGGTATCCCTGTTTCAGTGCTTCACCACTCTCACAGTAAAGAATTTCTTCCTAATATCTAATCTAAACCTACTGTCTTTCATTTTGAAGCCATTTCCTCTTGTCCTGTCACTACATGACCTTGTAAATAGTCTCTCTCCATCTTTCTTGTAGGCTCCTTTACAGAAGGCCGCAGTTAGGTCACCCCAAAGCCTTCTCTTTTCCAGGCTGAACAATCCCAGTTCTCTCAGCATTTCCTCATAGGAGGAAATAGGTTCTCCATCCCTCTGATCATCCTGGTGACCTCCTCTGCACTCACTCCAGCAGGTCCCTATCCTTCCTGTGCTGTGGATCCCAGAGCAGATGCTGCAGGTGGGGTCTCATCAGAGCAGAGGGGCAGAATCCCCTTCCTCGACCTGCTGGCCACGTTTTATTGATGCAGCCCAGGATGCAGTTGAATTCTGAGCTGCAAGTGCCCATGGCCATCTCATATCCAGTGTCACACCCACCAGAACCCCCAGGTCCTTCTGTGGAGGGCTGCTCTCGGTCTGTTCATCCCCCAGCCTGCGTTGATACCAGGGGATGCTGGTATCTTCATCTCATTCTTTTCCTGCTTCATGTCATTTCTGTTTTCTTCTCTGCTGTTGGTTCTGGCCACTGGCAGTGAGTGGCTAAATGTCGTCTTAGTCTTGGTTCATCAGAAAACAGCTAAGACATTGCTGCTAGCTCCAGTGGGCATTTAAGGAAGTTTAATGGTGCTTTACTGAAAATATATTCAGTCTTGGACATATTTTCTTGATTTATTTTTTTTCTTTTTCTTCTCTTTATCCATTAAAAAAATTAGTTTGATAGAACAGGTGAGAACACACTTTTGCATTTCTACAATTATGGAGAGCATAACAACTGTAAAATTAGCTGAAATTATTTATGGACAAACAGTCCTCCTGACATTTTTTCATAGATTCTAATTTTCCGGCCCCATCTTCCAAAATGCTGACTATTTACTCAAAGCTCCATGTCAGGACAGAATGAGAAATTATATTGTGCAGAAAGCAGTAAAACACCTTCACATTATGTTAAGTACACTGGTAAGCATGCCGTTGCAATTTCATTGATGGACATTGAGTATGTGATGAATTTGATCAAGTTACAGTGGTTTAATAAATGACCATGCCTTTTGCAAAGTAATGTTTTTTTCAGTCTAACTTCTGCGTAGCCAGTAATGTGGATTTGCATTGCCTCTAGCAAAAGAAGGAGCTCAAGCTCAGTCTCTCACTTCTTGGATGAATGTAACTTAATCTCTAGGCTATAACATAATAAGGGAGGCCCCTGTTTTTAAGAGAAAATGGCAGCCATAATTGCTTTTTGCAAGAAACCCAATTCTATCAGTTTATGTTAGACATATTCTGAGAAAACTTATGGGTTAAGCCCCCATTTTTGGCACTCCTTAGTGCAACTTGCATTTTATGTGGCAGTAGCAGAATGCATGTGCAGGCTTATCCTGTCTGTGCATCCAAATGGCAGCCTCGAATATCTCTGGGTAAAATCTGAGATCTGGACTCCAGTTGTGCAGAGGCATGTGGTAGACATCAGACTTTTCAACTATGTTAAAATGGTAGTATAAATTATCGTCAATATATAATTCTTTCCAAATGCATTTTTTCCACATAAGGGTAGAAAAGAATATAGATAGTATGATTTTGGATGTCAGAAGAAGATTGTAATTGGTGGTATCACATATGTCCGCTTCTTCTCCTCACAGATTTTGCTTCTGTTTTGAATAACTTACTGAAATTTTGCTATATATGTATGTAGCTTTTTTGGTTGTTTTTAAGCTTTTGGTTTGATTTCATTACTCATTTGCCTAGTATTTCTTCTTTGTCATTTTACCAACCACCAAAGATTTTTGTACAGCAGTAACCACAAGAATTTGTCTTTTTCCTTGACAAAATCATTAAGCTAAGAGGCAGAGGCCTTTTGCTGCCTGTGTTGTGATAAAAGTTGTGGTTAAAATAGGGTGTGATATATTTAAAATGTGGTGACCTTGGTCTGGCTAATAATAGCAAAGTAACCACCATATTGCACCTCCCAGCACAGACTGTAAAGCAAACAAGGTTTTACCAGTGGTTTGTACTTACTGCATTATAGACAACCTTGATGTAAGCAGGTGATATCTGAGCTCTGACTGTGTTTATGGATAACCATGACTAGCCTGAATCAGCTTTAGATCACCCAACATCTGCACCTACCTCGAATACACAGAAATAGTTTCCATTGCTCTCTGACAGTATTCTCAGGAAACCTCTGCTAAGTTTCTATGCTCGTCAGAATAGAGCTAGAAAGGAAAAAACTATTTTTCTGCTCTCCTTTATTAACTTTAGAAAGTGGAAGTATTGTGATTCTTTCCTCATCTTGCCCTGTCCCTTCTCATCACTTGCCTTAGTCGTAACATAGATACAAGTTGGAGGAGCAGCCATCTCAGAGCCTCATGCCTTTCTGTCCATCACATATTATCTTTTCGTTGCTTCTGGAAATGAAGATGCACACACACATAAAAAAAAAAATTCCTTTAGAGGCTGAACCACTCATAAATCTCATTAGAAATCCTTAAACAGCTAAATCTGAGCTATTAGTGTCCTTGACACTGCCTGCAGTAGTACAGATATTCTGTTTGGAGACCATATACTCTTGAATTTCTCTCCAGTGGAATGGAAGAAGATAGAATCTATGCTAGAAATTCCACATGCAAAGCAATTTTACCTTATTTCATCCTTCTTAGACTTTGACAAGTTTTTGCTTTGTTTTGTTTTGTTTTGTTTTAACACAAAAAAGCTACTCTCCAAGCCTTAGCCATAAGTGGAACAGATTACATTTTTGGAAATTTTCTCCAATATTAGTGAAGTAGCCAAGATGAGTGATGTGTTAATAATTATAATACATTAGTACATTTATGATCACAATCAGCCTGCATGTAAGATGTTGATTATTTAAATTAGATGCAAATTTTAGTTCATAAACACAATATTAGCAATATGATGAAAACAGCAAGGTGAGAAAAGACAGGAAGCAGAACTGAGATCCACTGAGAGGTTTCTCTTGACCTCCAGCATTATTTTTGGCAGAGTTACAGGAGAGATGCAAAGCTGAAATAACAGGTACAGGCTTTCCCTTGTGATGTCTCCTTCTACAATATGTCATGTGGTAAATTGTAGTCTGCCCTTTGTTGTGTTTATTTTATGGAGATTAAAAGGTGCTGGAGACTTTGTGAGGGAGTTAAGAAATGTATGGGACTATAAATTTCACACAAGTTAAGGAAATGTAAAGTCAATGAGATTTATCAGACATCCTTATGCCAAATGATATTTATAGATAGAACTTTTGTATGTTTAATTTACTCACAGCTTTAACATTAGCGAAACCTTGGAAATTTCTCCCCCTTCCACTTCTTAAGCTATATGTTTATAACGAATGTAATCCTTATGGATAACTAATCACTATATTTTTTAAATCTGTGAATATGTTTCTTTAAAATTCAACTAATTATAAATTAGAATATTTTATTCCAACGATTTTTTTTCTTATGTATACTAAATGTTTTAAAGTGTGAGAAGTGTGGAAAAATTGGTCATACAGACTCTTGACCGTATTTTGAGATTATTTGTTCACCCTAGAACCTTACAGGGAATTCAGCAGAGCCACTGAATGTCAGCAGTAGCATGCTCTGCTGAACTTAAAACACCTCTGCTTTCTAGTTCCATGAGAACCAGTGGGTTTGATGCCAAGGAATTTTAACTGATACTAAATATAGCATCAGTTAGAGGGCATATCGAGTAACATTACAGTGAGCTTCAAATGTTACCGTCATTCATAAGATTTTCTAGGTGCCTAGTCTATTATGACTTGCACATTCTGGCAGAGTTGTTCTTATTATTCATGACAAGAAATCCCAGCATCAGCAATTTCTTGACAACGACCCAGTTTTAGTAAAAAGAGCGTACTAGAATGTGCCTTAATGTCTATACTGCCTAACCCCTTTATTATTGCAACATTTCATACAGTGCTGCCTTAGTTTTCTCCCTGCCTCCTGCTCCCTGGGTATATCGTATTTCTTATAGGACATAAAGGCTTTAATAGTGAGTGAATGACAGAAGTGAAAGTTGGTTCATCCAAACACACATTTTGCCTTAATGGTTTGACCAGTTTAGAAAAGCAGTTAAATATGCCTCCACAGTGTGCAGTGGATGACCTACTGTCCATTTCAAATGTTCCTTTTGGAACGATGATGTTCAGTTTATCCTCTTGGTTCCTCACTGTAATGTGGAAATAAGCTGCCACAGATGGTACACATGACACTGTAAGTAATCTTTTTAGAAACACAAAATTATATATTTCTTTAATAGGAATTCATTTCTAGATGATAGTTTCTGATCTCTAAGCAGAAGAGTCTTTAAGATTTTAATGAGGCTTTTCATTCCAGACTTCAAATGAAACATATCCACTAGTCTTGTTCATATGCTTTACGGATGTATAGTTTTTAAAAAAAAAATTTATATATTTCAAAGTTTTCTAAGCATTTAATGATTTTATTTTGTCAGGAAAAAGGCCTAAAATGCTAATCTCATGTCTTGATTGATTAAACAGTTACTTTGATTTTTGTTTCTTAAGCATCTTCAGAGTTAGGAAATTGTACTTAAATGTTTTGTGCTTTGTTTTGTTCCATTTGCTGCTGTAAAAGGGGGAAAAAGAAATGCTCAGTCAGCAAAATGAATTCTAGAATTTCTTCTCATATTTAGACCATAAGAGAAATCAAATCCCTTGTTTCTTGATCTTGTGCTCAGTGTAACGTTTTTTTCTGCTGAATATCACAGTTACTTAAAGCTATTGATCTTGTCAGTGTACTCAACCACTGTTTGCAGAGATGTTTCTCTTCAACAGCATTAAAATTTTTAGCTTCCTGATTTATTTTCTTATAAATAGAGTGAAAATTAATAATTAAGGAACCCTATACACAGTAATTTTTATTTGATTGGAGTTTATAATGCTGTCTTAGTAAATCATGATTCTGTGATTTAAGTGAAATGTGGATTTTCCCATGCAAGCATGCTAAATGTTCTTGTGACTTCAGTTGAACTTAAATATGTATATGAACAGGAGGGAGTGAGTAGTGTGACTCGAGGAGAAGCAAAGGGTACTACTTCTTAAAAATATACATAATTAAAGAATCAGAGCACAGCAAGGTCAGCTTTAAGGAAGCCTGAGGATGGCAGAGTGGGACCAGAAGAAAATGCAAGATTTACTATAGCGTGTAAGGAAAATCAGTGACAAGAAAGAACCTTAAAAGAGCTGCCTGAAACTCCAAGAGGATGAGGTCAGGGTGGCTTTAGAGTGGAGGAAAAGATGTGGAGGGCTGCATAATGTTCTGCCTTCCAGGCAGTTGGTCAGTGATGAATCAAGGATTGATCTTCTGAGAGTGCTGACCCTGAGGATGACTTAGATGGAAGGGACCCCATATTTCATCCTGGAAAGAGTTAATACCGTGAAGCTAAACATATTTAATAGATCACCAGGGCAAAATGTCCCTTTTCTGAGCTGCCTTGTGCCATCTTGGTCATTCCAAGAGAAGCAGCACTGCTCTCAAAGGAGCTCCACAGCTGCTGATCATGTAGTTTGGAAAATACCAGGCGGACAGGAACAGCTTCCTTAGCCCCTTGCCTTTGGGAGATCATTTTATTGTTCTTGAAGCTGTGTGTGTAAATAACTGCCAAATAAAGCATGCTTCGTTTCATACTGACTTGGAGATCTGCAAAACGGAACATTTGTATTTCATTTAAAATTGTTTACTATTTCTACACAAGAGAGCTATGTGGGCTGTGAAGGGATTGTTGATGAGGACATAGTGAGGCCTGTGTTACATTTTGAGAATATTGCTGAACTTTTTGACTGTAAACTCTACCCGTCAAGAATATAAACAGGATTGTGCTGCAGCTGCAGATTGCATCTGGCCTGCATAAGCATATTTAGACAAATTGTGCATGATTTGCATATTTTTATTTGAAACCTCTATCGCCCATTATACAGCGTTTTCCTGTAATACTGGGCTGTAGCCAGGCAAAGAGAAAGAGGAAGCTGTGGAGAGGCAATCAGATATTTAAAGGTCTGGGTCACAGGGATCCCCATCTAGATGATTTCAATAAGTTGGATAAAATTTTGTACAACTGGAAAATTTTAAAGGGATTTGTAAGGGTTACGTGTCTGTGTGCAAAGTGTGGAATGAAGACTATAAATGAATGCAAGTGTGCATTATTCATCCCTCAGAGATGCTTGCATGCCTGCTTTTTGCTTCCATTCTCAAGATGCATCTGCAAGAGAGAACTGAGGTGGGAAAATAAGAGGAAGGAAGAACAGCTTGGTGCAGTGAGAAGTAGGTTAGAGTCCTGAATTGTTAGTGTGGTGTGAGACAAGAACGGATACAAACAAGATGTCAATGAAATAAAGATTTTAGATTGTGCTTAGTGGTGTAGAATGGAGGCAGAAGGGAAACAAATACATACCCCAAAACAAGAAACACCATTTCTTGGTGTCCACTGTCTCAGGGGGGATAAAGGAAGGAGCCAATACATTAATCTAAGGGGAAGTAGGTATCTACCTCTGAAGGCCAGACAGTTATTTTTGTGTATGGGGAAGGTGTTCCTGGAGAGAGGTGGTATGAAAGTATATTGTAAGTCAAAGACAAAAAGGAGGGATACATGAGTGTTTTGGTAAAATGCTAAAGCCAAGCAGTTGTTACTTCACAACTGTTCATTCACAGGACTGTTAAGGAATTGAGAAGACAGAATTTCTAAAGTCCTGCTGCATCCATCAACTTAAAGAAAGTCAGCTGCTGTGCAGCTAGCATCTGTCTTGCATAAATAAATCAAGACCAACCTTGTAGTATTTTGGTTATGCATTTCTCATCTAGAAGGAATGTTTCAGTATTATTTGGACAACTCTGCCTAAGTTGCTTCTTATGACATCCATGTAAATGACTGAACAGAAAAAAAATCCTGTCTTTAATGGCTTGAATAAAACTGTTGTACCATTACTGTTATTCTGTCTTTTAAGTAGTTTTTATTCAGGCTACTGCAGCATTTATGCTCCAATTTACAAGGGATGGAATTAGCTTTTCTGTTTACAGATTCTTTTTGCCTTTCTCCTGCTGGAGGATTGAACCTCTTAGCGGTGGTGCATCAAAAATGCATCCAGTATTAACGTCTGCCTAGTCTCATCTTTCACCCCTGTGATGGAGCCTTGAGTTGCACAGAGCCTTGTAGTGGAGCTACCCCCACCTTTCCCTTTATAGTGAGTGTAACAAAAGACATCAAACAACTCCCAGTCTTTAAAGCTAAGTCTATTAGAGCACAAACTAATAAACTAGAATAAGGTAGCTGTTAAGAGATAGAAAAGTCACATCTACTGAGACAGATGAAATGAAAGTATCTAAAAGAAAATCCTTTGGTTACTGTGTGACTGTGTGTCGGTCCTTTCCTGCATCCTTCCTTATGGGTCCCATGACGTTCAGTGTCTTCTCAGTTGAATGAACTCTAAAAGTATCCCTCAGGGTTCTTAGGAAGCTTTCCTTTCCTCTGTCATCTTTGGGCTGAAAAGAAACCTGCTCACTGCCGATAGCACAACCCCACTCCCCTCGAAGGCTTGCAGTTTGTGCTCTTCTGGTTGGCTCCAGTGTTGGTTGTCTCTTTGCCCTGCTCTGTGCCCTGAAGTTTCAATTCAGCTCCTCTGGGGAATCAAGAAGTCTGCTTTTTTTCTCCAGAGTGAAAGCGCAGTTCTGGAGCCAGCACCCTGCAGGAGGACCTCTTCCACACTGCCCAGCTTGTCTTGCATTTTAAAGCAGTGTAGAACATAGCACATGCGCAGTAAGTTCCACAGCAGCACACAAACACTGCTACCATCTGTTACGTACACCCTCATACAAGATAAGGCTGTTTATATATATTAATTTTATATCATATAGTTATAGAGTATAGGCACCGATGAAGTTAAGGGCTTTGATTATGTTTAAAGTTAAGTCGGGCATTTTAGTGAAGTTTGGAACTGACCAACAGGGTGCTTAAGGCATAGAGAAAGATAAAATATCTGAAATCCTGGGATAGGTCAGATTATGTGTCCATAACATGCACAGGAGTACAACACGTGGGAGATACTCGTCTATGGGAAAAGAGGGAAAGGCAGGAAATAAAACAAAATTGATCAATGTGAAAATGGAAATCTGGGGAAAAAGAATAGGAGGAGGAAGAAGTGGAATAAAGACTCCAGAGTGCAAGGAGATATTTCACAACAAGATTTGAGAAAGGCATTATTCTAGCTAGTGAGTTCTCCTAAGTTTATGTAAAAAATTACCTAGAGGGCAGAGAAAGATTCCTTTCTGACTGGTGAGATTAAGAGAAGTAATTTAGGTAAGAATTTGGTATTTTCTAGTTTGAGGAAAAGATGATATCCTGATAAAACTAATAAAACAATTTAAAGAAAAGCATCAGTTGTGTCTCTTCAAAGTAGAAGGTCTGAAGAAAGACATACTCTGAGAAGATAACTGTAGGGAAGTGTAAAGGAATTTATTTATATATTTATTTAAATCCACCTATAACTATTTTAACAGATCATATGTATCTTGAAGGTTATTGGCATCTCAGTAGGGCCATGTGTAAGATTATTTGAGATGTTAACTGCAATTTAAACAACCAGCAGATAAATTACACTACACTTATTTATAGCACATAGAGCTTTTGAGACTCTAGTGACACTGGCAACTTTCCAGCTGAGCTCACCCTCAAGAGGAGATTTTAACTGCACTGATACTCTTTTTCCAAACACGAAATAAACAAAAAACCCTGTGTCTTTCCTTGAGGCAGCCTGTATTCTGCCTGCAGGAGCAAAAGCCTGAGAGAATACCTTTTCCTTGCTGTCCCCCACAAGGGACTCTATACACTTATCTTACTAATAACTTATGACATTACAAATGTGTATCACTCTAAGTCTGTGTTGATGTTACAACCTCCCAGGCAGTTAACTCCAATATAAAAATACCTGCCTGAATTCCATTGAGGACACTGCTGGTTCTTCATTTTCCTGTTGGAAAAACTTCACACCTTACTCATACAGTAGAAGGAAGTATACTCCATAGGAAGCAGCAACCATAGAATATACCTTAGTGCTAGCATTTGAAGTGGGGTAAGTCTGTATCCCTTAGGCTCTTCCATATGACAGCTAAATCTCAACTAGTAATGCAAATTTTACATTTATGACTGTATTACTTTAATGAATATTACTAATTTCTCAAACCCATCAAGCAATGGGTGGGAAAACCACATTTGCAGCGGGAATTTAACCTCCATGGAACCCATGTGTTGAATAGCAGCAGTCTGTTTCCTTTTCAGAAATATTTTCCTTGTGCTATTGTTGAGAGAAGAGAGACCCCCCACAACAAAACTATTCACGTGCTTCTTTTCTCATAGGCCCCGGCTGGAGGCTTTGCCTTGCTGAGCTTCCTCCTTGCCCAGGGCAGGCATCTTGCTTGGGAAGGTGACAAGCACTGAACCCTTTGATTTGTGCAGCCTCTCAGCTGAGATAAGCTCCAGTCATAACACTCCTCTCCTTTTCCAGTATGAAATCAGACAGATTAGTTTAAACCTTCAAAATTACCTATTTACTTTGCAATAGGCAGTGGAGAAGGGGAATGCTTGTTTAGTCAGGCGCTGATCTCAGTGGGGGAACAGTAGTTTGTTATACCCCCTGAATGCAAAAGTGCATTTAATCTACCTTGAGAGATGTGGAATTCTGCAGCACCACAGTCCCTTCAGACAGCCAGAAATGTGGGCTGCTACGGAAAGTGACAGTCCCACCTCTTTCTTTGTGCTGGAAGTGCTCTGCTCACTGCTGTAGGATGAGTAGCATTAGCAAACTGGAATTAATTTCCCAGATGAAAATTAATCTTTTATTAAATCTGTCCAAAAACTAACCAGGAGAAGAAGGTTTTTGATCCACGTGGCTGGAGGAGTACTGGTGCTGGCACAAGGGAGTGGGGTGAAGGGTGCCTTGCAATAGCTTGTGCTATTCTGCAAGAGCCGTGAGCATTTTCAGAAGTCTGGAGGAGCAGCCTCAAAAACCACGTGCCCTGGTCTTATCAGGTCAGTTTAAGTAGCTGCTGTCTCAATCAAGTTATTCTCTGAAAGGGCAGTGTGAGCCTGAGTTTTGTGTGTGAAAGGAACAATTTACTCGTTTAAGGTACCATCATTAAGAAGTGGTTCTCCCCTTCTTCTGCTGTTTTATTAGCAACATTCATCACTATATTCTCTGCGTAGATAAAGTAGTTTAACATATCCTTTGAAAAGTGGAATAGAATAGAATATTACTTTAATAAACAATAAAACCCCTCTCATGATTTTTAAAATAAGAATGCTCTGTTTTCTTGAGCTAATATTCAGCAATAGAATAGGTAATAATAATACACATGCTTAATAATATAATCCTTCATGCAGCAGGTTAAAGTAAACAAAAATCCTGTTGTTATTTCTTTGAGTTGTCTAATTTCCCTTCTGGACTGTGTATCAAAAAAAGGATCCCCAGAGATGCTGAAAGTAGTAAAAACAATATACAATCAATGTTTTAATTTCAGGGAACAAGAGTATATTTCCACTGCACTGCTAAAACCTTGTAGACACTTTTTGTACTTTTAAAAACAAAATACCAAGATACGGATACAGGAGAGAAACAACTGTATATATTGATTAGCAGTCATAAGAAAGGAGCATTACTAATAAAAAGATAATTAACATAGTTTAACTTAAGGCATTTGATGAGTAAAATTTATTCATTATGTTTTCTGTGAGTGGTTTGGAGATTTTGTTTGTTTTTTTTCTGATATGTCCAATCTCAGGAATGAACTTTTGGTAATTATAAAGTAGACCAGTGGAAATCAAGGTGAACCTAAACATACTAAATTGTTTGCTATGAATTCTGAACTCTGCATGGATTCACACACACAAAAAAAAAAAAAAAAGCACCTTGCCTAATCCCTAGGTCCAGCTGATAAAGGTTATTCTCTTCTGAAACAGCAAAGCAGAAATTAACCTCTGTTTTCAGAGCTGTCTTATCAGACCTTAATTTCCAATTGAAGTTTCGTAGCCTGGGAAACAGAATGGCTTGTATGGTTCATAAAAATAAAGATCAGAAAGATCAGGGGACGATCATTTTACTTTGTATCTGTTACTTTGGGATTGGTTGCTGGAAGGATCTTCTGTGTCTTTGTTTTGCCAAATCAGCTATCCCAATTCACCTTTATAACCTTCCTTGTTAATTTCATTTATTTCTGTCTTCATGATGTTTGTCAGATGCCATTCTATAAGGAATAAATGAAAACTGTTCAGAAAAGGCAAGTTAAAGCAAGGACTTGTCTATCAAGATCTGCAGATTGGTGGAAATTTAAATAACAATGTATACACAATTTTCCTTTTGGCAATCATATCCCATGTTGAAAAATACCCTCTGTTGGTCCTATTTTTGTGCATGTCAATAAAACTTGAATCAAACTAGGAGCAGAAATACTAAATAGAACTGATTTGGAAGTTCACATGAGGATGTAACACAAGGAGGGTTGGCCTCACACTTGTAACTGGTGTATTGTAGTAGCAGTCATGTAAAGAAGTATGAATTGTGTAACATTTGAAGTAATAAGATTTGCTGTTACCAAAATTTGAAAAAAAAAATTATTCTGAGACCTGGATTTAGTAAAATGGTTAAAAAATGTGTTTTGTATTGTAAAAAGAGTTGCTTTATGGTAGCCAGTTAATATGGTATTGTTAAAAGTTTTTACAAAGATCAAAGCTCTAGCCTGTGGCATTACAAGAGTGTGTCAAAGGCTTTAAAAAAAAATCAGAAAGCATCGGCAAACATTTTTATGGCACTGGCAACGATGGTAGTACTGTGAGAGGCATTTCAAGTTTTGTAATTTTTTTAAAACTGTGAGAAGGCTGCCTATGTCATATTAAGCTATTTGGTTCTGATTATCTTCTCAAAATTTATCCTTTCAAGTTAGTATAGCCTTTTTCTTATCTCAGTTAGCATGTCTACTCTGAATAGAGTGAGAAACACTCAACTATTTTAGATAAAATGTTGGTATTTTTTTTCCCACTCACCTACACAGTAGAGTAGAAGCTAGTGTTATGTCAAACACAAGGAGTTCATATTTTTAAGTTCTCTTGTTTGCTGTATCTAGAAGCTCATGTTTTGTTAAATTCATGAACCTGAGAAACTGCAAGCATCTGAATACAGGCACCTACATCCCTTACTTGGAAATGTTGGCAAAATTTAGTATGCCTTTCATGCACTTTGGAATCATAGAATGGTTTGGGTTGGAGGGGACCTCAAAGATCACAGAATCATAGAATTTTAAAGTTTGGAAGAGACCTTTGAGATCATTAGGTTCAACTGTCAACCCAGCACCACCATGATGCTTTGCAACCCTTTCCAGTGCCTCTCCACCCTTGCAGTATTACTCTGAATTCATTATTTACAATCCTGATCAAATTAATTGTCTATCTTCATCTAAATGTGATTTATTTCATTGACTTGGGGATTATCTTATTCATCAGATATGATTTTATAAAACTACTTGTATAATTTTAAAAGATATTTGATTTTGCTGTTATGCTTTTGGGTACATACTGTATCTTTTTCAAAGTAGGAAGAGATGTTGTAGACCAAAAATTTGCAACATGAAAAAAAGGAAAATAGCATTCCTTTTCAGATATTTTCTATTTAAAACAAAAATTAGAAATGAAATGCTGATCACATTGAAGTCAGTGTGTACTCATGTATTTATATAATATTTATAAATTCCTTTCAGCAGTCAGTCTGTCATAAAAATGAAATCAACTCTGTCAAAATGTCATTATTATTTCCATAGAAAAAAATCTTACTAGAAGTTTTGTTTTCAAGACAACTTTGTGATCAGTGAAGCTAGAGATTTTGAAAGCCTCTTTTTACTTTCATTAAAAGGGAACCCCAAAGTGCAGATTTTTTATTTTCTCATATTCCCATAATGTGTTCAACCATGAACAGAATTGAGATGAATGAAAGAGCAGCTACGCTACAGGCTGAAATTAGTGTAACCAGTTAGCTGAAAAATCATCACAGGAGGTAACTGTGAGGTTTTTCCCTTTTTCCTTTCTTCTATCTTTGTAGTGGAAGTCTCTTATCTTTTAAACATGGTTCCAAGGTATAGCATGCTGATTGCATAAAATCCAAAGTTTTAGCAATGCTTTTAGTTTGCACAGTAAATTTTTATAATTGATTCTATTAAAATATATGTTCAAAAAAGCCAGCCAGCTAAACAAGTCCAACCAACAAAATGATTCTCATCAGTCAGTGGTCCAGAGGAGCTACTGAGAAGGCTTTTAGGCACCTTTCTGCAAACACTCAGAGTTCTACAAAAATACAGATTTATTATGATTGAAAGCAATCAGACCTTTCTCCATACCTGTGCTTCATACCCTTTAGTGATGGTGATGTCTATTCAGATATCCATGAGAAAATAAATGGAAAATATATTCATTTCCACATTATGGAATAATACTTTAAAACTGGTGATTCTGCCTTACCCAACATCATATCAGCTGAATCCTTTAGTGGGACCTTTGCTGATTATGAAATAAATTAGTAATTCATTTTACCGCTTTGTTGTACACCTTGAAAAATTAGGTTGTGGTTCTGAGGGAATGTGAAAGCAAGATTCTGAAGAAAAAAAAAGAAAGAGTAAGAGAACAGGATGTTTTGAAATTAAAATAAGTATGTGAAAATGGATTGTTGTTTTTAATTAGTCTTTTAACCTTAATTATATGGGGGCCTTGAATTTTGAGAAGTTCAAAGTAGTTTTGTTCACTTTAGTTGCATTTACAAACAGCAGAAATTTTAAAAAGAAAATGAATGCTAGAAATACGAGTTTTGCTGTTCTCTTTTGTTGTTGTTAACTGATAAGCACGTGGTGGCAATGTGACCAGGCAACAACAAAGGCAACCAGCATCCTGGGCTGTGCCAATGCAATCAGAGGCAGTAGGAAATTTGAACTGATCCCCTCTATTTGTCACTGGTTGGACCATATCTCACAGCGGGTACCCAGTCTGGGGATGCACAGTGGAGAAATGTTGACAGACAACAGCATTCAGGGGCCACCAAGGTGGTCAGGAAGGGGTGGAGACCTCACTCTGTGAGGAGAGGCTGGGGAACTGGGATTTGCACAGCCTGGAGGAGGGACAGCTCTGGGAAACCCAAACAGCCACCTGTCCTTCCTTACAGGAATGTAGAGGCAGGCAGCGGAACAGAGGACAATGGTTGTGAAATGTGAAGAATTGGTATGGCTGGCTATAAGGAAAAAAAAAAATATCCCTACAAAATAATTAAGCACAAGAATAATTTAGTACTCAGAGTACTGAGAGAATTTGGGATGTTTGGTGTTTTAAGTGGAGTTTGATATGCAGTCCAACTAGAGAAGTAGCTCACATGTCTCTCCATTTGAGGTGGCATACGAATATGAAGGAATAAAACTTATGAGATGTATTTGCCTGCAATCAGAAAAAGAAAACCAAACCTTTGCACACCAGATTGCTCTTTCTGTAGACCCTCATTTTCTTTAATAAGTGGAAGGAGAGAGGAGTGTGCTGAAAGGATAGTCTTGAGTTCTGACAACAAAGTAATTTATAGCGAAGTTGATACCAAGGTGTCTTTGTATTAAAATAAGGATTTAATAATCCTCTCCGATTATGACTCCATATTTTGTACGGAGATGCTATGATTGTTATTATTTTTAATCTCCATGTCTGAAGTAATTTGGAGTTACTCAGTTATGTTCTATGTTTCTAAATTCCAAGTGATATTTCAGGGTGAGTAGTTAAGATATAAATGTGTATTTTTTTCCTCCCAGTAACATTTTTTATGAAAAATGACTGACTGGCATGATACACAGCATATGAAATTTCCTTTTTCCTGCTAAAGTGGAAAAAGTAGTAAACCCCACCTATGACCTCATGTTAAAGCTGTACATTCAGTTCAGGTTTCAGATAATTCCTGGGAAGATTACCTTCAGGTCCAGGGCACAGAGCAAGAGCTTTCCTCGGGTGAAGAGTGATGTGGTGCCATTCATCAAGGAACAAAAGGAAAGAGTAGGCATTTTTATTTCATTTTTCATATTCTTAGCATACCTACCCAAGCCAGAGTTTCAGTGAGGTAAACTAGATTTCACAGAAGAAAAGCAAATCAGGTTTGAAACGGTAATCCTATTGCCTCGTGCAGTCTTTTTTGCAATATCTTATATTTCATGGAAAACCACAGTAACCTTCAATTCGAACTAAAAAAAAATGAGCTTTGTCACCAAGTGTCACACCTCATAGACACTTTTGTATTCCTGTTTCAGTATTGTTTTCTTGTTAGATTCATCTTTATTTCCTGTTTCTTTTAGTGTGGGTCAATTCTCATTCAGGTTTGCCATCTGGGCCAACTATTGGCAATATAATTTTTGTAATATCAGAATTCTGAAGCACTCTGGAGTTAAGAAAGAAAAACAGAGTCAACAAATCCTCAAGACATGTGTCCTTAGACAATTCTGCTGTAGTTCCATGTTTGTTTTTCCTTTGTGATACATTATTTTCTTAGTTTTGAAACATCAGTTTGTAGCAAGATACTTTTTATTTCATTTATGAAATAGCATTCTTAGAAAAAAAATTATAGCTAGCAGTGGATTAATTACAATATAGAGGCATTCTTTTTTTTTTTGTTTGTTTTTGTTTTTGTTTTTGTTTAGCCTACATTTAATCAAACAGAGCTGCAGGTCAGAGGTCAATGCTGTGGTAAAACATATTTGAGATGCATACCCAGAATTCGGAAACACCCACATTGGCAGATCATAGTAAAAAATTTGAAACATTAATTTGAATGAAGATACCTCTGATATGTGTTTAAGAAAGATAATTGAGAGTAAGTGAATTTTTAGAATTTGCCAGTCAACTTACAACAGAGATAACTTTACATAATTTGTCTTTAATGGTTATCTGAGGAAAGGTTTTCTACCTTACCCATTTTTTTTCTAGTATTTTTATTTGTCATGAAAAATACTTGCATTTCAGTAAATTCAGACAAGTTTATATGTGTTTACTTTTGTAAAGCTGCTTACTTTGCTCCATATTAGTAGCTGGCCATAAACTGTTGGTCCAACATGGCTAATGACTGAGTTAACAGTGAAAGATAATCAATAGCATATCTGTTTTGTTACGGGTCAACGTTGGTATTAGCAAGAACAACATTATATAAACATAATAAATATTAAGAAATTATAATGCCTTCTTGCCAATGATTTGATGGGAGGTAGAGAGAATCAGACTTAATTATTTTAATGTAAATCTAGAACTTTGGAGTCTCCACAGTCTCCACTTTCAGAATATCTTGTCGGGTGAGGACATTCTTTGAAATCATTTGTTCAGAACCATTCAGGCAAAAAATTGGAACAATATATACCTTTGTTTGTTCTTTAGCTATAATTGCAAATAATGATACCAAACTACATTAGGCAATATTTACTAGAATTGAAATGTGCCAAAACCATATGTATCCATATATATATATAAGTTCCAAATTATCAGAACACTGATATACATCTAAAATATTCATCCTGTAGCACTTAAATTCTTCTATCTTCCTTATGAATGTTTGTGCAGGAATAATACATCTCTCTTGAAAGACATGTATCTATAGATCCCATATGTCCAGCATTTGTGTTGACTTTCAGCTGACCTTGTAAGTTTGTTTTGTTCCTATACAAAGGTTTGACCTTGAAAAGTAGGTGATAATCATAATGTTTTATCTCCACTTGAAGGACCTTGGAAAAAGTCTTCATAGGGTGGTCAATTAAATGTTCTCATTCTCTCCTAATTACTGCCAAAAATGACAGTAATTTGAGTACCTACTCAGATGGCTTTAAAAGTTTGTATTGCAAACAGAACATATGCACAACAGGAGCTAGGAAGATATCTTTACAAGTGCAAAATGTTCAGATCTTCATGTGATAGAACATGAGTCTCCCTGGACCTCAAGAGTAGACCTGTTCATTTGGATAAATTCTTGTTTCTGAATACTAGGGCATTTCCACATATTAAAAACTAATCCACTATTTTAAACAAAACCTTTAAAAACACTAGACCTATCTTGTAGGAAGTTAAATGTCTATGTAGAATGCATTTATGCATATAAATATGTTCTAGTTTAGGTAAATATTGACCACATTCTAAAACCAGTAAATATTCACAGCTGTAATGAAATGGAATGTGTATAACCACTAACTACAGAAGGTATGCTAGAAACTTCTGTGCTTCAGGCGAGTTTTAAAAAGCTAGAAATGACAGAGGGAATAAGCAATTGCAGTTTGCTCTCGTTGCTGTGCTGCTGATGCACTCAGTTACAGATGCACAAACTGCATTGCAAAAGCTTTTCTACTTCTCTGTTTCAAAAAGGACATTAAGCTTTTCCGAACTGCTTAGTATTACAACAAATATTTCTCTCACCAAAAGAGACCATCATGGCAGCAAGTCACAGTACTAGTCAGTGACAATATTAGTCTCGTTAGATGTGCATGAAAATGTGTTATACGCATGAACATCTCACACACATAGTCATGTCTTCAAACATCCATGTCTCTCCTATGTGTTTTCATTTGTATTTTTGGTTTGCTTTGGGTAGGGTTTTTTTCAAAACAGCTGACTCTGTTCCAACAGAGATTAGATTATTAAAAGTAGTCTTTGTGGTTTGTTTTAATGACACTTTCTATTGTAGTGACTGCTTTAAAATGCTTATGGATTTTTGTATCCAATCAAACATCTTTATGCAAGGAGAAATTCTGAGAATTTTTTTGTTTGGTTTTGATATGCAAACCCTAGTTCTTTTCTGAGGAATCCACTTTTCAAGTCCTGATACAGAAAACACGTACAGCAACTTTAGGCAACACTCTTTAGCAGTATTGTTTATATCCTGGTTATCTTTGCAGTGCTTGTTCTGAGTTGATCCAGGAGCTTTGTGGTGCTTCTCTTTTAGGATTAAACCATTCTGATGTGAGCAGCTTCACTTACCTGATGTGACTTACAGCTGGAAATCCTTAGTAGAACAAATATCAGTGACTGACATTCAGTTTTGACTGAAGAAATGTGGCTAGCAAATGAATAATTATACTGCAACCATTACCTCTTAAAATTTGTTTCCAAAATTCCTTCTTTGCTAAAACAAATGACAACAAAGCAGTTCAAATACAGCTATACTTCTAATTATCTTAGTACAGCTAAAGTTCAATTTTGTTATAAAACTCTAACACTAGGACATGTCAAATACAGATAAGGACAGGCTGAGGGAATTGGGATTGTTCATTCTAGGAAAGAGAAGGCTTTGGGGTGACCTAATTGTGGCCTTGCAGTATCCGAATGGAGCCTGTAAGAAAGATGGAGAGGGACTATTTACAACAGTGTGTAGTGACAAGATAAGGGAGAATGGCTTCAAACTGAGAGTAGGTTTAGATTGGATGTAAGGAAGAAATTCTTCACTGTTCAAGTGGTGAGGCACTGAAACCGATTGCCCAGAGAAGCTGTGGGTTCTCCATCCCCAAAAGTGTTCAAGGCCAGGCTGGATGGGGCTCTGAGAAACCTGATCTAGTGAGAAAGGTGCTGGAACTAGGTGATCTTTAAAGTGCCTTCCAACCCAAGCCTTTCTATGATTCTTTAATAAGAGAAAACAAGTCATTTTACATGACTGAAATGTTTGGTCTGTACTCAACTTCCAACTCTTAAAGGATGAGTTTGTGTGACAGAACAGTAATGCACAAACTGAATTGCAAAAGCTTTTGTACTTCTCTGTTTCAAAAAGTTTCATTAAGCTTTTGCAAGCTGCTTAGTATTATAACAAATGTTTCTCTCACCAAAAGAGACCATCATGGCAGGAAGCCCATGGAATGTGGCAGACATACATTCAACCAAATAACCCAACCACTTCAAAAAGCAACCTCAGTTGAAAGTCTTTCTTGTTCCTTTTTGTAACCAAAAAATGTGGACTTATGTCTAAGTGTTTAAAAGTATGCAGCCCTAAAGTCACATCAGCTGCTGGCTGCAAACAAAAAGCAAAAAAATTTCCTCGTATGTGAGAATTTAAGACTTAAAATTTTTGCTTTTGCTGTATAAGGATGAAAAACCTCCTTTGTTTTGAAATGTTGGGTAATTATAGTTCACTTCAAATGTTTGTATATTTTCACTAATTAAAATAACATGCATTTTAACTGATTTGAAAAAGTACGCATGGAATGAGCAAAGGCATATTTCTTAATTTAAAAAAAAAAAAAGATGAAACAGAACACCATTTCAACATAAGGAAGAGACTTTATTCTGGTAAAATCTATCATTCATTGCAACAAACTCTCAGAGACATGGTGGAGTTCCCATTGCTGGAAGTTTTCAAGACAGGAGAGGACAATATGGTGTAATTTGATAATCTCATCAAGGTTCCCTTTCCCTTGAAAGGGTGGACAAGATGATTTTTTTGAAGTCCCTTCTAACCTGTGCTGTTCTATGATTGTGTGACGCAGTATACTTTTAAAGGAAAATGACAGGCTATTCCAGCAAGAAATCAATTGAAATTATTCCTTAACCATAGGAAATACCCAGGTTTTTTTAATTTACTGTTCTGATTATTTCTTTTTCCCCAATAACTCTAGCCAGCTGGTTTGAGTTTTAAATCTAGCTCTACAATTTGCTGTGTAGTCTAAAACAAACCAGTTTGCTTCCTTATTCCCACTTTTCCTCATGTTTAAAACAGAAATAGTATTTAATGCCTTTTCTGGAATTCTACAAAATCTTGAGAGTCCTAGACAAACGCAGGCACTTGACAGAAAATGGATGATAACACAGGGAGATTGTAGTATTTTCTTTTTCACCTTAAAAAGAACTTTTCCTTTTCTTTAATGTCTTCATGTCTTTTATTGTAAATGTGCCTTGTACTTCAAAGGCGAGGTTAATCATGATTCAGACTTTGAACAGTAAAGGGAAAATTTTTGGAGACCGTGTTTTGTAATGCTTCTTTGAAAAGTAGAAGCAGCAACAAAACAGTCCTACAAGACATGAGAGTGTTCAGCTTCTTTTGCATAAATACCTAACAAAAAAAAGAAGAAGATTTTAATGTGATTTAGGTCAGTGATTTTTGTAATGGAAAGAGCCTTACCCTGCCAAGGAGCACAGGAGTATATAAGGAATTTCTATACAGATCTCCATGGAGAAAGGGACTAAAATGAGGATTTAGTGCTTTGGAACATGAAGGTGGGCTGTATAAAAAAAAATAAATCCACAAATTCCTAATTAAGAAAAAGACATTATAATTGATATCTGGGAATAATATACAAATATTTATTATATTCTTACATGGTTACCCATGATTTTAAATTCTACAAGTCAGTGGTTACTGTATTTCTGTTTGGGAGTTGGTGCAGTTGTTAGTGAGTCTCACAAATCCTAAACCACCATTGCCAGATTAAGGGATTGACTGAGAAATGGAACCCATTCTGGTGATTGTTACATGGCTTATATTGTGTAGAAACCAGGATATCAGAAGAAAGATACGGACTGAGGTTTCATAGCAACATTATGTTTCATCACAGCAAAGAATTAGACCTGAGGATAAGGAAATGTTTCATGTCCTAGGCTAACGATGTAGACTGAGAGCAGTGCCTGTTGCTTTTTGTTGTGGCATAGTTAAACAATAAAATTATATCTTTGAAAATGCACATCTGAAAAAGTCATCTTTCATGAGTCTGGAGAAGTATAGTTATGCTTCCTAGAAGGTGTAAAGTTGGATTTGTGATCTGTCAAGCTTTTGATAAAATCTGGTTCTCAAATATGGGGTTGAGGATGCAACTTATGATTTTTGAAAAATGTCTGTTGAAGTCTTTCTACAGCTACGTGACAAGTGAGAATCAAATATATAATAAAGAGTCTAGGTTTAGTGGTAAAATATATTTTTTAGAAAAAAAAAAAATTGATATTTTCTCTCTGTCTCTGAAATTGGAATTTTTAGTGAATGGGTACAGTAAAGAAAGGATACCTCAGCTGTCATGATAAAGTTCATGACTCTTCCCAAGAATTTATACTTAATGTCAATTATCCCACAGCATTTAATGGCACAAAAACCCCTTGAAGTCTGTCATGTCAAAGATGAAAATTGTGAAAAAATCCAAGTAGATTGTAACAAATGATGACTGTAGTGAGGCTATTACAGCCTTTGCTTGTTAAAAAAAAGGCCAAAATATTAAATTAATGGTGACATAGTGTAGTGCAAAATTATATACAATAAAGTAAAATTGGAATTGATTCCCTATTTCTTTTTCATTAATGGGAAGGCATTGGGTTTGCATGAATAGATATATAAAAGTGGTTTAACATGGCTAATTGTATTTTGAAAATTCTGCATGCACCCAAGATTTCAGTTAGAGTGAAGATTTCTTAATCATTAAATTTAATTGGTTTTGGTGCCTCTTAACTTGCCTAAAACATAAAATAAAAATTATTGGAAGTGGATGGGGACCTGAAAGTTAATCTGATTCCTTTACTCCTTGCAACAGTATCACTGAACCTGGGTCTTTCCTCACAGATTTTTATCTTTCTCTCTGAGCAGATCACAGCTTCTCCAATCAATTCTACAGCTTTGCTACTTCAGAGGTTGAACATTTTTCCTTATACCTGACTGAAACTTTCTTGCTAATTTTAAAAGTCTGTTAATGTTTTATGCAGATTATTCCCTCCTTTTTCCAATGACCCTATATGTACTCAAACCTATTTCTTCCTCTCTTCTTTTGTAGGACATGGCTCATGTTTTCTGGGTCTCTGATCTTTTCTTCTTTTCTCCTGCCTCTTCACTAGGGTTACAGCACTTCATCTTTCTTGAGGCACAGTGTTTGAAACTGGGTACAGTATTTCAGCTGAATAAATTGCAAAAGTCCATCTATCTTTCAAACCTCTATAAATTCTAGCAGATCATTTGAGCTCTAGTCTACAGGTTAATCAAAATGGAAAATTAAACTTAATCTTCATTTCATCTTTCTCCTGCTTATAATTTTCTCCTCTCTGCTTTTTCTTATCTTACTGTCTTTTGGTCAGAATGGAGAAGTGTATAGAACTGAGAGTTTTCCTGTTACTTGATGCAGAGTTAATTTCAAAATTTTAAAAAATAATTAAATTGTTAAATAGTAGTCAGCTTGAATACCATTTTTAGTAAGTACTCACAAGAAATAATGAAGAGAAAAGGTTTTAGTGAAGGCATTGTTTTTTCCTTCATTATCTGTTTTTAAGCAATATCATGGACTAAGAATCCTCTAAAATCTTTGCTGGTCAAGTCTCACTTTTTTACATCCATTTCCTGCTGCAATTTGATTTAAAATATCCACTTTATGAAAAATTCCTGTAATGAGACAACCTCCATCCCCTCATCCAAACATGCACTTTTGTCATCCTCCTATTCTGACAATTTTCATTCTGACATTTTCAAGATTTTCATCTTCCTTTCAGTGTATTCTTTACCTAATTCATTATGTAGGCAGCCTACAGAAATGTTGACATTGGCCAGAAATTAATAATGTGGACATTACAGGGTAGCAACAGTGTGGCTATATTTTCATTTTTCTGCCATGTGGTTTACTACTCCGCAAGATTTGTTGAACAACCCTCCTAATTCATGATCCCTGTGGGTTGTTCTATTCTAAAGCCTCAAGGAGCTTTGCCAAGGATTGCCCCATCGATATCTCACATTTACATAAGTTACTCACTAAAAAGGCAACGTGCTGGTTTGTGCCCTGATTTCAGGGGATTGGAGGCACTCTCTGAAGGCAGAGGAGGTATGAACATCGTGGGTCTCTCTTCTCGGGTTGGGTTGTGACACCTTCGTAGATGGTGAGGTGCTGGAGTCTCCAAGGAAATGTCTGTGCAGCCCCTGTCCTTAATGTGCCCTTCCTCGTATTTCTGTCCGTGCACATTTTCTACATCACTGCTTTCAGTGGGCTCTAAGCACATATTTGTATTAGTGCCTTTTCAAATATTTCCACCAGGATAACTTTCTTGGGTACAAATACTGTGGTTTGTGTTTTGGGGTCTTTAAGCCTGTTTATATTGCTTTTCTTCAAAATGGAAATGACAGATTTTATTAGTTCTTTTATTATTTTAAGGGAAACAGGTAGCTTTTAGGTGATCAATTTTTACATAGATGGATGTTTCTTGTATTAAAAGAAATAGAAGCCTAGAAAATTTAATATTCTGCTTGCACCTTTTGCTAAGACCACTAGATAAAGGAGTGTCTTGTTGCTCACAGGAAAAAACACCCGACTGCATACACAAACACAAAATCCAGTTGGTGATAAATCATATATTATTAAAAATGTGAGTACAACCCAGTTTTCCATGACATATGTTTAAGCTATGTTCAAATCTTTGAGCAAGGCAGGAAAGCAGTGGCTTTTCATAAAATTGATTGCATCTGCTTATTCATTTAGAATAAACTATTGCTTTACTTCAAAATATACAAGCAGTAGCAATATAAGTTGCATTCAGCTTTATCTCAATGAATATATTATCAGTGCTATTATTAACTTTTCTCCCCTCAAAGCAAGAAAGTGTTTTGTTGAATTCTTTTCCAGTGTACTCAGGGCTGAAAGTGGTTTCTTTTCTATATACAGCTATGCTTTGTTCTACTTATTTTTTTCTTCAGTTTTGTCATTATGATGGAAATTGCAGTTTACTGTGAGTTCTATTTTTGTGGCTCTAGTGATCTAGATTGGGCAGTTCCTTCAAGATGGGCATTCTAACTCCTTTCTGTTTCTAGTCACTTAGCATCAAATATATTTCATCAGTGTGCTGTTATTACTTGGAGAGTCACTAAGGAAAGTATCTAATCAGTACAATTTCAATTTTGATCTTGAAATAAATCAGGAATAGTCCTGCTACATTTTTCAATTTTTGTCAGTCCTAGTGCACTAATCAAAGTTTTCCCAATACACATACTGTTGGTTTCTTGTGGCATAGCATAATAATTTCTCTTGAACTCCAGGTAAGTGAAATCCACTGCCTTTCTTTTCTCCAAGAGAGCATTATCTGATTACACAAAAAGATACTGTATCAGTGTAATTGCTATAAATTGCCTTTATTAGAACCATGCTGACTCTTGCATCATTTTCTGCTTACCCATGTCCTTAGTATTCAGATTTTTCTGAAGTCATGTACATACTTAGCATCAGAAGATAATTTTTTTTATGAGTGTGTGTACTGTTAAATGTAAATAGATGTTTTTTTGGATACCTAGAAATACACACAATGGTGTATCCTATATAACACTGGCATTTTGTATGGCTGTTATTAAAGAAAGCTCAACAATATATTTTTCCAGGGAACAATCAGATGTTACCTTTGTTACACTTGTAGCTCAAGACTAAGAAAAGGCAAAGAAGGTGACAGTACTGGTAGAAACTTGATCTCTATCCATTGTTTGCAAACTGCAAATTATACTTTCACCTACAGTCCAAAAATAAAGAATTCTAATGAGAATCATGAATTATTTACTAACAGGGGCTTTGTAAATCCCCAGGCTACAAAATCGGAATAAATAAATGGTATTGAAAATAAGTTCACTGTTACATCATTATTGCTTTCTGTTACTCCTACATCCTATGCTGAATGCTATTTCACAGAAGTGTTTTTTTCATTTTGTTTTATTTTACAAGAGTGCAATTTTATTGCAAAGGTAAATTGCTGTGTAGATGTGAATGTAAAATGTATGCACATGTAAATATATACAAAACTAAGAAAAGCTAGAAAATAGAAACTAGTCAGTACAATGAAAGATGGCATTTAAAACACATTTGGTTTTGTTGTTTGTTGGGGTTTTTTCCAACTGAGTAAGTAGAATTTAACTACCAGGCATTTCTTCTCAATAAGGCTGTTACATTTTAATGCATTCATGTTTAAGAAGTTATCATTCACTTCTGAAGGGGAGGGGGAAAATAAAGCCTTCTTACATTCTGAACAGTCTGGGTGACTCAGAATAAGTGCTATTTCTCTATATTCAATCACCTCTAGAGAGAAAGAAAGTCTGTAGTCTGAGAAGGGCCAAAAGCAGGAACAGGCAATACTTAAGGAAATGCAAAGTGTTACAAGGAGTCAACCTTTGACATCAACATTTTGCCTGAAATGGTGTCAAGTAGAATCACTGTTGACTTTCTGACTGACTTGTCAAAGTTTGTCCTTACAGATTTATCAGTAAACCTCCCAAGATCTAGGCATAAGTCATCAGTCAGAAGTTATATCATTAGCTATTCTGTTAAAATAATTTTTTCCTTGCAGTATCTTCTGACCTTGTAGTCAACTCAAACTAGAAATTCAGCATGACACCTCAAACTGCCACATTTTTGAGTACTTATGTAGCTTCCATTATGATGTTTGTCTCAAGGGCACACAAACTGAAGCCTGTTCAGAGCATAACTCTTTAATTTCTTCCATTTCAGACAAAAATGAGTAAGACACAAACCTCAAATTTAGCATTTCAGTATATCAGTCTGTCATTAAAAGTGTGACATATGACAGCACACAGGTCATTGGTGCCACAGAAATTTCCAAGTAAAATGTGTAAAAAAGTATGTCACACCACTGCAAGTTATATGATTACTGCAAATGCTCTTAGTTAACAAACTGGCAAGATCTCCATCATATTGTCTTAAAAAGAACAGAGCTATAGGCAATAAAATATATTGAAAGATTTATTAACTTTAGCTTTTTCCACTAGCAATAAAGAAAGATGTAGTTGCATGTTATGGCATGATGTAGTACATGCATGCTGAAGGTGATCTCAACATGCATGATAAGGCTCTGCATGGTGGTTTCTCTTTTTATCCACAGTCAATATAATGTATCTAGAGCAATAGATTTGATAAAGGAATTTCTAATATATATTAAATGCACAGTGCACTTCATTATGGTATAAATATATTTTTCTCTGTATACTTACTAAATAACTGTAAGGAATGCCTACTTTTCTGTGTCTTGGGTTTTTTCTTTTTTTAATTATATTAATTTTTCTTTACAATCTTAATCTAATTTTCATATGCATGGAAATGGGCATAGTTCTGGTACAATACCTCCTTAACTATGGATTTCATTTATATAGCACAGTACTATACATGAGTGTATAGTGTGAGGAATGGATCTTGAAAATATTTCTTCATTGTTGCTTAGTTTGTATTTTGATCCTGTTTTCAATTATCAGTGATTTTACATTAAGCAAACCATCTGATTCTCAGATTTTTGCAACAGACTTCTATCCTACTTAAAGTTCAGTATAGTCCAATATACTTTTTTTTTCAGTTTTGGAACATGACTCAACTATAAGGAAATAGGATTTCTTGAACTTTTGTTGTTAAGTGCTTTATTTGTAACAACATCAGTGGTTGAAGTAGTCCTGTGTTCCTCATTAAAGATTACTGTTGTTAATTTACAGGATTTAAGAAAGCAACCTTTGGCATAGGTGCCAGGGCTAACTGTCCAAATTCATAAAGAAAATTAATTTCTCCTTGTTAGGAGGACTAATATTCTCTGTCATGTTGTGGAGAAGATATGGTGCCCAGTGAGCATGAGGTATCATTCCAGTCTAACAGAGAAACACAAATGTGGTACTGATAACAATATTTATGTGAACTTCTGCAGGAATTGTGTTACATGCCCTCCATAGATATGCTTATGTATCATTTGTGCTAATTCAAGGTCCCTTTTCCTCTTTCTTGCCCTCTCTAAGAATGTCACTGGGTCTTGTAGCATGAAGAAATGCAAAGGGGCAGAGGATTCAGCCTGAGCAGACAAAGTCTGACCCAGAAATTGATATGGACCCCCAGCTATTCCTTTCTGTGCTGGAACTGGCTGAGTCATTGTCCCTGGAGGTATTTAACACTAGACATGGTGCATGAGGATATGATTTACTGGGGGACTTGGCAGTGCTGGGTTAATGGTTGGATTCAGTGATCTAAGAGGTCTTTTGCAATTTAAATTATTCTGTGATTTTATGATTAATGAGTAAGCATGTTTTCAAATTAAAGATTTCAACCCCTTATATTCTTGGGGTGGTTTTTTTGTTGTTTTGGGTTTTTTTGGTTGTTTTGGTTTTGGGGTTTTTTGTGGGTTTTTTTTTTGGGGGGGTTGGGGTTTTTCTGGGGTTTTTTGCAATAGTTACAGGAGGAGTTGGTCTTCCAATCAAAGCCTTCACAGTTTGGAACATTTGGGTTAAATCAAAATAATGATTACTTAACTGGCATGTTACTTAATTTCATTATCTCAAATTTTAGTGGCTATAAGAGTTATTTATATGGGTGAGATATTACTTCATAAGCTTTAACTCAGTAATATTTAGGGGGAAAATCATACTTATTGAAACACAAGGGATTACAGGGAAAGGTGAAATGTTCACACTTTCTTCTTAGATCTCTAAGTTGCAAGTTGCCATTTTCATTTATGTAATATCTTGCTGTCACTAGGTCCCTTGTGTTTTTCTCAGATATATTTGGGTCAGTGTGCCAATCTAGGAAAATAAGGCTCCTCATACTCTTTCAGGTTCAGAACATAATGGAAGAAACTTGTTTTCTGGCACATGCATTGAAACTGGCATTTAGTTTGGTGAAAGAGATTAAGCTACTTAATTAAACATTTTGGCAAGCCTCTTTTCCCAGATTTTTTTTTTTTTCCCTCCAGGTAGTTGTATTCTATGGCAGCATTGACTGTTTATAGTTTACCTCCAGAGTTATTAATTTGGAAAGGTGACTTTAGAAAGGAAGATTCCTCTATAAATAGTGAAATTAGCATGTTTAAGGATTTTTTTACCTGGCTTTTGTTTGTGGCTAGTAAGGACATTCATTCCACAGGAACAAAAGTGAAACAGGGTAATTGTGTTCTATTGAAGCCTTTGCATTTTATTCCACCAATACAGACTCTTGACTTCTTTGAAGTTCAAAAATGTTTTTGCAACACAGAAATTTTGAAAATAACAATTCTGAAGCCCGTCTTCCCAAAGGACCTGCAATTCAACTGAAACCTCATTTAAAATATCAAATTACATGAAAAGTCATATACTGGAATTAATTATACTCAAATTAACTGACTTAAACCCCCAAAAATATTCAGTGCATGATTTTTATGAAAAAAATGCAGAACTTAGGTCAAATGCATAAGATTCTAAAGCAACAACTGAAAGAACAGGATAAAAGCTAAGTAAAAGTAGTTCAAAGACAACGTTTCATTTGAAAAAGGATGCAACATTGTGTGATGGAACTAATTACTAGCATCATAGTAATAAATTCTATATTTTTGGGGTTTTTTTTCTGCTGAGTTGTTACTATGATAAGTCTCTCTAACAAAAGGGTTTTTCTTGGAGAAAAAAAAGTAATAAAAGGTGTATTTGTAAAAATTTAAACCTCTTTTTTTCAGTTATTTTCCTATAACAATAAGGTATTATTCTGTTTGAGATTTAAAAAACCAATACATGATAAAGAAAAGTAGCATATTTTTATATTGAGAGGTGTGCTTTAAAAGACAGTTTCAGAAACCTGCCTCAGAAAAACTCAGAAATGATCGGCTATCTCCTCATCTTGTATATAAAATGTCTCATACCTATGCAGTGGTACTTTATTGCATTACTATAAAATCTAGTCATTTATGCTTTTTTTAAGGTAATTAGATTTTCATAACACTGGGCTTTTTCTAATAAAAATTCGGGCTATTCGGACTATTTGGACATTTACTATATTTCGGTAAATGTCTAATGGTTAATTTGAATAGAGAATCTTACTGCCTTGGAAGCTTCAGTGTTGACATTGTTGCTGCCCAAATCCTTCAAGGGACAAATAATTAATTATTCACTGGTCTGGACAAAACACCCCATTCATATAAATCACTCAGTGTCTTAACTGTAGCTGAGATGCCAAGCATCTTCCCTAGAGCCTGTGGCTCAGAGAAGTAAGGGATAACATCTTATTACTGACAAAGCTCCAAATAGGAATATATTGTCTGAACACACTGCTCTGTGTATTAACCTTGTGTGTTACGTAGAGTAACTTTTGTAATCCCTTTCTCTGCTCACTGGTAACCTAGAGGAGATTAGTTTGTAACCCTGTTAAGAAAAGAAGAAAACTGAAGCTGAAAACTGAAAATTCTAGCTATTTCTTAGCTAGAATTACTACCAAAGGGACCACGCTGAGTTATTTACAAGGTTCTTAACTGCACAACTTTAAAGAAGGATTTTCCATTATGGTGCTTTATGTTTGTTTCTATCTTCTTTTCAATGTGTTAATTTTTATTGGTTCTTTGACAGAGGACCATAACAATGGCCCTCCGAGGATTTGTCATTCAGAGAAATACCTTGGCAGAATTTCCTACTGTTTTATTTTCACGACTTGGATATTCCACCAAGGGTCAGCCGGACTTGATGACTGTGTTGCTTTTATAAAACCTACACAAATGGTCTGGAAAAGTAAGGCAGCCATGCCATGAAATCAAGGGAAGCTAAGAAATCTAGAATCTGTGCTGTGTATTCTTCCAGTGTATCTGTAACCAGCATAAACACCTATGGTGCAAAAATTCCTCTTTCTGAAAAGAAAGTATGTGTCTGCTTCTCTCACCTGAGCACATGGAAACACGTTCACAGTGTTGTACACCTGGATGAAATGGAGGGCAAATCTTTTGATGTAATAGTAGTGAAGGCACCTTAAAATTCCCATATAAAGGACTTTTTAGAATGCTTGATGGTTTTAACATGAGTTACAAAAATATTCCTCACCATGAATCTTTCTCAGTTGACTCTCAAAAGGCTCTTTGGCTCTCGAGGTTTCACTTACTCAACTTTTTAGAAGGCTCTCACCGAAGGGTAACATAATTTCTCCAAAGGCTGGCGCTTACTGCCGTTTCACATACATTTGAGTGTCTGAGGCAGCCACACAGGGCTGGTAGATGTATAGAGATTACAAGGGAGAGAATTTTCAAACAACAGCTGCAGGCTAGCTAGGATTCCTTGGAGACAGTGTCTGAAAACTGGAACTCTGTGTCTAGGTTCAGGCACATGATTCTCATGATTTGTGACTGAAATTAAAAGCAGGGGAAAAAGCTGCTCACAAAAAAAAAGAAAAAAAAAAAAAAAAGCTTGAACAATTTATATTGCTAGTCCAAAAATGTTAGACTACTGTTAATTAGAGCACATATTTAAACTTCCTTTAACATCTTTAAGTAATGTAGAGAGGCCTGCTTTCCTTATTATATTTATGAAAAATGAAGAATTAGACAAACTTTGTTGGATGTCTATGTAGTATTTAGCAAAACAATTGCTTGGACAGCCAGGGAAAACATGGCTACAGCATATATTTAAAATGTGTATTGTGAGGTACTTCATATATATTTTATACTTTTATACTGCAGATTTTGTAGTTGCTGAAAACGTCAAACTGAGTTGAGTGATGTGTAGAGAAGGGGAAACAAATGGAGCTGAAGAACTGCAGGTTTGGGAGAAGAAGTTAGAGTAACAGATAAGGTTTCAGCCAGCTGTAAGCAACATAAATGACCTCTAAAGTAGTCTCTGTTATATGGGGCTAAAGAATGCTCTTTAAGAGCCACCAGTACTCAGCTACCGAGGCCATGAAAATGCCACAGTAAGGGCTGTCTCTTTTTCAGGCCTGTGATGATTCTCATTTGACTCCAGAAGCCGCTGTTGCAGGCATTTTGCAAATTCATTGCTGGACTAAAGTTCTAAAACACTTCTATTAAAAGAATGTCATCAGCAGAATGTCCACTTAACGTGCCATGACTAGTTGGGTAACGCAGGTTTCATTGTAGAACTGTATATTTGCCTGCCTGCGGCATGCAGATGATGTGTTGTGAAATGTACTGGAGATTGTAAATACTGTATGCTGAAAAATATAGTAAGAGATTTCATTAGAAAAAATCATAGGTTACTTCAAAGATCACAGGAAGAGACTCATTCCTAACTCAGTGTTACCAGATATTTTCCATTTGGGAAAATGGGGAGATTTTATGCTGTCATTTCTTTAGCTGAAGGTGGAATCCACAACCTGCAAAATGTTATCTAGGTTTTCAGGAGCCACAAAACGCTTTCTGCCTGCTGGCAGTCTAGGGGAAGTGTCAAACACAAATACTGTTTTAAGAAAATATGGAGGGGGAAGGCTTTTGGAAGCCTTTAAATGATAACAGAAAGGGACTTTTGTGGATGAATTCGTGAATCATAGAATCATTTAGGTTGGAAGAGACCTTTACAAATATCAAGTCCAGCTGTTAACCCAGCACTGCCGAGTTCATCACTGAACCATGTCCCTAAAGGCCATGTCTACGTGTCTTTTAAATCGCTCCAGGGCTGGTGACTCGATTCCTGGGCAGCCAGTTTTCAGAACAGATTCCAGTTCCAGAGCTTGACAGCCTGCCTGGTGAAGAAATTTTTCCAAATATTGAGTCTGAAAATCCCCTGGCACAACTTGAGGCAGTTTCTCCTCTCATATCACTTGTTACTCGAGAGAAGACACCAACTCCCATGTCGCTACAACCTCCCTTCGAGTAATTATAGAGAGCAAAACAAGCAAAACTGGTATGAGGCAGAAAAGTTTTTTCAAACAATAACTTTTCAAGAAGCAGCCAATGTCCAACCAGATACAGAAATATTGACAGAGGGTACACAGAAAAAGATTTTACAGTGTAGTTAAATGGTGATGTATGGAAATATTCTCAGGCTTTGGGTGTGATAGCAACAGCCTGAACTTGATGGTTTGTAGGCTGCTAGGAAAAATGGCAGTGGGGGCTGCCATACTGAGTAAGGTTTAGTCATGTACTGGAGAACAAGAGAAATAAATGGAGGAGGAGAAGACAAACATTGATTCATTTTGGAGAATAACACAATGTAATGTATTCACAGCATCCAAATAGAAAACAGCTGCCAATGTTTATAAAAGGCAAATAAAAACTAGAAAGGAAAACACCATGTTTGTTCTGCAAACACTAAAGGTGAGATTTTGTTGTAACACACGATGTAGCCAAAAGGAAAAGTCCTTCTCTGCCATCCTCCTCTCCAGCAGCATGTTCCCAAGCACTTCCTCCCATCACTTCTGGTTCTTGTACTTGTGTTTTAAGTTGTAATCCTTTTTTTACCTGTGTAGTTTCAGTTGGTTGAATCAGCAAGTGCAGCATTGCTGGATTCAAGGTGAGACAGAGGGACAGTAATGCCAGGATGGCAGGAGGGAGTGGGACCATTCCTGTTACTGCAAGCCTGCACTGTGGTTCACTTAATCTGTGCTGTGGAGCCGCACGCCAAAATAATCAAAAACCTCATTCTCCTTTTCTCTCAAATGTATTTGCTTTCTAGATGAGGATCATATGTTTCTGCATACTTTATACTTCAGGCTGTGTCCGTTGCTGAGAACCTAGGTTCTCCAGCATTCTAAATTATTTTATAACCAGCTGTTTGGATTTTATTTTTAAGTCCTCCACATTTTAAGTCCCTCTCAAGCCATGTTAAATATTTCTTCCACACTTTCCTAGTCCAGCAGGAGCTGCAAGACATACTAAACCTACACATATAAACAGTAAAAGTTGCATCTGTTCATGACTCTTGATTGGGATAACAGTAATCAAGATCTTTGGGCTGGCAGTGGACTGGGGACATTTGATTCTAAAATTTGTTCTAGGTAGAGCATATCATGTCAAAACTACCTCGATTTTTTAAAAAATGCAAATTCATTTTATCCTGAAGTACCCTCTGCTGGGGATAGATGTGATGATTGCAGGCACTCTGTAGAACAAAACATTTCATTTGGAAGTCCTGCTGGCTGCGTAATAGGATTAGTTCTGTGCAGGAGAATTAAAACAATGGTGCAAACAATGTTTATTAGTTAAAAGATACATATATTAAAGGCTTGTTAATTCTCATAGTTTTTCATATTCAAATGGCCAACTTCACCTCCTGAAGCTATTCTTAAGTATAGTCTGATCACATTGGAATATTTACATGCTCCATATCCATGAATTTAATATAACAGCAGTGCATAAATTGCTACAGAGAGATTACTGCAGTGACTATTTAAATTAGTGGACTCCAAATCTAATTACTGAGTAAAATGGCTGAATAATAGCCATTAACTCTTATGATCAGAAAGGAGCAAAGTTAGAATGCTTCTGCACTAGATAATTTAACGTTAATGTGTGTGAAGTGGAAGAAAAACAACAAACCCAACCCAAAACAATCAACAAAGCCCCAAAATCCTAAGAAATAAAGTTTTCTACTTCCAAAAAGAGGAAACCATTCTGTCTCTCGATTTCAGCTAGACTTCAATTTACAAGGCTGTTATCTACAGGGAATTTGATATATAAGGAAGCTGAAAACTGACCACTACAAGAAAAAAAAACCTGGACTTTTCTTTCCTTCTCTCAAAGACTGTTGTGAAGAAACAGTTTTTATGTGACTTTAACAAAATATAGTGACAATGAAATTATTTGCACTCCACTCTCTTCACTATTTGTGGGATCAGACGGAAATGCTTTCAGTAAAACCATTGAAAGTACATGAGATATGTCTATAAAAGGTGGTGAAAGAGGAAGAATATCAGGGCAAATATCTTAATGTCCATGCTTCTACATCCCTTTCTTTCCCTCAAGTGAAAAAAGGTGGCAGTATGAAAAGAAATTATTGTAAAAGAGTAAATCACCATTATATGCATAATCAAACACAGTAATGTCTTCTTATACAATTAAAAACTAGATTAATAGGCAAATATACAAAACTCAAATCAACCTCTTTTTTCATTACAGTAAATTATAGCTCCCTAATAATGAAGGTATACATCAAATAAGTATCATAAACAATCAGACATCCTCATATTAAAAACCAAGATGTATTTAAAAAATAAACATCTGAGCAGGTTAATTTGGACCAGCTTCCAGGCTTCCTAGAATTTAGTTTGCCTGTATTTTTATATTATATTTTCATTTGGGTTAGAACTACCTGTTAAGGTTGGACAGGCTCAGGACTGAGTTTAAAACACAGGTTCAAATGCGGGGAGAACATCTGTTTCATAACTTCTGTGAAATACTTGCATGTTTGCAAAGTTATATCACCCTTCTTCCCCTGCCTTGGATGTTGTTTGACATTTACAAGCAGAAAGTTAAGTTCATTACCTTCGTGCCTGAGTGTTTTCCCCATTTCTTTCTCT
This sequence comes from Origma solitaria, assembly GCA_013397895.1. Classification (NCBI taxonomy): domain Eukaryota; kingdom Metazoa; phylum Chordata; class Aves; order Passeriformes; family Acanthizidae; genus Origma; species Origma solitaria. The sequence goes on along the minus strand of VZRL01012168.1, from coordinate 840,813 downwards.
TTGTCTTTCTTTGTTCATTGGTTGTATTGTATTGCCACTTGCCCATGACTAGCATTCCGCCTCCGTTTCTTCTGCCTCCTCCTCCCCCTTCCTATATCTCATATAAATATTTCCCTTTTAGTTTCCAATGGAAACTAATGCTTATAAAGTGGTGTACCAAAAGTTCAGCTGTATGAGCTTGAAGGAAACCAAGCAAACTTTCATCAGAAGCATTTGCAGTTGTCAAGGCTATGTCAAAACCAAGCAGCCTCTCTGAAACATTCCTATTACCAAGCATTACAAATTCCAGTGAAAAAAATACTTCATTGCATTTTGTCTGCAGATGTCTATATACAGATAGACATGTGGGATCTATGATGACATTTTGCAATAGGAGATAAAATAAAAGATGATAGAAAATATATTTGGTGAGCAGGACAAAGAAAATGAAAACAGAAAATCATTCCACATAGATATATGAATTCTGCTAAGTGGGGATAGAAAAATAGAGTAGTGCTTCCATCACTGAAGTAGTCTGAAACAGATAAAAATGAAGTTGTATTCCTTTGTAGTAAATAGAAAAGAATCTACAGAGAATGCTCGAAAAAACAGGTTTTCTGTGTAAATTTTATTTCTGCTATGTGTAGGTCTAAGCACATAATTTATCTGGCACTTTTAACAATTGAAAAAATGTAACTGTTGTCTTGAATGGAATATTAGAGTTAGCTTCTGAATTAGCCAGTGATAAAGTATGACTGTTTGTAATTAAGGTTTAAATGTATTGCCTTGACAATCACTGGGCTTGTACATTCTTTTCATGTGCATGACAGTGGAGGCCTCTAATATGAAAAGGCTAGGAAGAAGATGGAATTAGTAATTTCTCTTTGTTGGACATTGATTTATAGATCCTTGTCTCTCATTCTAATGTAGTAGTGATATCAAATAGTAATAAACTCTGCCTTAAAACTATATGCACAAATAAGTGAAATGCTTTAAAAATTTAGTTATAAATAATCTTAGGGATTTAGAATTTGTGATCCTTTCTCCTGTTTTATTTTCCCCATGTGTATAAACTGATCCTCAGAATATGGCTGTATTTTATAGAGCAAACAGCACCAGTCTTGAGCCACCAGTACTTAAACAATACCATCATTATTATTATTATAATTTCTTGTGTGGGAATTTGTTTCCTACACTTTACTCTTTCTCATTTATGTAATCAATGTTTACATTTCCAAAGGTATATCTTTTATTCTTGTTACCTCAAAACCTCATAATCTCTCAATTTCTATAATAATAATAATAATAATAATAATGGTGATAATAATTGTAAATAATAATGTTTCAGGGGAAAATTTCCATTATTTTCTTATACTTACTAGTTACTTTTCACATCAGCTGGCATCTTGAGAACATACAGACATACACATATCTTCTCATTGCATGTGACTGTACAAGATATTATGCAGAAAAATCAGTAAAATTGAAATAGTAAAGAAGTATGTTCAACTGTCTGAGAACACCTGCACCAGCTGCTTATATTTATCATTATACAAATTGTGCCAAAGTCACCAAATTCATTTGTTAGAACAGCAGCAGTTATTCTCACTCATGGAATGTAATTCATCTGCAGTCATGAGATGTTGCTTTCATTAGGGCATTTACATTACAAAGCACAGCAGCTTTGGAAAATGAGAACTTTCAATTCATAACATGGTATAAAGCATCCTCAGTGGACAACAAACTGATATTTCCCTGTTCTCACTGAATAACTTGTCTATCGGTATGTGAACACATAGAGTATGTTTAGCAAAATTCATTGTCTGTTGCCTATATTAGGTTCTGTTTGTTTGAGAGTGATGGAGGTAAATACATGGGGATAATTGTCAAAAATTGTATGGTTTGGGTTTGCTGAATTTTTAATACTCACCCCCATTAATGAAATAAAAGTGAATAATTTAAAATATGCAAAGCTTAACCTAAATATAGGATGCTGATAGGGTTGGCCTGATTTTTTATAGTGCTGAATACAGACTTCCTGCTAAAATTGTGCATTTCAGACTGTTTATTTAAATGTATTTTTAGAGGGGGAAATATAGTACATTTATTAATTTTCCTTTCTATATATATTGCTGGTAAAATCTCCAGCACAGAAGGAGAAAGTTAATCATATCAGTAAATCAGACATTCACTCATATGATGCAGATGTGAGGAGAGTGGGAAAGGAAAGCATTTTAGCTGCTCTGTTTAAAAAATCCTCAACAATTCAGACTCATTATGTCACCTTTATTCTGATAATCAATATTGTAAAATAACTATTCTGATCTTAAGTAATGCACAAAATATTATTCCTAAAGTGTGTATCACTTTTAAAACCACAAATTGGGAAATATGAAGAAAGACTGGGTGAAACAGAGGGATATTTGTCAAAAGTATAGATCACCTTCATTTAGTTCACAGGAGCATTTACTTTTGCAAGTCAACAAGGTAACATTTCTGCCTCTGTTTTGCTCTTACTCAGTCTAGTAGACATTTACAGTGTTGTAAATGGGATCAAAATTTGACCCTTAGTTTTTATTTCTGCCCACCATTATTGTATGCTAGTGAATAATCTCATCCCTAGGATGAGCCAAGCCAGACCATTGTGACAGAATTGCTGCAGCACCAGGTGCTTCTGGGTCTTCATTGTTAGGGTTTGGATTGTTTTTTTGAAGGTCATCTGCAGTAATCATGTATAGGCAGGTTGAGTGTTTAATCAACAACCTAATTCCAAAACCATGAGTTGTGAGCTTGCCTCTTGGTATAGGAATATGAAGGGAAAGGTAAGAACAGGCTTTTCTGGTTTATACTGATGTAGGACTACTTTTCTTAAATGTGAGGATTCTGATAAGTTGTTCTTAAACCTTCAAAAATGGTTTTGAGCCATTCTCTAGAGTCAGGTAAAAAGTTTGTGTTACTTTGAATTTCCTACCGGTAAGTTACAGCCTTGTTTTATCTGCTTTTTGGTTTCTTAATAATAGAGGTTGTATTATTGTTATGGCTAGAGAAAGCAGAATAATGCTATCATATGAAGGAACAGACTATAAAAGGTAGATTTAACATAAATTAGTGGTTTGCCTTCATAAAGAAAAAGAAGCATTGTGGTGTCTGTGGGAGCTTTGGGGTTATACCTACATTACTGCAGTAATGCCAGCATGGAGTATGAAGGGTCAATCTTTATCGTCCTTTGTGGTTTGCATCCTATAAACTACAGGGTATGGTTTTCAAAACTTCAAAGTCATTAGAATAGTCCATAGGAAGGAATAAACCCTTCCTGCAATGTTCAGTGCTGTGCTGCTCTTGAAACACTGGAAAAGTAGACTTGGCGTGGGGAATACCTTGGGTTAGTTTGTAGTTACTACAGTAAAACTCTCCTAACTACTGACTGGAATTAGAACAGGCTGATGAACTTAAGCTTCGTGGTTTTGAGTGTTTGTCTCTGGGATTGTTTGCCCTGGTCTTGGCTTTCACTATGATTGTGGCAATCAAACTGGGTTTTATTCAAGGCCATTTGCCTTCATTTTCTATTAGGGTTGTGGTGTAGAGTGGTCTAAGGTATATCATAGACTAATTGCAGCTTTTACTTGAAAATCCTTGTGAAAAAATTCAGCTTTTCAGGCTTCGTATTTGATGTAAGACTTTCTCTAATAGTTGATTATGCTGTTGTAACTCACAGTTTGTACTTAGCTGTGGGAATATTTGCTTTGAAAGTATACTTATCTTTGTTTTATTACTTCTTTGCTGGCCAGCAAAGAATGCATAACTCCTGATTGCCTCAATATGCTTACAAATGAGATTATTTGCACATCTAGATATCTTTCCCATAAAACTTGTAAAGGCTTTTACAAATATTGATGATGCTTTTATAGGTAGGCTTTTCTTGATGCTTTGAGAAATATGAGTATATTAAACAAGCCACTATTTTTTTTTCTAATGAAGACCTTAGTAGTTTAAGTTTGCAGATATCTGCATGATCTCTTCAGCAGATGATACCCCAAGTGACAGTCACTTGGCTTCCCTGTGCTCAATTGTAATGAAGATGGCAATTGTCAGTTCTTGCCTGTTATGTTTAACATATGTCATAATAGCATCTAATACCTGTGAAAAGTTTAATTAATGCACAGATTTACAGAGAGATTAGGGGCAAAGGATAAAAGACTAGGATCACTCCTGCAACGAGAAGGAAGATGAGTCTCATAATGGACTGGAAATGCAGGAAAAACAATGAAGGTTGCTTTGATGAAAGAAAGGTAGGACAGAGGAAAGAGAATTACATCAGGCAATGACAAGACAGGAATTCAGGAGTCCATTAGTGACAAGGTGTGAATGGAACAGGCTGGAGAAGGGACACCAGAAACGTAGAGCAAGAGCAGCCCTCAAGGGGAAACAGTGGTAGCTGGGCAGAGGTCTTGGCAATTTTGACTGAGGATAGGATGAGGTAAGTAAAAGGAAGACCTAATCCTCATGGCTTTTAGCTCAGACCTTGAGCCCTTTAACTAAATTTATTAATGAGAACTCTAATTTGGGAATGTGAAGTGGTATACAATAACAAATAATCACATCCTATTCTTCTCAAATTAGGTATCCAAATTTAGCTTTGACCTTATATACTGTTAGTCTTAACTCTTTTTCTGTGTAATGGGGATAATAATAGATCCTTGTTTCAGTGCAGGCCTGTGGAAAATAATTAGAATTGGTAAGCGCTCTGACACTACTGTGATGCATGCTCCAGACAGCTCATGGTGGGACCTGATAATTCTTTCCCAATTCACAGTTCAGTAGTGCACAGCAAATAAGGCATGAGGTCACCCATTAAATTATGTGGGTAAAAATTAAATACTGAATAGTTTCATGTTAAATGATATTATTGTGTATTTAAAATTTGTATCAAAATTATATCTGCTCAAGAGGTGTTATTACCTTTACAGAAGCAACGTTAATTCATTTAATTCTTATCTTTTGGGTGTGCTAGTTGACAACTGTAACACTATTTTCACCTCCATCTGGGGAGGATGTGGAGTGTGTATCGGAGAACACGGTTTGTGGCAGGGAACTTGGAAGGTGACTGTAAATCTAACAGGTGTCTTTCCTATATTTGGTATAATTTTGGGATTATGTAACCTCTTATATAAAACATGCCTTTCTCCATGTGCATTAGTTGTGTGTAGATGCCATTTCACAGGTTTTTCTATGTGCCTACAATGCCTTCTGCTTTCTTCAGTATATACGTATAAACATAGAGCTAGATTTAAAAAGTAAAACAAGTTGTCTCATGTTTAGTGTCTCGTCTTCTCTTGAAGTCCAGGTAGTGCCAACTTTAGTGCCACAGTGCAGTGTTTCTGGGAGACACAAGGACAGAAGTTTTGCTAGTCTCAGAAGTCTATGTAAAGTCTGGTTGCAAGTAAGAAACTTCTGATTCTGCTGAAAACAAAATAGAGAGTAGTTGGCACATAAGATTTAGCAAGGAAAAGAGATTTCTGCAAGGTTATTTTAATTGCCTGTATGACTTCAACAGCCCGTAGGCATTCAAAACATGAATGCCTTTCAAAAAATTATGTGTTCTTTGGTTGTGTGGATTTGTGGGGTTTTTTTCTCTGCTTTTGGGAAATGTGAGATTTCTGAGTTGGAGGATCATGTATATTCTGAGTAGTCTCTAAACAGAAGGAAGGCAAATGAGTAGCTTGAGCTGCAGAGGGGAATAACAAGTACATTATCTGTGTGTCTATACTGAAACAATTAAGATTACAAGTCTCTTGAGAATTACACTCCTGAGTGGTGGGTTTTTTGTGACAGACTTATCAAATCTGTCATGTTATGTTGGGACTTTTTGCTCTGAAAATGTGGCTCCTTGAAAATCAATAATTTCTTACAGAAAACTTCAGTTGTCCTGAAATTTTACTTTAGGTAGCAATCTGCTTTCCCCTCCCCCCCCCCATCCAATTTGGATGTGCAGATAGGCCCCTTATTCTTTGCTGGGAATGATTTTTTTTTTTTATGGTTTGGGGGATGAGGGGCCTTTAGCTTTTACATTATTCATGTTGTGTTAGCTTTATCCCTGTTAGCTAGAGAGTACATTATATGAAATATAATTTGTTCACAGGAGAACAAAGGTAAAAGTGTGATATAAAACTCTCATGAGGAATCATGGCACTCTGAGGAAATATGATTTAATCCTCATGTGTCTTGAATTTCATTTTTCTTTTTCTTTTCTAAAACAAACAAACAAAACAACCCAAAACCCTGCAGTAGTTTGAATTACCAAGAAAGCAAAATCTTTCTAATTGCGAACATAAAAAAAAAAAAATCACTTAGCTTAATTAAACTGTGAAAGTTAATTCATTGCTTATGACTGTCAACATTTTGTCTTGGTCTAAGATAAAAGGAAAATTTGAAATACCAAAGTTTTTTAAGAAGACCCATTTATAGTTCTTTATAGTTTCATATACTCATGAAATGGTTTGGAGGGACTCTAAAGATGATCTAGATCCACCCCCTTGCCATGTACAGGGACACCTTCCACTGCCCCAGGTTCCTCAGAGCTCCATCCAAGCTGGCCTTGAACAATTCCAGGGATGGGGCATCCACAGCTTCTCTGGGCAACCTGCGCCAGTGTCTGAACTTCACAGTAAAGAATTTATTCCCATTCTAACCCTAACCTACTTCAGTTTAAATCCATTACCCCTTGTCCTATCACTACATTCCCTTATAAGACGTTCCTCTCCATCTCTCTTGTAGGTCCCTTTAGGTACTGGAATCTACAATGTCACCCCAGAGCCTTTTCTTCTCCAGGTGTTTCCCTTAATTTCATTTGTTAAGTGGACAAAATCAGAAAATCCCTTCTCCAACAATTACTGATGCAAGTCCTTGTTCTACTTCTTCCTGTCATGCTCCTTCCAGCATCTTGCTGCCCTCAGAACGCAGGACTCTGAGGGTGAGGGCTCTGAGGTTGGATCTCTGCTTATCTGCTGGGGCCGATGATGTTCTCTGCAGAGATGCAGCTCCTGGCTCATCACAGGGAGTGGCTCAGCGAAGATGGGCATGTGATAGGAGATCTGCTGACAGCCTGAAGGTCTGGTTCCCATGAGCCTGGACTTGTTGCTTAAGGGAGATGTGCTGGAAGGAATGATTATTAAATACACAATCTTGCTTGCATCTATGAAAAACAATAGCCAATATTAATTTCATCCAAGCTTTAATTGTTATGACTGGATAATTTAATATTTTCTGTAATTGGTCTCAGGACCCATTTTATACTTTCTGCTGACTGCTCTGTTTACTATTCACCTAGCACACAAGTACATTGACTGGCTGTGTTCAGAAAGTAACTTTACTAATACTGACTTTTTTTAGTAAACTTCTGTAGTTACAGCTTTGCTTTGCTTTCTTTACACTATTTGGTTCATTGATCAAAGAAAGAAGGAAAACATCTGTGTACATTAATGATGTACAACAGCAATACTCTAAATTTCCTTTAAGGCATAATATAACAAGAGGTATGTATAGATTGTGCTGAGAAAGGTGAAGGTTATTTGTAGTATATTTGGCTCCCAGGAATCAGTGCAAACAAAGCAATGAGTAAGCAGTGTGTGGAATAATGTGGAGGGGAAATAGAAGAGATCTGCACACAATGGAGAGCTAGGAGTTCATTTATATTCCAACTGGGTGTTCAATACTTATCTGTTTCATAACCTTTTATTTTACTTGTATTCTCAGTAACAGGCTTACAAATAGTTTCTTTCTTTGCTTTTAATATGTTTGTTCTTCCTTTCACAATGTACCTGCTTAATGTTAAAAGGATTTCTTGGTCAAACCTTTACTCTCAAAATCCTTCAAAATAATAGTGAATACTTTCAAAAATTTAAAAGGTGTGCTAGAATTATTCAAGTAACTCGACATGTCTCTGCAACTACTGCTGCCATAAAGCATATTTCCATCTATAGGATTTTATAATTATGATGTATCTCTGTACAGCATTAATACAAGAAGTTCTGCTTGTGAGCCAGGTCACTACTGGTCCGAGTGCTGACCGATACTAAAATACTGACGTTTCAGTCTAAATATAGTACAGGAGGCAACAGGTGTATATCACAAAAATGAACACCAAAAGCACCATGGTTAAGTAAAAGATACTTTGAGGTTTTACTGAGCTACACAGTAGAGTTTGGTCTCATCCTGTTTCCAATAAACTGTTCCTAATACCAAGCAAAGACATGACTTTTATAGCTGGATCACTACTTTTAAGTCTTTGAGACTCCCAGTAGTATGCCATTGAGTTATAAAGTCAGCCTGCACCTTTGGTATAAAGTATGGCTTTTTCCTCATATGAATTATGCTATTTAATAGATGAGTTTAAAGGACAGACATTAGATTTCAGGTGGAAGAACCCTCATGTAAGATCAAAAAATAGGAGAAAGGGGATTTAAATGCTAGTCTTCTCTCCTGCAATAGTCATTAGAATAAATGATAGTCTCCCACAGGGATGTGAGTGGGAGGATATATAATATGCATATTTTTATATTTATGATATGTATTAAAATATGCACATGCATGTACGTCTGTCTTCACCCCCCACTGGATTAATTTGGTTGGATTTCTGTGTATATTTGCATATGCTATAAAGCTTATTTTTCTATTTATTTTAGCCATACACTAGTACCTCAAACTCAATTGCAAATATAATAAATGTAATGGCTACCTCTCAGACAAACACTTCATGCCCAGTTCTTCACATTATGTGTTATGGACTCTCCCTGTGGTCAGCTGTCCCAGCTGTGTCCCCTCACAACTCCTTGTGCAGCCCCAGACTGGGGAAAGATAGTTGATCCAGTGTTTGCACTGCTCTGCAGGAGCTGAAACCATGGTTTTTGGAACCCAAAATTTTATATCTTCCTGTGTTTAAAAAGCCAGCTTCCTACTTTCAGAATACTCAGTATGTTTACTCTATAGTCTTCTGCTGTGTAGAGTGTTTGTAATTGGGTATTTAACCTATCAATTCCACGAGATTATGATATTTTAATCATCCTTTTACACTATAAGGTCAGGAAATTAAAAAGCAATTTGCATTCTCGATGAATGGGAATTTCTTGAATTTAGTGGCTTGTGTTTTTGTTATTGCTATAAAATCTGGTTTAATTACTGTATAGGCAGTAGAAAATATAAACAATCTTGTTTCTTTGCTGGTGGCGATTCCCCTTTTTAATCTTTAGAAAACTCTCAGTGTTCAGATGGATCTGAAAAGATTCCAACCATCTGTACTACAACTGTGGTCTTTTCTGAACTCATGTGAAAGTCGGGTTACTCTTAATCTGTACATTATACCCTCACACTTTAAATGTGGCAATAACACCTTTAAGAACATGACAAGACTGTATTTGTAGAATTTGTTGCATTTATTATGCAACCCTGAGCTTTAGAAACGTTTAATTATAGTGCTATTATAAATAGTAATTCTAATTCTCATATGAGCACTGATGGGGATAATTGATAACACATGGGCAAAAGTAATAAAATCTGGTCCTAAATGAATTAAGCAGATTTTTACTGTACTATGGTTTTGTTGTTCTGTTATCTGGTTTGTTATATTTCTTGCTTGAATGGCTGGATAGGATGGACAGGGTATTGGCTTTTTGATTGACTTTTAAAAACTAAAGTATGTGCTCTCCAAACTGAAGCTACTGTTTTTTAGAGACCAGAAGCACCAAAATTCTAGGATCCTTTCAGGTGTGAGAAATGAAAAATTCTCTGAAGTAACAAGAATGGATTTAAAAATAGATAATAATTAAAGTGACACATACTACAGAAGGAAGATAAAATAATTCTGACAATTTTTATATTGTATTTCAATACATCTCCAATATGATTTTCAGGAAGTAATTAATTTTTATGATAATTTGCTGGGTGATGAACTGCCAAACAGAACAGTTTTAATCAAAGTTAATAGCTAGATTCTAAGTCATTGTTTGCTTGTCTCTCTGCATTTATATTCATTCCCATAAAATTTTGTGGATTTGCACCAGGTGAGAGACAGATTCTTAATTATTTCATTTTAGTTCTACCAAGAATAGATGGAAACCCAATAATAAAAACTGCTTTTAAATCTACAGATACAAAATTAGTGTTTTGGAAGTGTCATTTAGTGTCACAATTTACCTGATGAACATCTCAATTTTGTTTTGAGAAATGTAGAAGACTGTAGTTTTGTTTCAATGTTTTCCAAAGGAAAATATTTATTTATTTATAAACATCTCTTAATGTTTGGTTTTATCCATGTGCATAAACACCTGATGGGGGAGGGATTATAAACAACAGAGCCAGACACTGATGCCCAGTGAGAGAATGATGGGCACAATTCTACATAAAAGCAAGAGGGAACTTTTTTTCTGGGAAAGTAGTCAAAGTCTGGCACAAGTTACCTCGAGGATTTGTCAAGTCCCCATCCTTTGAGACATTCAGCACCCGCGGCCCTGAGCATTCTGCTTGGAGCAGGAGATTGGACTGGACAAGCTCTGGAGCTGCTTTCCAAGCTCAGCCATCCTGTGGTCCTGTCACAGGAGTGCTGTGCAGAGATGAAGTGTCCACATTGCTTTCTGCTCCCAACACACTTACTCAGCTGGTAATGATTGTGCAAAAATTGGCAGAAGGAATAACTCCCATACAAAACCGATAGGAATGACACTTTTGAACATACCTGCATTTCATGATTATTTACACCTATAAACCACAGGACTGGCACTAATAAGAAGCTCAGTGTCCCTGCCGAGTGATGTAGCAAAAAAACCCCGCTCCAAAACACATAAATGAGGAAAAACTCATGTTTCAGAACTACTGTAGGCATCATAATGGTTTGAGAAATGCAGAGAGCAGGAATAGAAAACAGAAGCTTGCTTCACAAGCAAGGAAGTACAAGATTAGGAAAATATTTCTAAGGAAAGCAAGAACATGGAACCAAAGCAGAAAATAAATATTGAACAATGAAGCTGAGTGGAGGTTGGAAATCTCACCTCTGGGGTGTTAAAGTAAAATATATTGGGGTGAAAATCAGCCAATCTATAGTCAGCCAGCTAAAATATGGTACAGCTCTGTGCTGTAACACAACCAAACCCAAAATCTGGTCTTTAGGCAATGTTGATTAAAGAAATGTTCCTGTAAAGCTATCTGAAGCAGTATGTCTGAATATAGCAAATGATACCTTAAGAAAATTGACATTTATAGCTGAAGTCTTTATAGGAGTAGAGCAGCCAACAAGCAAGCAGATAACCCATCAAAACCTATTATTGTAAATTAGTTAGAGTCATACAGCATCTTTCTGGAAAGAAAAGGCTGTGGTAGGGCCTTTCTATCTAATGAGTTTAATACGAAGGGCTTTCCTACCTAACAAAAATTGAAAGTGCGTCTATAAAATCATTAATATTTCTTTAGAAATTGCTCCCCCAGTTAAGATACTGTACCTTAAAATATGGATGAAGACAAAAGGAATTAAACACCACGTTAAGGTATGTACTTCCAAGCACTCATAGTTACTGAGCTGTAAACCATACAGTAAGTGACACATCACAGAGCAATTCTCATTCTCATCCGAGATGCCTGACTCTTCAATTCGGTTTTGTCGCATTTTCACCTCTTTGTTTTACATTTCTTTGGGTTTTACAGAATCCTGGCCTCCATCAGCTGTTCACTAGATAATGATTTCATTCAAGAACACAGGGTTTTTCTTTATAATTTGCACCTCTCAGACACATGTTAGTTTTCTGAATTAAAGGGGGATATAAGGTGGCTGATATCTCAGCGCTCCCTTAGTTTCTAGTAGAAGGACAATCCTTAAAATAAAGCCTAGCCAGTCAATCCAAAGGAAAAGCTAATGTTTTAGATCTGCTGACTCTAGTTGGCAATATCAAGTAGTAAGTTTATATTTTGTTTTATCTCCAGTGATGTGTTTAGCAAAAGGTTATGGTATTTTGCATCGGCTGTAAAGGGTTTTGTTTATAAGTGTGATAAAAAAATAGAACTAAATCCAAAATATAATTGAAAGCAAAATAGCTAATTATGGAATTCCTGAATGGTCAGTAAAGTAGCTTGGCTTCTAAAAATGTAAAGTCTAGTTGCCATGAACACTGGCTATGAATGTGGTAACTTGTAACCATTTAATTTGCTTATTTTTCACTTATTCTACATAGCATAATTTTTGCTGATTAAAGCTCCTGTTTGTCTGCTCCTGTCTTCTATACTCTTGACCAAACCTCAGTCTTTGAGAAGGAAAAACATAGCTGGTAACTCAGCATGTTTAAGGGAGAGGAAACCCCTGAAGTTCAGACTGAGAAAGTAGAGGAGAAAAAGAGCCTTTTCAAGGGAAGCCTTTATTAATATTTAAAACTAAAGCATAAATATAAATACATCCATATAGGCCTTCTTTTCTGAAAATGAAGTAGGCTCTCCTCTCCTTGCCATTTGCTAATAAATCATAAAACTGCTTATTTTCTGATTCAAGAAGTAAAAATATACTGTACTTTTTAAAGAAACTTGGAAGGCCAGTAGATTGACATACTTATTACAATGTTCTGTTCATCTTACAATTGGGCAGGTTTGCAATTCCCAAAAAAACTGTGAAGTAAAGGGTAAAGAAGAATAATAGAAATACCTTAGTGTCAATACAGAACCACAAAATAAAAACAATTATTTGAGCTGGGTACACAATTTAAAAAGGTAACTGAATAATTTGATGAAGTTTCAATTTGCTAGTGTGAGTAATAAAAGGTAATTCTATCTCTAAAACTGTCTGTGGAGATATAGAATTTGGAAAGAATGAAACATGTGAATCTTAAATACCAGCTCACATAATTTATGATTGTATAGGAACAGCACTCAGATGTGCCCCTAGCCTGTATCTTTGCACAACTAATTGAATGAATCAATTTAGGTTAATATCTTATTGCACTCAATCTTATTGCCATATAACCACAGCAAAAATGTTTAATCAAAATTTTAGATTTTCAGTTCTAGTTTGTGTGAAGTCTTTAATGGAAGATTACTGTCACTGAAGTTTAAGCAAAACTTTACAATCACAAATACATATTTCAGAAAAATAATTAGTGCTTTTGAATAGCATTTGAAGTGACATTACTTGCTGGATACCAAATGAATGTTGAAAACTACACTTTAATAAATGTAGTTGACATGACTGACTTCTGTGTGGGGCATGATTTTTTCATATCTCTTAATATTTTTATTGTATTATTGTTCATAGAGAAATGAAAAGGTTCCTTGTAACCTAGTTGGGGGAATGCAACTATTCATTATGCTTGTCACTGGATTATATAAACAGGGTTTACTTTTTGAAAGTTAGTGTGGCTTATAACTTTCTATGAAGTGAAGCAGACTGAGCAGTTCAGAAAGGTCTGTTGGCCTTTTTCACATGCAAGGAGAGAAATAAAAAGTGACATGAGCTGAGGCATTCAGTCATGAGACCTAAAGAACAGGCAAATATAAATATATTTTGAGGAGAAGGTAAAGTTATTTGTGGCTCGTTATTGCAGTTGTGTACTTTTCTGCATGGCAAACACCAAGTCAGAATTGTGGCTAATAAAAAGAGTGGAAATCAATTTTTCTAGGGCTACCTTGCCTCAAAGATGTCACCCTTCCCCTCCAAAAAGACTGTGGTTTTCATTGTTTTCCTAAGGATTTGTACCTTCCAAGAAAAAGCATATGAGTGCCTTTGTGTGCGTGTTTCAGAAGTTGCCTAGGAACTGTTATATTGCTGCTTGTCCATTGATTTAAACTGTACACCACAATTATCATTTCAATTGCTAATGTTGAAACCTAGGGGACATCAGAAAAGTCAGGAAAGTGAAGTATCGAGGGAAGTCCTGGACAAGAGTGATTTGTTTGTGGAGCTGTGTTGTGCGGTGATGTGACACGGCTGGAATATGCCGGATAGGTCAGAGACTGTCTCACGCCTTTAGCAATGATGGAGATATTCATCACAGGTACTGTGCAGGTGTGATTCGACCCAGTTTCAGGTTCTGTGTTTTCATCCACTCAGAAATGAAGTCAAATTGTGCAGACTGCTGAAATCAGTGAGGGCAGATGAAACCAGGTCTGCAACACATTATCCATACCAAGTGCTTTCCACTGCTGGCAATTGACCCTTAACTTGCCCTTTATGAGTAGATTAATATCACAGTTTCAGTAGTAATTAGATGAATGGTCATGCTGAAGATTACAGTGCCACAAACTGTTAAGCAGTGGCCTGATGACCATGGTAGAAATAAATGCTCATATATAAGGTCCATTTCCTTTGGAAGGGTAGTTTGGTAGTGTCATCTGTCCTTAGTAGTTGATATCATTAGCAAAGGACTGTTGAAATAGACATTTAAACACAACTTTTTTTCTGAATAAAGAACTGTATATGGAGATGCTGTTTTATAAATACATGTAATAATTTATGTTGATATTAACAATTTAATATTAATATATATTTAGGTAAATGCTTGTAGTAATATTTGTATTTATGCATTAGACATTTCTAGGAAGTGCTAGAGTATAAATTGCTGCATTTTTTTGAATAAATAAGCAAATGCGATTTAGTTTATTTTAAGAACCAGTGAACTCTCACAAGATTAGTGCAGTTGCATTGAAAAGAAAGGTTCAAATACAGCATATGGTGTTCATGGAGAAGGAGAAACGCTCCCACTCAATATTTCAAAGAGTTCTTACTAAGTTTTGGACACTGTTGGCAGAACTAGAAGATATAGTATCAGATTTACAGCTTAAATTGCATTTCATATTATTATTGGAAAGTGACACTTGTTAGTGCATGACTTCTGACTGGATTTTTTGGTAGTATCCACATGGTAGGAAATAGATCAAGAAAACATTTCCCTTGTTCCTTCCAAGAATGATCACAACAGTACTTCCTGTGAACACAAGGACTGGGGGTTGCTCTTGGGCTCTCCAGCTGTCTGTGCCATCCTGCCTTTTTCTCTTGCCATATATGAGAAACCACCCTAGAAGAAAGCATATTTTATGGAGGGTGGTTAGTACTAGGCTCCTGCGGCTTCTCCTCTCTTCCTGCTTAGAAATGTGTATAGAAAGTTAAAAAAGAGCATCTTCATTAACTTTTAGAGCTTGGACTCTGTCCTATTATCAGGCTTTGTGGCTCTGGGGTCACATGCTGCCTGGAATGCTGTCATAGCAACTGAGGATATTACCTACATCCTACTATTTCTCAAATTAGGTGAGTCAGGCTATTGGTACTTGCATCCCGCAGAAGCAGAAAAGAGTTACAGGTCATGTCACTATAACTGGATGACTGAAAATAAGTCTAATGATCACTGACATTCATAGTCATCGGTTTGACAACTGGTGCAGATGCCAGCAGTGATATGTCTGGCTGTTGACAGGCTTGAGCAGCCCTCGGTCTTCTGAGCATATGGTTTCATACAGCTGCACCACTGAGTCACACTCACGGTGTTCCCAGATAAAGCTGAGGGAGCAATGATGGGAAAAGCAACAAACACTTTCTTGTTTTCATAGCTATTTGAGGATTTTATGCTAGATAATTGTCTGTTGCTCTGAATTCCTCAATTTTTATGAAAATAGATTGATATGAAGACAGAGTCAAGCAAGGCAAGTTACAATTTTGTTCCTTCATGCATAGTGCCAAGATTGATGGAAGACTGTGATAAAATACACCAACATCATATGAGATTTCAGCTTGGGGTATGGTACACATCTTCCCTCTTGCAGTTTTTTGGTTTGTTTGGGTGTCTTCTCCCCCCACACCCTCCCAGCAGTGCTACAGAAACTAACATGTCTTCTACATCTGGCACATTGTTCAGGAAAATTAAAATTCCCAAGTTTTTTCTGTCCATTACATTTCTACTTCTTTACCAATTGCCCTTCTCATTCATCATAAGCACCAAGTCCTTTGTCATCTTTCTCTGTAGGTGACTCTACACGTCACACCATTGTACTGTTTCGTTTAATAATCTGGCATTATTTATACGATTAGTCCTGTACTTGCTGTTATAACCTGAAAATGCACTATCGAATATCAGTGTGATAGAAACCAGAAGTCTGCTGACTTTCTGTCTTCTGTTCTAAGGTAATAGATTTGCACTTAAGCTACTGCTGTAAAATTCACATAAAATTTAAACATAGGGCAGCTCTCCTAAGTGAGCAAGGGCTGGTTTCAATGAGGTCTAATGCAATTACTTTGTGACTGTTTTTTTTCCCCAGTCATAGTAACATATTCTGGTAACAGTGGATCTTTAATTATTGGTGCTTTTAGGGAAATGTATCATTTTATCAGAGAGATAGCAGTGGCATATGACCTAGAATGTATATATCTCATTCAACTCCTTGTGTTTTCTGTCTTCAGTACAATTTTTTTACACTGATTGTTTCAGTTTTACATTGCTATGAACATTTAATGGATTTTCACTGGAATATGAATTTCAAATCTGAAGCAAAAGAGTTCTAATGACTTCTATGAATTGGGATAGGGAAGCATTCATGTGTTGTCCTTTTGTACGTTTTCTTGTTTACCACTCATTGCCTTGTAGGTACTTAATTGAGAGTCCTCTGATTATCAGCACGGATTGATATCATTGCACTCCAGGAACTGTGAACAGTGGGACAGGTGTTTTAGGAGTCAGCTGAAGCATCGATATCATACTGGCATGAATAATAAAAAACTCAACATATTTACAAGGAGGAAATGGAAAAAAATCACAGATACTTCCTTTTCTTATTCTAAATGAAAAACTCATGCTGGGGCGCATAATATGTTTAATGTGCTGATTTGCAGCAATAAACTTGTAAGATTCTTCTCTGTTATTTGGCTCATCAGGTGGTAGGTTGTATAAACTGTGATGCTATTCAGAATAAAGAAGCTAAGGGTCCTTTGGAAATATTTGAATTCAATGTACAGGTTATTATTCTTCCAAGACTTGCCTTTGCCAGAAGGGATAGTTCCATTTTTAACCTTGCCTGTGACACTGTTGTATATTCTGGTCAGGTGTGTGCAAGTGAAGACTAGGAATGAGTAATAGAGGAAGAAAAAAAAGAGGGGCATTTTCTTAACAGATCATGAAAACCCTCAAAATGTCAGGTCTATGTAAATCAGGATATGATAATGGGCTAAATATTATGCTGTGTAGCATGAGGCAGAATTTAAAATTAGGTAAAGAAAGGGAGCTGAAGCAGAGTCACTGTTTTTTTTTCCACAATCTGAACTATCTTTATGGCTAAAGTAACCCACACATTCAACTATAGAGTACTACTAGTAGTAAGAGGTAAAGTAAACCCATTTTTGGGTAGTTTTTCTCATAGATTTTGTTTAAAATATCGTCTTTGCAAACCTGAATTTAGGTGTAGAATAACTTTTGGAACTGACCTTTCTACATTGAAGTTTTTATTGAGCCTGAATAATATTGAGATAGTCAATTTATTTGCTTCTACATATTCTCAAGGTGAGATAAGATGTTTGTTTGTTTGCTTTCCAATATGGGAATGAAGAGAGACAACAAAATAATGAAACATTTGGAAATTGCTATTGCCAGTGTGGAGAGCACAAGACATGAGTCTGTTAAAAAGCATGACCTCTATAGGTGTATTTTTGCAGTTTATGAAACACCCCAGTTTGACCGAGCCGTGAGCTTCCGAAAATCACATTTGACATGCTTTTAGTAAAGGCTTAGTTGAATTTTGCATGTATGTGCCCTGAAGTTTCAAACCAAATGAGCTTATTCCAGTTCAAGGCTGCACAGAATTTTCCTTAATAATTACACTTTGAGTTTCCTCCAGAGTATGCTGGGTCCAGTTCTGTGCTTCTGCCATGTCTCATGTGCAGTACAGTGCACGTGAGCTGAAGACGACAATACCAAACAAACAAACAAAAAGGCAACCTCATTAGTTTTAGAGGGTGAATTGGACCTAGTATGAGTGGAAAAATGATCTTAGAACTTGGTGTCAAGACACAGTGAAAGTCTGACTGGCAAAGGGATTAAATTTTAATGCTGGATAGTGCCTTGTACAGTGGTAGGGTGTTGAGATTGAAGTTAGGTGAGAATTGGAAGTGATGTCTTGGAGGCAGTTGGAAATACTAGATCTGGTTGATACTGAGACCTGAGAGAGTAGAAAGTTGAGACTGAGATTTGAAGGGACAGATCAGGTAACAGAATAAAACTAGGGCTTACTTGAGATAATAGGTAGAAAAGTCTGGCCTTCTTCAAGTCCTCAAGTCTTCAAGTCTTTCCGTAGTCTGAAATAGAAAGAAAAATTCCTTGACCCCACTGCTACTTTTTTTACATTTGTTAGACAATGTCTGACTAATAGAAATCCAGTGGGGTTATCTGCCAGGAAAGTCTACATGTAGAATGATGCTTCTGCAATATTTGGGATGAAAAGAACCAAGGAGATGTGCTTTGTGGAGAGATTAGTTATAAAGCCTCTGGTCATCCAGTACAGTATTCATTCACTGTTGGACAGGGTGATCTTAAAGGTCTTTCTTAATCTAAATGAGTCTGTGATTCTTTCCCGTCTGTCTTAGTAATCACTCAAACTTTGTTTCCAAAACACTTCCATGAAAATAAGTTAAAATGGGTGGAACTTTTCATATTTAAATGAGGGATTTCAGAAGGGGAAAGAACAAGACAAAAGTAATTGAGTGCTGCTCTGAAGAAACATCTATTCCAAAGAGATCATATGTGATACTGTGCAAATGCTTCCTCAGTGCCTGGCTTGATTTCATCAGGACCTGACTGGCAGCAGTCCCAAACTCCACAGCTGTACTTGCACACAGTGGATTTTGACCTTACCAACTGTTCTTTCATTACTGGATGCTCTGACAGGCATTTCAAACTGATACAAGAAAGGAGAGATTCCTGACCTGAATTTCACTGTCGCTCAGTTCTTTGTTTTGAATCAGTACTTTGCTGTCTCCTTTGTACATAAAGGGCAGCTGAGATGTAGAAGATATGTAAGGAATGTGTTCTTGAAAAGGCTATCTTCTGCTGTGAAGGTAGTAATCTGTAGGCTGTCCCAATGAGAAGAACTTCCATCCTTTTTTACCTATTAAAGCAAAGGTCTTAAATCCCAGACCCCCACCCCTAGATATGGAAAAAGGTTTTTGTTATAATGCATGTGCAGAAGGTGACTGAAATAAATCCTGGCAGAGTGTATTCTGTCGCTTTCCTACATCAGCGTGTTCAGCTTTGCCACCTTAGCCATGTTTTTTTCAACTTGTGTGTGCTTCTAATAATGCCAACTTAATCTGCAGCCAGGTTACTCTTGCAATGAACTATTATAAATTTGTTAGCATGTTAATTCACATCATGTGGGTGTCTGATGTAGTACAGTGCCAGATCAGATTTCTATTAGGGATATTTTAGTCTTAGAGTCTCTCAAGATTGTATATGGAAGGCCAAATGTATTTTTCCTTTTTCACACAAATATTTTCCTTGTGATAAATTATTATAATCTCTAACCCCATACTTGAAATACACACAGAGATTTTTGCTATAAATTTCCCACATTATTGAACGATTTACAATTCAGCAGAGAGCTTTTTAACTGAACTTGTTTTTTTTTCCCTGTAAACCTTGATTATGTTTAAAAAAATCATTAAGGTGCTTATATTATATTAACTTTTGGACTCAGTGATCTTAAGGGTCTTCTTGAACCTTAATAATTCTATGGTTCTGTTCAGGATAAAGGAAGACAATTTTCCCTTTCCCAGACAAAGAAAAATATCTCTGATAGGTCTCTTTAGAAGTTTCTTAAACCACAGTCATAAATGCTGTTTGTGAAGAGGAGTGATCAAAGTTATGCAACTGGCATAATTATTTTGTTATTTTGACAGGGGGAAAGGCTTGGGGGGGGGGGTAGGGAGGAGGGGCAATGTAGGCAAAACCTAGTACTCCTGCCAGCTTTTGAGACAGTGCTTACACCCAAAACCTCTTAAAAATAGATTGAACATTATTAATACATTTCCTGCTTCATATTTACTCTGTAGGAGCTCTTAATCTTACCTATCACCTCTCAGAGAGGATGGTTAGATAATCTAACAGGCTGCATGTATGTTTTAGTTTTGGTTTGGGCTTTTTTTTTTGCTTTAAAGTGCTAGTGTGATATTTTCTACAATTATTTCATATCTATGTGTTTTAGTTCTAGAGATGAGTAGTACAGAGAATAGAGTCAGGAATGGTTTTAGGAGTAACTTTTTTTTTTAATACCCAGTGGATGAATAGATGTCAAAAGCATGGAATGTGTGAATGTTGGGGGAAAGGATGAGGTGATAAAGAGAAACTCTTTCAAGTTAAATTTAAGAGGAAAAAATGCCATCTTTCCTACTGACAAATTGTCACTCAGACTGTTAGAGAGGGTAGGGCAGCTCCTGTGCTTTTATGTGGCTGATAATGCACAGCCTCAGTCCAGAACGCGCAGCATCCCTGATGTATTTATCTTACAAAGCACTTTCTTCCACTGCTCTTGGCTTTGATAGCTGTCTCTAGTGCAAGAACTTATCTGTGTAGGTCCACATGGTACTACAGTGTGTAGAGATAAACAAGTTAAGCCTATCAAACCTTCTCTATGTTTTGCATTAGGATAAAAGTAAAGCCATAGTCCCAGCTTGTTTGCTCACAGTCCCAGCTTTCCTTGCCACATGTGATCTCAGGAACTGATTTCCATACTTTCACTCTTTGAAACCTAATTGACTGTGGAAAGACCTACCCATGCAATAGTCATTCCTTGGTATGTATTTTTGACTTTGAGTATGTGCGTGTATCTGTGACTCCAATACTTGTGTATGAATACACACATATGAATGTATGAGTTCAGGATAAGTAGAAACTTTCTCTCAGATTAGTGAAGTCTTTACATGTGTAGATACTTGTATTAAAGTGAAGTTAGTGAACAATACCCTTAAAAAGCTTCAGGCAACAAACATATGTGTATCCAGTAACATTTCTGGGTCATCGGTGAAAGTGAGTACAGAGGAGAAGGTAGGAGTAAAGAACATTCTTCCCTTATCCAGAGCTCTGTGGTCTAGTTGTGTTTTTCTTGCAGTGTTTCTGTCCATAAACATTGTGTGACTGTAAACTTCAAAAAATAACAACAAAATCCCCACAGGAGACCTAAACCCAAAACTTAAAGCATATTTAACTTCAGGACATAGGCACGACAATGAAATTTGAAATTAAACTTAGGCATTAGTCATTTGAGTTGGATGAGGTGACTGTACATAATGTAGGTGGGAATCTAGCGATGATTTCCCAATTTAGTCCTCTAGTGTAGCCTGAACAAAAATATTTTGTCTGACTCCTGCTGGTAGTCAGTACTTTACATGGACTGGCACTGTGTTTGCTATGTTTTGAATGGATAGAGGAGTGTTGTTGAAATTGCCAACTAAAGAAGTCAGAAGACTTTCAATTTTATGTTAACTGAGAAATTTGATTACTGCATAAATTACTCCATTTCCAGAACTTGAGGATGGGGGAGTGGTTTGTACAATAATTTGGTTCATTAATTGAAAGCCTGAAATGTGTGAGAGACTTGATCTAATTCATGTCCCAAGCAAGTCTCTGGTGATATTAAATCTTGCACATCCATTTGGATTGGCAGCAACTTTTTTTAAGTCTTGTGTGATGTCAGTTAAAAGTTTTCAGCAAATGAGGTGTGTTGACCAAATGATCTGAATAGTATTTTCTACCTCAGAATAATAAGCATTCTTCACAGAAACTGGCATTATCATTTACTGCTGGAGTTGGATTGCAGCAGGGCATGTGTCATTTTACGTTTGCAGAGTACCACTGCTCTGTGTGTTGCCCTTGGTGTAGAGGATGGCACTCACAGGAGAGCCTGATCCCCTACCTCATAAACTAAAAACTTTGCAGTGGAACCATTGCGAGTTTAGTCAAGAAGTTTCTTTTTGGACCTGGCCTCTAGAAATATCCATGATCTAAAGTGTAGTTTGAAACAATTTTAGTCTTGTTTATGCTGATTTAATGAACTTCTTTTCCCTCTGTTGGCAAAAATTGCAACTTTTTGTTTGTAGTTATATTGGCATGGCAGGAGGCACAGCCCTATAGAACATAGGATAAGTCACAGGCATCTTACAAGATGTTTGAGTGGTTTCTTTGTAGTAAATAAATAAATATATAAATGTGACTATTATTGGCCTTTAGAAAAAAAAAAAAGTAAAAATTGCAATTTTTTGGAAAGAATTTTAATCAGAAGGAAGGTGTTAAATAATGGATTTGAAAATGTTGATTCTGTGAATATGGAATAGAAATGCAGTTGTTATGATTTACAACATTACCTTTACAGTGTAAATATTGGTTAAATATTTATTTCTACATATTTTTTCTTGAAATATTTAGATCCAGTGATTCATACAATTCTATTTTCCAATGCATGATATTTTTGAAAGCTCAGCAGGTTGGTGGCGTGATGAAACTTCAGGGCCAAAATGCTGGGAGTTTGGCCACAGAAAATTTAAAGTTTGTTTCAGTCAGTAGATGAGTAAGGAGAAGCAAGCAGACCACACATATCTATATAAATCCTGGCAAAATGCCAGGAATAGGCAATTGCCCTATAGATCAGTAGAGTGTGAATATTATAGGTAGCATATGGAGACAACTATCACATTGCAGCAGATATTTCTGGAGCTTTTGAGGTTATATCATCGTGTTCTAAAGCAATGTATGTGAAGATGATTTACCTATTATTTTTGAAGGCAAATACTGGTGGATAAGGAAGTTCTTGAAGACCAAAGAGGTAGAGAATGTTGAATGCAGACGGAGGGCATGGGCTGAGAACAGGTGGAGAAAAATAATGAAGATAAAGGGGTGGAGACTGAATTCTTTCTAATGTCTGAAGTCTGCAGTATTGTTATCTTTCATGAAGTTTTACAGATCATTAGTCTCTTAACTGATGCTTATGCCTTTGGTTAGGTAGAGAAATATTCCTTCATTTAACAATGCAGATATTATTCATGTAGGATACCTTTTTTTTTAAAGTAAGGATTAGTGACATATAAGCTTGGGGGTATATTAGCCTCTCACCGTGTATGCATAGCTTTCATTAATGCTAATTAACTAATAATGATGAAGGTACTGGGGATTGTCTGGAGATTAAAGAACAGCTGGAAGATGCTGATAACCTGTGATACTGCTGTAGGCCATTGGCCCTAGCAAGTCATTAATCTTGGAAGTACCTGGTACTGCTAAAAAACGACAAAAGGATTTGGAGATGGGAGTGGAGGTAGAAACAGACAGGCAGGTTGTAAATGAATACAGGATTACAGAAGAACTCAGTCTCATAATGTGTACATATGGCCCACAAGAACTGATCTTCCAGGTCCTACAGCAAGGGAAAGGCTTCTGGGTTCTTTGGGCATCCTAGATATGACATTTCAAAGTTAAATCCACAGAAGGAATAAAGGAGTGGGAGCATCATATGCTGCACTGCTTCAGTTCTAGTTTGTATATTTCAAGGAACTAACTCCTATTGATATAAATAATTTTGATTAATGCTTGTTCAATATGGGCTAAGTAGTTAATTCCAAGATATGAGTTAAACATATCAGCATTATCTTTCATGTATCATTCAAAACCTTGTAAGATTGCATCATGCTTGCTGTCACTGTGTGCTTTTGTAATGAGTTGCCAAGGAACAGGTTTTGGATGCATTGTTAGCTAGGCTTTGATTCTCTCTTCTTCTGTCAGTTATATCCCTTTGTTGGGAGATTTTGCTAGCTACAGTAAATTAAAGTCTTTAGATACATTAAATTCAACAAAAGCAAAATGACTGCACTTCCAGTGTGTTGGAACAATTCAGGAAGAGCAGTGGGGCCAGGTGATGGGGACTAAAAGAGATGTCAAACTAAAGGTATGGTTTAGTTGTTTCAATCCCCAATTCATTAGGTACAGGAGTTATTTAAATAATATGTTAGACAGCATTTTAGGGAATCATAAGTCAAAGAAAGAAGTAATCAGTTCATCTCAACTCCAAAAGGCATTTGTGTTTTCTTCAAATTCTTAAAAGATTAAAGTGTCTAAAAGTGGTGAACCATTGGCTGCACTTGCAGAACTGCTCCTAAAAGTCTGTAAGTGGATGATTTTATAGAAATGCTGTTTTGAAAAAATACCAAAGTTTAATTTTCATTACCCATTTGCAGAACTGTTATTATTTTGTAACAAATAATCAGGAAGTCTCAGAGCTTCTTAGAGTAAAACTACTTAGACTTTCAGAATGTCTCTTTGACCTAGAGGACGCCCTTATGAATAACCCAAATTATTGTGTTGAGTCGCCTTGGCACCTTTACATGTCTATACTCCAGAGTCCAGGATTTTGTTTTTACTTTCAGTGGACTGAAATGCCATAAGGCACTACATTAAAATATGTCTGTCACAGACCAAGTGCCTTTTTTCCTTATCATCTTGTCTTTTCCAGCCAAACTTAAGAGTTCCACATCTGTTGTTAATGCAGTGACATTCGTTTAACTTGCAGCATTATTTGTGATCCTGCCATCAGACTGGCACAGGACTACTGCCTTGGGACTATTTATTTACTTGGAGAAGCTCTACGTCCCATTAATGTTATTTATGTGAGTTGCATTTGAACAGAAATCTTGAGATTTCTTTCACTTCTTTTCCTGTCTATTTGTAAAGGCTTGCTCTTTGGGCCTTGGGTTGTGGGGTTCTTTGTGTTTGTTTTGGTTTTGGTTTTTTTGGGGGGGTGGTTGAGGGGAGGGGGTTGTGTTTGGTTTTTTTAAATTATTTGTATTTATTGAATCAGAGCTGTCATATAACTTCTGTGAACATTGAGGTCAAAGGGTTTTTATATATGGGAAAGGCTAAACTATGGTTCTTTTTGCTTGTTTACGCAGCAGAATATATTTTTAAAACGGTATTTTTACAGATAATTCATAACCAGGGAAAAAACACTGAAAAAAATATATGCATTGTTTGCATTATTTTTCAACTTTAGGTTCAGCTCTTGTTCCAATAATTCTGTCCTAAAATTTTGGGTTACAGGACTGAGGGTCAAAACTTTAAAGATCCAAAACCATTTAAAGGGTTCTTTGAACCAACAGGATGCAGTATTTTCCTCAAAAATATGGTATATTTAAATTCACATGGCTATCTGTAGCGGGCTTGGAGTAACTTTTTAATCCTAGAAGAATAGGTGTTGAGCACTTAAAAATGAAAGATGTGCTGAGGAAAAGCAGTTTATTTGGACTTGTGCACTGTGCAGTCTTGTGCTTATTGTTTGGCAGTTCATCTTCCTGGGAACGGAGAAGCTCTCAGCTGTGTGCCCAAGACCTCCAAAATTAAGACAGCTCTGATACGGCATTGTCATGAGAACAGGAGTTAATTCGGGCATTAGTAAAGAGAGTCTTCTTTTGACGCTTTTAGTAGCAGATCCAACGTAGCCATGTGAATGTTGGTACAATTAAACAAATACTGTTTCCTACCTTGAATGAGTGCTCCTTTGCATCCTTTATGCAAATAGGTGCTTGTAAATCAGTAGCCACTGTACAAGTTTATTCAGCTTAAAGAGTGCACATTACAGGACTCTAGTTCCAGTCCACATCACAGCTTTTGTGCCATAGTTGTGTTTGAATTTTTTCTTTCCTGTTTTCATCTGTTTCATGAAAATCCTCTGTCTAGGAGGCTCATCAAATAGCCTGACTAGCTAAAATGATAATTTTTCCTGTTTGAATGAAGGGGATTCTGTTTATTTCACTCTAGTGACTTCCTTGAATAGAAGTCAAAAACATCCTTTTGAGGGGAAGAAAAAAAAAAACCAACAAGAAAAACTGTGAAATGCACTATCTGTAAGAGTGGAGTTCTGGTTTACAATAAAATATATTTCATTTCCATTTAAAGAAAACTTCCATAGCCATGTCACAGAAAATGTTTTGTTTGGTCAACTGCTGTACCCACTAACATTTTTGTCATGGCAGGAAAGGGCTGCTGGCTAAAGGCATAACCCTAGAGAAATGTGTTTATGCAACTACTGTTAGTCTTGTTTGAAGCATAAAGGCTCTAGATAAACATAGTGTGATCTAGAAGGTGCCAAGTGCTGGGAATTTTCCATTTATTTAATCCTTTCATGCAGGAACTGACTTGCATTGCAAACTTTCTTGAAACAGCAAAAATCAAGAAGATACCTTAAAAAATTAGTATGAAATTTATAGTATTATTTGAATCTATCAGTATTACTGATTTACTTTCTTAGTATTTGTCCACTATGGAAACGTGGAATATTGAATAGAGCTTTAATTAAGACCAGTGTGAATGAATTGACCTTGAGATTAGCTCAGTTGGTTAGACCATGGTGCTAATAATGCCAGTGGTGAAAACTTGACTTGAGTATGGGCCATTCTCGTACGAGTTGGACTTGACGGTCTTTGTGAGTCCCTTCCAACTCAGAATATTCTGTGATTCTGTGGTATTATGCCAGCAGCTCTTTTTCTGTTTTTCCTAAACCTTGAAAAATGCAGATTGAATGCAAATCTGACTTGCCACAGGAATGATTTTTTTTCTATGTTTTCTGTCTCTGCCCAAATACAGCACTGGGGAGGCTTGTGGCCTCTTTCTTTTGCAAAATAAAAGCACTTAGGTGTATTTGTTTTGCATCTTAAATGATCATTACTAATTAACTTAAGCCTGTATCTCAGAAATGAGCACAATCAATAAATTGAGTTTGTGTTGCAGTGGTGAATTTGAAGACTCTTCAAGAGAGCAGTATATTAAATTAAAATTAGTTGTTATATTTAAATAGTTAAAGACCTCAGAAATGCATTTTGATGGGACTGTGGTTATGTCTGAAACTGATGCTGCTGCTTGATGAGGGAAAATGTGCCTAAGCCTTCTATCTACTTCAAGTGGATTTTGCTGTACTTTCTGGTGGAACTGACAGTCTTTCCTCTTGATGTTTGATGTGTGGACTTTTTTTTCCCCCCTTAAACTTTAAGAAACATTAATAATCTGTAGGCAGTTTTTTGTTGAGGCTGGAGGGAGGAATTTCACACTCTTCACTCAGCCAGTGCCTTTAAAATATATATATATGTTTATAATATATGTACTGTAGAATCAGTTGTGTACACTCTTTGGGGTTTGTGTCTCTCAAAGGTAGATTTTACACTGAGGTAAAATGCTGACATGTCATTTAGATACAGCAATGTAAGTGTAGGACTCCTTTTAAAAAGATAAGAACCTGTCAGCTTTCACTACTGTAATATATAATAGGTCAGAAAAACCTTAAAATGCAGGAATCGATTCAGGGAGAAAAAGCATACTGATATGTTAGAGACGTATTTTAAAATGGCTACTTGGTTTTAAGATAAAAAAAAGTAGAAATCACTATAAATTCTTCTTAGAACAACTCATTTCAGCTGAGTACATTTTGTATGGTCTGCTGAACAAGGTTGTAAGATGCTTTTTCAATTCCCTGTATTATTGTCTTTCCCTGGAGATTCACAAACCAAAGTTACAGACCTGTGAAAAACTGAGGAAGGAACAAGTTTGCCATGTCTAGCAGAGACTGAAAAAAGGGAAAAAGGAAAAAGAACCCCACACCCACCCCACCTGAAATAATCCAAAAAACTGCACAGAATAAATGAAAGGAGCATAAACTTTTTCCCTCTAAAATATGTAGGTGTGGCTTCACACTTACTGCAATACAATTGTAGTTTTAGGACATTTCAAATCGGTAAATTATTTCATATAAAATGTAATTTTATTCCCTTATTCTATAAATGAGGAACTACAGTGTTCTGTATTTGCTATTACTCTGAATGCGCCTGTGTTCTGTAGACAATACGCTTCTAAAGAGCAACCAAAATCTTTAGTTGCTCAGTTTTCACCCATTTTAGTCTCTATAAATGTCTAAAAGATTAGATATTTAGGATTGTATTAACAACATGAGATAAAAACTAATCTTTTGCAAGTGTTTTTAACTTGGTTGCATAAGGCTTGGGAGCAGAGTAATGCCTACCTTATTAAAGCAATAAAAAACAATAGGAGAAGAATTGATGAAACTGGGGAATAGCTCAAAGCGAAAGTGTGCATGTGTGGGACAACATAATTTGAGTTCTGGAATATGTAGGCAGTATTAATGATGGAGCAGAGAAACAATGGATTAGACCATCTTGGAAAAACTTAGAGGTTGCATCAGGCTAGCCAAGTTTTTATTAAATAATAATTCTGAGATAAATCAAAAGTTTTGAGAATATTAAATTACTTTCTACATGAAAAATTCACCACTTTAATTAACATATTTCCCTCACTAGGAAAGATAATACCTTTCCTACCCTACCCTTCCAAATGCAGTTCAGTATTTAAAAAATTGAGGGATTTTTTTTTAAAGGGTGAATTTTCAGATTCATTTGCCACAATTGCAGTCTATGAAACAAAAGAGAGCAATTATAATTAAGGATCCTTGTATTGCTTAGTCACAGAAACTGCTGCATATCTATGCTCCAAAGTAAATGCTTTGTACTCTTTGATAGACAAATTAAGCTTAAAATGTACAAATCAAGTGTACACTTTTGTACTCTTACCTGCCAACTCTTACCTGCAAATGCAAATCCAAAGAACTCATATGCCACCTTCTTCAGGAAAATCCTCCATGCGCAGAATATTTTTCTTCAACTACTAGAAAGCTGACATTTTTCCTAAATATCATGTGAAGTTTTTGTGTGAGCCAACAAATGAACACTTTGTCTTCTGGTGCCTGATTTGCTGCAAATCATCCCACTTTGGATGTTTAGAAAATGAGCTAGCTGCTGCTTCTATACTGACAGGAGCTTGAGTTGGTGACCTAATACAACTGAGTTGCCCAGAAAGACCAAGATTCCACACCATTTAATTTTCTGTTTATCACCACACCATGATAACATTTTGTATCTTGTTTTAAGAAACTGAAACTATTTATTCTGTGTGGGCAGTTTTAACTTCATGTTGTCTGGATTTCCAAACTTTACTCTGTTTGTTTGGTATTATATTAGTGGAAATTTTCCGAATGATGTTCTAATGTGTTTTGAGGTGGTTTATTTGTAGTGGAATAGACTTCTGTGTGATCCATTTTGTCTCTTATGAATTACCTTACTCCTTAAGTAAGATTTACACTGGTTAGTCTCTCAAATAAAGAAAGCTCAGACCAGTTTAGCTGAAAGCAGTGAGGACAAGGACAGATAGTTACATTCAGCAGAGATGAGGTAATATTAGATGTAACAATAGATCAAACAGAAACTCAAGTTTAGTAGAAAACATTTAGCTCTATCTGACTTTTTAAAAAATACTTTTTGCATGTACTCCTTTGGTTTGGAGGCAGTATTTTTGCTTCAGTTCTTCCTTTATTTGCTTATTACACAAAATTTTATATTAACTTTCCTCACTTAGTGGTTCTGTTCTTCATCTGTGGCCAATGATCATCATGTAATACATGAAATACCCTTCTGTTATTGTTCATTCTTCAGTGTTTATGTGCACTAAGTTATGTAAATGCTCAACTCCAAGACTGAGTAAATGTGCCATGAATTTGATATACTGTCATAGTCTTCATAAAATCCTATATATCTGTTAAATGATTGTATATATCTGTTATTTAACATGCAAATATCAACCTACAGAACTCAGTTTTTCAGTATGAGCCATTCTGTTGCGTTTCTGTTCTTCAAATGCAAACTGATATTAGGATTATTTAAAATGTCGGTGGGAGAAGGCCTTAAGAGAGATGCAGTCCAAACCCTTCTTCCAAGCAGGGATAGCTATGGGGTCAGATCAGGTTGCCAAGGCATAGATCCAGTCTTATATTTAAGATGGTACTATAGTAATTCACAATATACAGTAAGTGTCAGTTTTTCATTCTGAAGCAACATAAGTAACAGAAATGCTGAATTTAAGACCAGTAAAAATGTGCTGCTCCATCTAGGGCAAGACATCCATATGTGTATCCTTTGTGGTGTTTATAAATTCATGCAGTCAACCAAGTGCTTGGCGTGTCAAGGAGGATTTTCCTCCCTTTTCTCTCCTTCATTGCCCTCATCAGATTCCTAGTAATACATTGTTAACTGGTATTCACACACTCTTTTATAGAAAAGAAAGAAAAATCTCTTTGCCATTGTGTGCAATACCAAAGAAAACTATGGATGTTCAAAGGTGTAGGTAAGTAGATAAAAATCATTCACCTCCTGATGAAATTCCATCCCCAAATGAGAGTGGAAGGAATTACGGGATGGTGGTGTGCAGAGCGTGTGGAAATGGTTTCAGGCTGTTTTGAAATGGTGTGTATAAACAGTTAGGAGTTTAGCAGTCGAGGTGTGAAGAACGAGGCTTCACTTCTTTGATTTTGAAGTATTTATTGTGAAAGAAAACAACAAACAACAATAGGGGATGCCCACAAGGTAAAGCGCAGCACCGGGTGTGTGGCTGGTCTGGCCAGAGGCACACCCCAGAGTGCCTGCACCTCCTTTTTATTCCCTCTGACTGCTAGTCAAGACATTTCGATACTTTTTGATACTTTTATCCAATCATCGGGGTGAATTTTCCTTAACCCTGCCCCTTGTACCTGCCCTTTGGGGGTGGTCGGCCCTGACTCCACCCTCTGTATCCACCTCTTTGGGTGGTCTGTTCTGACTCCTCCCTATGGGGCATGCTCCATGTTGGAGCTGGGCTGGTCCTGGTGTTTTGACTGACACTCTTTTACAGAACTTTCTAGAAGTCCTGTCCTGGCGGCCATCTTGTCCCATTACTTTTAATAGGATTTTAAATGTTATTCAAAACTTTCAAAGGAGAACATTAATGATATTACAAATAACCACCACAATTTTATAAACTTGTCAATCAAGATAAAACACTCTCATTAACTCATTTAACTTGTTTAACATTTAAAACTCATTAAAACATCATTCTTTAATTCTTAACCTTTTATAATTAACTCAACCTGTTTAACATTCAAAACTAATTAAACCATCATTCTTTAACTCTTAATAAGAAAGTCAACTTCCCGTAACCCATCTATAACACAGGTGTTTATCTGGAAGTGTTTTTTCAGTTGTTTTCAGGAGGCAATGTCATGTCCTGCAAGTGAGGAATTGATGGTTCATAGTCTAGCTCCTGTTATTTTGGTGACGTGCTGTGCAGCTTCAGCAAAATATCTGTTCTTTCTCCTTACCTTTATGCTTAACTGCTGGAGGCATTTTCTAATAGAAGTACTGGAGTTTGTACCATATTATTGTTACTGGTCATTGGAAATTTCATTGGTATTATCAATGGAGAAGTAAAAAAATGACTTAGTATCAATACTGATGACTCACCTCATCTTTTTTTACGTTTTGGTTTTTTTTTTCCCCCCTTGTTTTTTGATAACTTAAGTTAGCAGATATTGAATAGCAGTCACATACTTTTTTGATTTTTTGATTAAAATTTTCTTGTGTAATTCAGTGAAAAAACAATTTGAGCAATTCGTCTGCAATGAAGCAGAACAGGAACTATATGTAGCTATAATAAAGTTAAAACTATGAGTATCAATACAGCCTATGATAATGAAACTATAAAATGTGTTTCAAGATATATCTGATGTGTGCTTAGTCTCTAAATACAAATGCTGAATGATAGTAGCGAAATAACAGAATTTTAAGTACTTTTTTATCATTAGTAGTCATTGATCTATAATTTTTTTAAACTAGCAGATGATCATTGTAGTTCCTCTCTAACTGAACTATTCTATTTTATTCTAAAAGTTTTAA
Organism: Origma solitaria; assembly: GCA_013397895.1. Taxonomy (NCBI): domain Eukaryota; kingdom Metazoa; phylum Chordata; class Aves; order Passeriformes; family Acanthizidae; genus Origma; species Origma solitaria. Next base: position 809,036 of record VZRL01012168.1, on the reverse strand, counting down.
GTATTTACTGAACAACCAAGTCCTTATACCTCTAAAATTTCTCATAAGAATAGGGCATTAGAAATTAAAATACAGCACTTTAAAGGATTCCCTGTGAGTAACCATGTTTATGATGCAATAATGTAGCTATTAGCTTCCACAGTATATTCAGTGTTATGATATTTAAATTAATCTTACTATACTTTTCAGTTTAACTGTTAAGATCTTCCACTTGGGCTACTTTTTTTTTTCTGAAACAAAAAATAAATTGACATGAACAAAGGATAATTTGTGCTACTTTACTTCTTTTTCTTCCCACCCCCTTGCTTTCTTTCTAGTTCTTCAGTCAGTCCTGATGGAAAAAATTATACTAGATGATGTGCAACTGTGTCTTTTCCCCAGGCAGCCTCTCACTGCCTCTAGTTATTCTTTGGCAGTCTGAATCTTTCATCTTGGCATTATGATACAGCCTGAATGAGAAAATTAACATTAATAGCAGCAGCAAGTGTGAGGGGAGCTAGTTTAGGCTGCTGAATTTCATTCCCGTCTAGTACTCTTGAGGGGAGTAGGACCACTGAGAGTTGATGTGCGTGGAAAAAGAGCCGAGGCAGTGTGTTTGGACTTTATTTCCCCTTGTTCTTAGAAAAACATTCTTCTTCACTGCTGCATATTTTCATGCTTTTTTATGTTCTTTTTTTCTGAAAACATCCCCATGTGAATAAATTTATTCAGAGAATAAATTTACCTGTGAGCAAACCTATTTGGATGGATGAATAAGAATTTCAGCTTTTTCTTTAATTTTTTGGGTTCTTCTTCCCCGTGAATATCTATAAAAAGTAGTAAATGTTCCGTTTTGATAGCTCAAAATTGAGGCAGAAGAAAACAAAACAGATGTCAAAACATCATAGTTGTGAGATAACTATTTTGTTCTGATGTTTGAGGTGGAGGGGTGGGTTTTTTTTTTTAGTGTCTTATTCACAGTTCTGAAGACCATTATTAGAAATTATATTGAGGCAAACTTTTGGCATGATACCAGATGGTGTTGCCAACATGAGCAATAGAAGGGAAACAGTAATTCTTATCAGTATCCATTTCAGGCAAACAGGAGTGAAATTTCGTGGGACGAAGTAAAAGCACTTTTAGCTCTTGGGCACTTTCTCTGATTTTTTCAGAGGCTTTCTGTAGACGATGAGACTCAAGAATACAGAGTTAAGGTAGGCATACAGATTATTAGGTTCAGGCCTGGAGGTTGAGCTCACTGAACAAACAGAAACTTCAGCACATGACATGAGAAATCACTGGGCCTATGGCGCAAAGGGTGAGAAGGTGACAGGACTTATGGCACCTTGAGGAGTGGCTGGGTTTCACAGATGCCGGGGGTCATGACAAAGGTGGCCAGACCTCACCAATAACTGGGGGGAGCTGGAAACCTTTTGGGAGGTGAGATCTTGCAGGCCAAGTGGTGCCTTGGTAGTTGTATCATTGATAATGTGTAAAGCTGAGATTACCTGGAAAGCAATATCAGAAATTCTAAATTTAGTAACGTTGTAGCAAATCATGAGATTAGCAAGAAAAATTTAATTAGGCACAAGTACTTGATTTGGGAGCAAGCAAGAGTAGAGAGAAGGATGTCAAAATGGAGAAAAGTGAGTATAATAATGTCAGGTCACGTTTAAGCAAGCTGATAGTCAATATGCTTGGCAGTTTGGACCTTGCACCTTTTCGCTGCAGTTTGTTCTGTCTTAGTTTTAAACTTTGCCCTGATTATTTTCTGTGTGAGTGTGCTCTTGTGTGCGTGAGCACCAGTGACCTCGAAGCAGGACTGTGCCCTGGGTGGGATGAGAGATCAGGGTCCAGCTACTGGAGAAAGGGCTGTGGGTCACAGGAGCTATGGGGGAGTAATGGCAGAGATGTCTGATGGGAGGACCAGTGAGTCCAGGGACAGCTACAGGGATCCATGTTTGACTGCTGGTGGCCTCCTGTGCTGATCCCTGAGGCTGGATGTTGGTGTTCATTGAGGGCTGCTTGTCTTTATGAGGGTTTCAAAAATGGTGCATTTCTCCAGTTCCACTGACCTGTGTGGCACGGCGTGTTAGCACCACATGCATCCCTGAGCCTCTGGCATATGTGTAGGTCCATTATGGAAGGGCAAAACCCACAGCAAACAGCCTCCCTCTCTCTGCAGGCATGGAGGAACCACAGGTTGCAGGTCCCATTTGTTTGGTAATTTGTTCCATATTGTGAGCCATGCAGCACCTGTGGGGGCACAGCAAACTGAGTAATGAGTGGGGAGCCCCTGGCTGTGTGGGGGCCCAGGGTAGGCTGGCATGGACAGACTGGGGCAGGGACCTCCCTCAGAAGCCTTTCCCCACCATGCCCAGAGATGGGCAGGAAAATAGAGCCAGGATAATGACCAGTGACCTCAGGACTGCCAGGCATGGCCGTGGGGACAGGGAGTGCTCCAGATGCACACTAGGGATCAATGTGCCCAGATGCAGTTCCAGCTGTAGAGTGGAACACCTACACATAGACACACCTCGTACTGTGTTTGCCTGTGCTGAGCCACATGTGACTGTCAACTGAGAAGTTATGGGATATTTGTTATTAACCCTTGAAGCCACCTTCAGTAAGCAGACTTTTCAAGCAGTGGCCATTACACATGAGATTTGTCATCTTGTCCCACCATGAGCAGCTGCCAAGCCATGAGCTTGTGGGGAGTTTTCTTTCCTGCTCTGTCATCTCATGTGCTGGATGGGGAACAGCTGAGCTTCCCCTGCGAGTAGTTTTCTGTCAGTCAAATCTAAATTTGTACCTTTCCAGTGTATGTACAGACCTCTGCTCAGACTCTATCTGTACTGACATCCTTGTTTCCAAGAATCTTACTGGAGATTGTGTCTGTGAAGCAAGTCATGTAGCCTATTTTGTCTAGAATTTGAGTCAAGTGCTTTGATCCCTTTCTCATTAACAATTTCTCACTGTCTTGAATAAGTATTTACAGTTTATTTTCCAGCACACCTGAGGTGGCTTCCCTCCACACAACTGATTTTAAAAAAACTTCCCAGTGATTAGTTAACATTTTAACACCTCAGTCACATTATTTACAGAAATCTGTTCTCAATCTGTTCTCGGCTCACTATTGGAAGTGTTGCTTGTACAGCAATGGAAACTGTCATTTCTTCAGAATTGTCTGGGATTACTGTAATCTTCCTAAGGTGTGTAATCACTCTGGCATTTTCTGGGAAAGGCCTAGCATAAATGGACCTTTGCTGAAGAAAACCACATGACTATGTGCATGGAGAAGAGTTTGACTGCTAGGTACTCTGATTTTGTGTAATTCCCATATCCTCTGCCATTGGGCCTCTTGACAAGATGTAATTTTCTCATCTAGTAGGTCTCACAGAGCTTCAAATGTGCTATGAAAGTTGGTTCAGTGGCCATTGTGACAAAGTGACTTCAGTTGTCTCATTCCTTTGTTTATCACAGTGTGACAGAGACTCTTATGAGTTAATAATTAAAAGTGGGTAATCCAAGTGATTTGAGCAAAATGAGTGAGATTGTTAATGTAAGCACGAGCACAGTGGGCACAACTTTGCTCCAACCGAATCTGTTGCACAGAATTGAAAAGGTAGAGTGTATAACCTGAGGAAAAAAAAAAGTTGGAGATCTGACACGGCAGCTCCTTCTGGCATCAGCGTATGTCCAGTGCAGTCACATATGAGAGGATCCACTACTGTCAAAATTCTGTAGCTAATAGCATAGGAGGGAATAGTCTCAGAATAATTATTTTCAACATCCTTTACCAAAGCATATTAAAAATGAAAAATATTTCAAATTTACTGCAGGTTGGCTATTCTGGAAACAGTCTTTTAGAAAAATATAGGTGTATATATTGCTCATATTTCAAGACTTTGGCATAAACCCAAAATTTATGCTTAGAAGTACAGGCTAGAGGTTGCCTTAATGTTCTATGCATAAGCAGTATGAAACTGGCATAGTTTATAAAATATGGAATATTGATATTTTACTGTTTATCTAAATTTCTACTTCCATACTACCCTATTTATGTCTTGATTTTTGCTATTCTGAATAAGCATTGTGTTTAAAACATCAGTGGGTTAGGTTTAAAATCTTTATAACAAGAAAAGGTAATGTAATAAACAGGAACAGCAAAGTATTACAAGAATGCATTATTTAAAAAAAATTAAATCACAATGTGATTATTTGAAGTCACCTAGAGCATTATAGACTTGATTAAATTGTCACTCAATTTTGCAAATTCTTCTATCTTTCTTGGTAGTTTAACTGGAAACATTGAATGAAGGTACCTTCTTGTGGGTACACAGGATTTTCTTAATGTTCAAAAGGAAAGAATTAACAGATTAACAAGCTAGGTTTCGGGGATTTGTGTGGTATTTCTTTTTTATGTTTTCATTAAATGTTCTCATTAAAGATAGAAGTGTCATATTTATTTTATTCCATTTATGATGAATGTCGTAACTAAAATAGTGATTTTTTTTTTTGCATTGAACAAGACACCTTTGATAAAATTATAATAAGGTTATTAATATTAAGGTAATTATCTGATATCATCAAAATTGCTGAAATAATTTTCAAAAGAAAATATAAGTTAGCTGAAAAATGAACTGAGTTATTGCATTCTTTTTCTGCCTTCTGGCACTTAGATACTAAAAATGTCACATTTAGTTTGAAATTTATATTGACAGCTCCCTGTTGTTGATTCACATTTGAAAGAACAGAGTTATTAAAACTGTGTGCTGTGTTCTCTCACTATTTGCTGGACTTGTAAGAAAAGTAAAAACTGACCTCTGGCAGTTCCTTCAGTTGCATGGTTTGGGAATAGCTTTCAGTACCTTTTAATACTTGTGAAAAAAACCCCAACTAATGCTGTGATGAAAACTACAGTAGGCAGACTCGAGGGAATAACTCCAAAGAATGTGTAAATTTAATACAAAAGCAAAACATCTGTTAGAAGATGTTTCTTAGGGCTAGTGCAGCCTAACATGCTGGATACTGAGTGGATGTGGGTGGGAATGGGAGTGGGGGCTCTCTGTACCTCAGAAGAAATGATGCCTCTTTTTCATCAACTAAATAATCTTTTAAAAGTTAGAGGAAGGAGAGTTTTACCTTATGAAAATTTTACTTCTTGTCTTTAACACTCTGCCTTTTGAAATCTATGGCCAGAAATCTCTCTTATCTTGACACATAGGCGGTGTGTGGGTGTGGGGGAAGAAAAAAGAGAAGGAAAATGTTTGTGAAGTAAGGGAGAGAGCTGCATGCAGTTCGGGAGCACACACTGCACAGTATGGAATTGCAGTGACATAAATGCTTGGAACAGGCAAAAGAAAGCTTGTTTTCATAGTATCCTCTGATACTGCAAGGAAGCACTTGGTATCACAGTGCTTAAAGAAAGCTCAAAATCATGAAGGTCATTTCCACTTCTAGATCACAAGAATTGAATTTATTTCTGCTATTCAAAACTTAAACAGTGCTGAACTTGTGAATTTCTTTAGTGCAAAGCTAGAAAATGTTCTTTTAGGTATAAGGTCAGTGACAGGGACTTTGGAGTAGGCATGGAATAGGACCGAAAGTACCACAGAATTGTTAAGGTTGGAAGAGACCTTCAAGGTCATCAAGTCCAACCATCAATCTAGCACCACCATAATCACCCCTAAATCAGACCCCCAAGTGCCACATCCTGTCATCTCTCGAACTCTTTCAGAGATGCTGATACTACCACCTCCCTGGGCAACTTATTCCAATTCCTAACCACCCTTACAGTTACTTTATTGTTTCTTTTTTTTCTAATATTTAAACTGAATCTCCCCTGATGAAACACAAGGCCATTTAGGCCATTTCCTCTTGTCCTTGGAACTGAGACATGACAGAAGAGATCAACTTCCTGTCCACTATAATCTCCTTTCAATAAGTATGCTAAAGTGAGATGTCTGTTCTAGGCTGTGAAGTAGTTCATAGGCAAGCATGGTATCCCCTGGCTTTTCCTCTGGTTTGGATAGCGCTGGTATCCTGCGGGCCTCTGCAATGGCACAGCTATCGCATTACTCTTCTCTCCTGGGCCTTCTCGCCTTCATGCTGTTTCCTGAAAAGCAGAACATTTAGCCCATGGGATTCTCTTTTAGTCATTTTGCTTATGTAACTATTGGTAGAACAGAGCCTGCAAGAGCATACAATTTGGATAAATTGTAAACAAATGACACTTCAGTTGTTGTATTTCTCACTTTCATGCCTTTTGCTGTCTTAATCTCCACTGTCTGGAAGCAAACTAATTTCTAGTTAACTGCAATGTAGTCTAATGTGCTTGAAGATCACGATGAGATTCACCAAATTGTACACTTACTCTATGGAGTGCCTCTGTGGGCAGATTTTCTTCTCTGTATTTGTTGTGGCTATTGGTGATTCCTTATTTTAGCGAAGAGTATAAAAATTGAGGTGCTAGGATCTTTACCTTATATCATGTTCTGAGAACATGATGTGTGCCTTAAAAATAATGATCATGGAGGCACATTTGATTAAAGGGTCATATAACAGGGAAGATGACACATGAATTTTCTAAACAGAGTCTGAACTCTGGACTTAAATACTGTAGAATAGTCTTTGTAGTCTTTGAAGTATTGTGTTAATGGTTTATGGATGAGCTATTTAAAAGTGAGGGAGAGGAGGAAATGTCATATTGCAAATCTTGCAATGAAGAGCCACTCCTATAGTCTGAGAGAGCATTTTTTATTTGAAACAGCAATCATGAGCCTTCAGAATTCCTCTATAAATGTAGAATGAAAATACGTGCATATTTTGGCTGCAAATTTGTAGCTAAAACTAATCTCATGAATTTTTTGATGGCTAAAACTCAATTAATGCTTCTAAATGGCAGGTGCTTATGCACAGCTAGGTATTTTACAGTTCTTTTTGTAATACCAGCACAAATTTCAACTGCTGAAGACCTTGAACTGGCTTTTCACATAATTTTAATATACTTAATATTCAGGTGAAATAATTACACTAGCCACATCAAATATATTTAATCAAATGGGAGGAAATGAAATTCTTTCCATTTGCCTCAAAATTGACTTTCAATTTCTTATAAATACTTTTACTTAGTTATACCACTCTTTTAAAAAAATGACACTTGCACGACATAATATCCTGTAAAGGAAAAGACTAAATATTTGTGTGGAACAAATGCTTAATATTATTTTACTCATTTTGAACACGGTGGAAGGTAAAGGATCATAGATTTAAACATAATTATTATAATATAAAACTTTAGACTATTGAGTAAGAATATTGTGCATTCATTATAAGTCCTATCCAATAGAGTAGACAATCGATTTGCAGTGTGAAGGATCAAATCTTTGTTTGTCTTTGTTCAAGTTACAGGAATTTTTGGCTCACATTTGGATGCACCCAGGACATTGTGATCTTTCCTGGCACAGAGTTTGAATGTTTCTTTCAGAGAAGTATTTAGGGATTTAATTATTTTCCTCACAAGTTGTTCAGTGGTCATGCATAACCAAAATGATTTGATGCTGCATGCACTGAAAAAATATGAGGGAAGAATGCTTAATTTTTTTCCCTAGGTTTCTGAGTAATATTTTATTTCATGCAGAGCTCTTAAGTACTGCGAATAACGTGCAGTAGTTCAAATATAAGCTCTGTAAATATTTGAACAATAAGACTTATGACTTTATGCTGATGTTATAGTTCCATGATGAAATGTGTTGCTAAGCCCTAGCTAATGAACTCTGGAGAGATGCAGAATTTATGGGCTTAAATGTGGCCCTTTAATGCTGTTGTATTTCTTTGGTAACCAAGCAAGGATGAAGCCATGGTCCTGCCCTGTCTCCTACAGGCATATGCCAGTGATAACTCAAATGATCTTACAGGACTAAGTCTCACAACTTTCGTATTAATTATAAACCAAGTTTTGTTCATCCTTCTTACCCATCCAAGTCATGCTAGGGACACATGAGAATTATTGAAATGCTTTGAAAATCTACTGTATTGTTGAACATGTCATTCCTAAGTTGAAACTTAAAAAGACTTCAAGCATTACAGTGTATCAAGTGGCTAAAGTTTTGCATTAATAAAATGAAATACACATAAAATACTGAACTAAGGCCATCTGATAGAAATCAAAACTCCTCAAGAGGACTTTTAAGCAGCTTGCTTTATTCTGCACATGTATACAGATAATTAGTTTCCTAACACGGTGACAAATTTAGCATTACCTCTTCAGCATGTTTTGTTTTCTAGATGGAATGATAATGATTAATTTATAAAACTAAATGATTTTTCATGAACTTGTGCCTCCATTTCATGAAGGCCTTATTCTCTGTAAGTCAGTAGAAAAAGAAGTGTTGTTTATTTCTTTCTGATGTAGTAGTTTAAGCTTCCTGCCACTCATTCGTCAATGATTTATTCATGTGTCATCCTAGTTCTATCAATATGGCAAATGAATATTAGAAATCCACAGAAAACATCTGAGACTGAGAAAGTGATTTTACAGTTATTCCACTTCTAAATTAGGAAATTCAAATATGAATTAGTTATTTGTCTACAATCCTGACTCCAGAATTAGAGGACTATTTATGTATTTAAGTGTCTTAAAACAATAATCTGTATCATATTCTGCAGAAGATCAATTTTGCAGCAGCATTTCAAATGATAAGTTACAAGTTTTTGGTTTTGGTAGTTTTTTTAATACCGATTCTTTAATATACACTCTCTACAAAAGGGAGGTCTAACATTTATAAAATACTGAAGTTAATTATTGTTGTCACATGTACCAATATGTTTTCCTGGAGCATAATTTAATACAAAACATTTTTATTTCAGTATAATTACTAAACTCAGTCAAAACACTTCATTTTTTTTCAACAATAAAGCACATTTACCTAGGTTGTGTATGTATTGATATGTTAGCATTTAGAAATACTCATTCCTTATGTCCAGTGATAGGTATAGAAACAAATATATAAGGAAATATGTTTTAGTGTGAATTTGGAACATAACTAACATTTAAATCTGTATTTTGTTACCTTAGTAGATCTCACATTCAAAGAATTTAAAATGCTGATTCTCCTTTTGTAAACTATTTAAACTATAAACTGGATACCCTGTCTTTAAAAATAATATTTCTATTCTTAGTCTAATTATTGTACAATAAAATATATGTATTTGATTAGTCAACAAGAATCTGATTTAAGTTTTCTTTTCCTTGAGCATCTGAAATCCAATATCTGTTAGCAAAAGTCACTGTGTACTGAATTGTATCAGAAAGCTGACATCTGATTCGATGGCTTGCAAAATAGGCACAAGAGTAAATGTACTGGGAAATACACAACCTGTCATTTTTATCATCAATATCTTTCCTATAAAGACCAGAAAAATGTTAAACTTACCTTTTTGTTTTCCTATATGTGAAATTGCTTTTTTTTTCCCCTTTGGAAGGCAATCTGCCACAAAAGAAAAGTAATAACGTAATTGGTTGTACTGCCTCCCATCTTTTAAAGGATATTGCTGCATTCTTTTATTTGTGTCCAGAGCCATAGGCTGCTTTTAAAATATTTAAGCTGCTTAAATGAAAATGTGATTTAAAAATAAAAGGTATTAATGAATCTTTGGAGGTTTGTGTTCAGTTCTGGAAGCTTATTTAAAACAAAGCAAACAAGTTTTAGCAGTTGCATAGGTACAGACACTTATCTCTTTCATTCAGTTGTTTGAATTTTTTAGTGCTTGGGGTGGATGCAATTATTGAGAAAAGCTATTACCTCAGAATTGCATCAATAATTTGCTTACAAAAGGGAGGAAAGTGGGGGTTCTGAGGGTGTTTTTATTACTTTTCTAAAATAGAGCAGTTACTTCTGCTAAATATATCTAAGTCGCAGTTAATGAAAACACTTGAGTAGCTATGCTTTGCTGCACAGATGGCAAAATATCTACTGCTCTTATTCTGTACATGAGGGTTAGGTAAAAAGGCTCATGATTCAGCTTTGAATGGCCTACCACTGAGCAAACACCATAGTATTTGGGGATGGGGAAGGATAAAAAAATCAGAATGTGCTTCTTCAAGTGGTTGCACTTGGTCGGCTAGGAATGGGCTGAGCTTTCAGAAGTTTTTCACTTCAGTGAACTAGTAGCCTGTTAATAGCTAGCAAGAAGTAGCTAAGTGTTCTGCCCTTGTGAAAGCTGCTCAGTAGGATTCCTTTTGCCAAGAGAAATGGTGCTGGCACACTGTGCTTCACCATGGCTGAGGTGGGGAGCACCACGTACCCTGTGCCCCTCGGTGCTGCTCAGCATTCCCACAAAGCTCCTCACAGCTCTTCTTTGAGCTCTTGCACCCATTTCTATCTGCCATTTCCTGGAGCGCAGCACAGCAGAAAACTGAAGGTGCTTCTGCTGTCCCCAGGGAGCAGCCCAGCTCGGTGCTCCTTGGGTGCCATGAGTAGGACAGGGATTCTCTCGGAAATCCACCAGCCCCAGTCCCAGCTCTGCCTGGGGCTTCCCCTCCTCTCTGATGGACAGTCAAGCACAATTGCACACTACAAGGAGGAGGATGAAGAGGGAAGCACTTAATCCGCCTAAAATGTGTGGTAGGAATTCAGTGTTTTGAAGGATAGATCAGGCTTTTAGCTTTAGAATTGAAAGAAGCAATATATGTGCCGTGTAATTTCCACTTTGAAGTTCCACAGATTTAGCTGATCTGAGATAAAATCTTTATTTTGGGAGGCAAAACTGTGTTGTGTTTTAGACAGAAGTAAAATTAAAATCGGTGATGAAAAACTTCAGTACCACACTTAATCTCATTGATTGAAATGTTTAATTGAAGTTTTTACAATCAAAGCCCTGTTTAGACTAAAGCTCTTTTCCAATTAGATTCTCTGGAGTTCATTTTCCCATGAAGTATACAGGAACTTAGCCAATAGATCATTTACTTCATAAAATTTCAGCCTCCAAAAAAGCTGCAGAAATGTTCTGCTGTCTTCAAGCTTTTCTTTATCCTGTATTACCCCATTAGTGACAGTGATTTATAAACTTGTTTTCAAAAAGAGCTATGTTTTAATAGGAATCAGCTAAAGAGCTTTTGCAAAAATAGTAGGACTAAAAACATTGTGAGTAATTGTCATCAGACTCTCAATAGTACATGGGGATGCATTATAATACTTGCAGGGAATACATTATACAAGCTTTTGATAATGAAGGCTTTGAACAGTCTTTAAGGTTAAAGTTGTCGTATATTTTGCTTGTCCTAGGTTCCCTATACTTTATTAATTTCTCACATAAACATAGGCATTTTTTTTTTAAAAGCATTATTCACACTAGAACTGCAACTTGTGCCATTTCAAAGTGCAATTTAAAAGTTAGTTCTTGTGTTCAAAGAATTGCATGTTGATTATGGGTCTTATCCATGGTCACTGGAAAGAGACCTACTGAATTTTCTTAACCACTTTTCTAGGATGCAAAAGTTACTCTTCTTCATAGATAGTTCTGTGATTTACTCCTATTTTAGCAATTTCCTAGAGGAAGGATTTAGGAAATGCAAATCTAATATTACCGTAACCGCCATCTTAAGCTTAACCTCCCAATTTTATCTGCTCCCTTTACCTTTTTTAACTTTTTTATTTTTTTTTTTTAAATCAGCTAATATATTTGGGGATAGGAAGAAATCTCACAGGATATGTTGTTAGGCTGTTACTTTCCAATAATAGAATAAGTTTTTCAAATGAGTTTCAAATAGTCTTCTTTAGACAAAATAATATATTTAGGATAATGGCAGCTGAATTTCTATCCTTTCTTTAGAACATTTTGGCAATTTGGTTGGCTCGTCTAGTTTAACATAGGTATAGTTTAAAATGTCTTAACTATATGATAAATAAACATAAATTTGAACTGACCATTATGCCTGGATTACAGAAGAACTTGTGTGTAACAATGTATTATCTTGCTGTAGTGTTAGCCACTAGAATAGTGTAATTCTAATTAGTTGTTCGTAACAGTCCCATAAAAACTGTAGAATGAAGCTCCATTGCTTGCTTCTTGGATCTGTATTTTTTTACTTGCTTTTAACTGCAGTTGCTGGGAAATGTTCTCTATTTCATTCTGAATAAACTTTTATTTGTATTTTGATGTTTAAAAAAAAAAAAAAACCAACATTAACTGTAGAAATATAAGAGTTAAAACCAGTAGTCTGCTAGGTCTGAATTTGGCTGAGATAATTTCCATTCTTGGAATACTGCATGCAATTCCTGTGAGCAGGAATATCCATACCATATTCTTGGTATGCTTGCTGTGTGGCTGGACTGAGTCCATCATGGTATGCCATCTACTTTCTTACCAGAATTTGGGTTTGGGGACTCAAGGTCACCCACTCTGAGTACCTGCACACTTGATGTAGATGCCATCATTGCATGGTGGTTGCTTCAATTAAACTAAGTGGTTTCCCTGATAACTTTCTTGTAATTTGATTACTGATCTTATTAGGAAGCTGTTTATACAAAAAGATTGATACATGCACGTATGGTACCTGGCAGGCGCATTTTGAAGTTGATGCTGTTATAGGAAGTTTAGAGACAGAAGATGTTTAGTCATTTGATATTCAGATTTTATTTTCTTTGAAATGCTGTATTACTTTTCAGCTGACAACATAAGCAAAATGGTTTGGGTTAAATGTCTATAAGCACAAATGCCTTAAATCTTAGAAACTGTATGGTGCTTATGACGAAGCCTATTATCTCATGTAGGCTGCTGGGATTTGATCCTCTGTGGTGCCTAAGTTGTTCAAGTGTCTCAGAAGCATCTTGCATTTACAAGGAAGTTTGGAAAATTTCAGCAAAGTAGCGAGTGTCCAGTCTATTCGGTCATATCCGTGCTGTCCAGCGCCTGTGGAGCAACCACCGGAGGTGCCCATTTTTAGGGTGGAGATTTCTTGCAGAGTAACATTGACAGTGTAACCTGTTGCTGACACATCTCTAATGTCTCACTGTTGTTTCACTCTCTTGTGTTGCTAAGGCTGATCCTGATACCCCATAAACATAAAATAAGCCTCCAGCTAACTAAGCTCTTGCGTTTAGCGTGAAATAAATGTAAATAAGATTACAATTTGGCCTAGTAGAGTCTTAATGAAATCTTTCCTAATAAGGTTTTATTTTATTGTAGGTGGTATAAATAATAATACCTCAGAAATATATATATATTTTTTCCATTCAACCTGTTTTTCTGGAGAATTTAAAAACTTAAACTCAGACCTCTTTCCCAAGGATAAGATCTGATCTATAGCCTTGATTAGCATGTATCTGTGGTAATAAAAGCATTGACATGCTGATCTCTAAAGAAAAAGAAAGAAATCTTTCTGTCTACTTCAAAACATGTTGATACCTTTGGTCATTGTTCTCTTTGGGAAGTGGCTTTCAAGGTGTGTGCCTACCCCCTGTTTAAATTTCAGTCCCGTTAGCCCTCTTTGACGGGCTGCCTGTGGTAGCTGTAAGAACACCATGTGTTTGAGCACAGGGGAAGCAACTGAATGGAGATGAAATACTTGCTCACTGTGTAGTTAAGAGTGGTTTAGGAAGAATATTGTCTAAGTTTACCTTGCATTTGCATAGATGGAAAAACAAATGGAGTGGAAATCTATCAGTCCCTTGTCCTTCTTCAAATGTTATATATTCTCAAGCTGTAAAGTTTTGTGATGCACAAAAAGAGAAGGTTTTTTTTCTTGGGAATTTGTGGACACTGAGACCACCTCAGTAATTATGACCCATTTTTCATTGAAAATATGGTTGAAATTTCATAACATTGTATTGACTTATTGAAAAGCAGGGCTGAAATTCAATTGGATCTTTTACCATTGTATTTGATATAGCGTGAATAAGCAATTTGAGTGTGGTAGTCTATGTAATAAGAGCAATACTGATGGTGTTAGGTTGAAGTAGATCCTGCATATCAAACCTGGAATAATATTTATTAGTTAATAAAAATGCAGAACTATGAAAGTCAGGTGAATAACCAGTTGTCAAGTATTACTTTAGTAACTGATGAGAGAAATAACTCTTCAGAATTCTGCAGGAGCAGGAGGAATAAAATGGGAGAATATATGAGTGTTAATTCTCCTTCCTTGATCCTACACATTCTCATGAAATTTGCAAGTTAGATGTCTCAGTCTTCAAAAGGAGATTGTAGCCTACTGAAGTTTGCATTAGAGTAATATTGATTGCATAGAGTAAAAATACATTCTTTGATCTTTCTATTCTCCATGAGTAATTTGAAATCATTGCAGATCACAAATCAAAAAACTACCAAATCCACACATAGCAGCGCATTATGTCTTGGTTTTGGTTGTTTTTGTTTGGTTGGATGGTTGGTTTTTTTGTTGGGTTTGCATTGGTGGTGGGGTTTTTTTCTTTGTTTGGGGTTTTTGTTGTTTTTGTTTTGTTTTTGTGGTGTTTTGGGGTTTTTTTTTGTTTGTTTTGGTTTGGGTTTTTTGTTTTGTTTTCTTGTTGGTTTTTTTTTGGGGGGGGGGTGTTAAGTTTGGTTATGGTTTTTTTTTTTTTTTTAAATCCTAGCTAGGAATTAAAATAATTCCCTTTCCAGTGATACTTACTTTCTTCCATGTCTGTCTAAGTTTGATAATGCCATATCAGTTGGAGGTCTGTCCTGGTATAATCAACAGCAAAAAGGGGATCTTTAACATGCTAATACAACTGCTTCAACCTTCCTGGTTTTCACTACAGCTTTTTTTCTCATTTTCCACTTGCTGTTACTTGCAGGGTTAAAATAAGGCCATGAATAGCTACATCTATTGATAATGAAAAAGAGCGTAGTGGCTGTAGGGATTGTTAGTGCTCTGAAAGGAAGTGAATCAGTTCAGTTTGCTGCTGATGACATTAACAGACACCTACTTGCCAGCTCTAGCACGTGATGTTCTGTAGAACATGGCACAGTTGCAAGCCCTGTTGGGCAAATGGATCCAGAGTCACGGTCTAGGATATAACACAACAGGCAGGTTAAGTTCTCCTGTGAGATGCTTGTATCATCTCATTTGTGATGGAGGGCTTGTTTAGTGTGGGTGCAGCTCAGTCTAATGTCTCTCACATTTCTAAAATTTCTAATTTGAACATTAGAATGATCCCATAGATCAGACCACAGGTCTGTCAAATCTTAACATCCAACAGTGGACAATGAGGGATGCTAAAATAGAAGTATAATAGCAAAGTAAGCATAAAATTGCAATTCCTTAGACTTATCTTTCTCACTTCTAACAATTCGCACTACGTGGATTTCTGGGCCAGAGATGGTCCTTCTCTTAGATCGTATTGTAAATATAAACGAAGTTACTGACTCAGATATACAGAAGAGAGAGCCTGTGCATTTTTTCCTCCATTGTTCCAAATGGTCAGTCTGGTATCATTTGGGTGTATGAACAATGCATGTGTATTATTACTGAAAAGTAAGTTCTTACTGATGAATATATTTACAGTTACATTAGACTGATAAAGTTTTCTAAGATGCCAGAATGCTTATAGAAGGATCCATTGTTCCTTGGAAAAGTAGTTGCAAATGTCCAATTCATTAAGAAGGAAAGTACATGTGGAAATCAGCATTCATTTACACCTCTTTAGATGTTTTTAAGTGCTATGAAAAGCCACAGCTTTTTAAAATAAAATTCACTTGCTGATAAAAGACAAAGCTATAAGGGCATAGAAGGAAAGCAATTTGAAATACACCTTCATTGTGTGATCACACATGCAAGATTGTGGGGAAACTACAGAGTCAAATTTAATTAAAACAATCACCCCTCTTATATCCTCTCTCCTACTCATCCTTTTCGCAGGAGTCGGAAATGGTACTTGTGCCACTCACTTGGCTGTTTGTACAGGCATAACCTCTTATTTCTCATGCTGGTTGCCAAGCAACTATTTTTGCATTTCATGCCTTGCACTGCAGGCATTAATTTCTGTCATGTTCCTCTGTTTGTTTATTATATGCTAGAGAAACGTGTGTACCGGAAAATGAGGACACTTTTTGTAAAGAAAACAGAAAAACGTATTTGGTAATAATCCATTGTGTTCACTGGATACTGCAGGGAAAAACTCGCACAGTCATTTCACAGAGGGCCTAAAAGGTACCCTCCAGCCTGTGCAAAATCAAAGTGGGACGCACTCAGAGTGAATCTCTATGAAATATATCAAATATCTGCCCTTCAGAAGGTAAGCAAATAAATAGCTGGCATTAGACTAGGTGTTTAGGGTTGTGTTTCCTTCTTCCTTCTTCCCTCCTCTTTCTCTAGCTGTGTATTAGATGTTTAGTACTGTTATGTAGCTACAGAGCTCTTCATACTCTTGACTACAGATATGCCCTCATTGACCCTGAAACTGGCTTGTTTAAGTCCTGACCAATTTAAGTTGAAAAAAATTTCAGTCCCGGATGACTTTTCTTTCTGACACTGAATCGGTTCCCTCCTCTGTAGAATAAAGAAAAAGAAAAACACAATAGAATGATTATTTATTTTTTGAAGCTACTGTTTATTAATACTGCTTTTTTTTCAATCTGGCTATTAACATAGAATCATAGAATGTTAAGGGTTCGAAGATCATCTCATTCCAACCCCACTGCCGTGGGCTGGGACACCTTCCACTAGACCAGATTGCTCAAGGCTTTATCCAACCTGGCCTTGGACACTGCCAGGGCTGGGGCACCCACAGCTTCTCTGGGCAACCTGTTCTGGTGCTTCACCACCCTCACAGTAAAGAATTACTTTATAATATCTACCCTAATTTCCTCTTTTTCAGTTGTAGCCACTACTCCTTGTCCTATCACTACAGTTCCTGACAAAATGTCCCTCTTCAGCTTCCATGTAGGTCCCCTTCAGTTACTGGAAGGTTGCTGTGAGGTCTCCATGAAACCTTCTCTTCTCCAGCCCGAACAGCCCCAAATTGCTCACCCTGTCTTCATGGGGGAGGTGCTCTAGTCCTCTTACCAACTTTGTGTCTCTCCTCTGGGCTTGCTCCAACCATTCCATGTCCTTATATTGGGGACACAAGAAACATACACAGTTCTCAAGGTAGGATCTCACAAGAGCAGAGGAGAGGGGAGGAACCACCTCCTTCAACCTTCGGGCCACACTCCTCTGGATGCAGCCCAGGACGCATTTGGCTTTCTGGGCTGTGAGCACACATTGCCGTCTCGTGTTGAGTTTTTCATCAGCCATCACACCCAAGACTTTCTCCTCAGGACTGCTCTCAATCACTTCTCTGCCCAGCCTGTGGGTGTGTCTGGGGTTTCTGTGACCCACGTACAGGACCTTGCACTTTATTTTATTGAACTTCACAAGGTTTGTATAGGCCCACCTTCCAAGCCTGTCCAGGTCTCTCTGGATGACATTCCTTCCCTCCAGCGTGTTGACTGCTCCACACAGATTGATGTTGTCAGTGAAGATGCTTAGGGTGCACTTGATCCCTCTGCTCGTGTCATTGACACTAATGCAGAACAGTAATGGCTACAGCAGTGACTCTTGAGGGACACCACTCATCACTGCTCTCCCCACGGCCAAAGGGCCACTGATCACACATCTTGGAGTCTGGCCATCCAGTAACTGAGTGGTGCATTCATCAGATCCATGTCTCTCCAATTTAGAGACAAGGATGTCATGCGAAACAGTGTCAAATGCTTTACTTATGTTCAGGTAGATGATGTCAGTTGCTGTGTCTGCCAAAGCTGTAGCCCCATCATAGGTCACCAAATTTGTTAGGTATGATTTGCCTTAGTAAAGCCGTGTTGGTTGTTGCCATGCACATCTTTGTTTTTCACATTTAACTATAATCAATTTCATTGATGATCCGATCTCCAAGTCATTCAGGTATTTTTGTAAGAGTGTAACAGCCAGGCAAACTGGATCAGCTGTAGTTAGCAAAAATTATTTTGGTCATATTCAGCAACAGATTTTATCCTTTGTGCACGAGCAGTGTTGACTAGAGAATATACTTGCTGAGCTGTTCTCTCTTTTCAATTTGTGGGAAGAAGGAGTGATAAATTGAGAAATATGTATTGGTAGATGTTGCACTTGACAATAGTGAAATCATTTTTAATATACTCTAGTGGATTGGGAAGTAGAACATCAATAAAAATGCTTACATCTTTTCCTTTTCAAAGACCTTTATGACAATACATTTATCCTCACAATACCACTGGGGAAAGTAGACAAGTATTAGCATTTCTGCTTTACAAAGAAACTGAAACCATGTTTCTTTGATACAACAGAACTGTTAAATGTCAGAGGCAGGATTAGTAACCTAGTCCTTTGAGTTTATCTTTCATGGGGATAATATTTACTGGTGAAATAGTGAACTTTATTTTTGCTATTGCACAGTCATATACTACAGTTGAGGAAGAGTAACTTCTAAGGTAATTTTTTTTCTCATTCTTAGTGCTTGTAGCTAAACATCAGGTTTTAAGGGATGACTTCCTTATCTATGACTGCTCTTCATCTAATCTAATCTAATTTAACGTAGCTCCCAGTGATAAAATCTAATAATAAAGACATGCTTGCATGCCACTAAAGTTAAATATACAATATAACATAGCCTAAATTCAGACAGAATTGCCAGACTATGTTTCTGTATCATTTTGTTTAAATAAGAAGACTTTGCACCTCCACTGGTAATGTACTAGTTGATGAGTATAAAGGATTCATTCATGCAAAAATGAGGCATAAATATACAATCTGCTTCCAGTGTTAAGTGATTATGGCAGAACTGAACCTGCACTGTACTGAAGTTTACTGTGTTTGAATTTCTCCTCCCAGCCCAATTTCAGAGTGCCCTCTAGCAATGTAACTGCCTGGGAACATGAAAGAGAGGGGAGGCTGCAGAGATGCTCTGCCAGCCCTCCTCCTCAGCTGCTGGAACCTCATTCCAGAGACAGCAGTGGGGAACTGAACTGTGTGTTATCAACAAAAGGTATAACATCATACTGTCCTCCCATAGCCTTTCTTTTTTATCGTATAAGTGCAGAAGCCAAAAAATTGATTGAGCATGGAAGAGCCTGTGACCAAGGGGGAAGCGTGCTAGCAGTGGTGTGTGTAGGAAAAAACACAAACCCAGGCAAGGCACTTATGCATCTGAATGATCTATTTCTGGAATAATTTTATTATACGTTCCACTTTGATAGCTCTGAGCAGCATCTTTCTGAAGTAAATATTAGCAACAAAACTTCAGAAACTCTATAGTATGAAGGATATGCTTCACTGCAGTTGTTGAAAGATTTTCTTTTAGAAAGTTTAAATATGTATGCTTCAACAAAGATGAAAATTTGAGCACTAGATGCCAGAAAGCATGTCATCTCAAAAGAAAGAACAATGCTGTTTCAAAAATGCTGTCTTGGAAATCTGCAAGGAAGTTCATCTTAGGTTTTTGATAAGAATGTACCAAGATCTGTCCTGCTGCTGCCCTTGTGCATAAATGAGCCCACGATGAAGAGGTAGCTGCCAAGGTGAACGATTGAATACTGTGTCTCCATTGTGGGTGTATTCAAGTGGCTTTTGTTCCATGCCTCGGAGGTAACACAAAAATATGTAATTTAATCTAACCTAAATGAAAGATTCTCCCTCATCTCCATTTAGCTACAATACAAAGGCTTCATCTTTCCAGATACTAAAACTGAACTCTTTGCTTTGATTCCTGAGAGTTAGCTGTACCAACAAATGCCAATTAGCAAACAGCTTGCTGGGAAGAAATCGTTACTTTTTGTTGTCCTTGGTAAAAGAACAACAATATTTAGAAGAAAAAGCAGGTGTTTTTCCAACATCCTTTTTGTTTTCATGATTCTGTTTGACCTGCCTTCCACTTTGTTTGTCAGCATCACTTTCTACAGCTCACTAACAGCATTTGGAGAATACCATGGATTGAGTCAAAGGATTAATTTCTCCGCTGGAAGGGTGTTCAGACATTGAAAGGGGCTGCTCAGGGAGGTGGTGGCGTAGCCATACATGGAAGTGTTCAAGAAATGACTGGATGTGGCACTTTGTGCTGTGCTTTAGTTGAGAAGGTGGTGTTCGGTCAAAGGTTGGACTCAATGATCCTGGGGGTCTTTTCCAGCGTTAATGATTCTATGACTCTGTGAAAGCAAACTTGGAGTAGAGTGGCGATTGTGATGTGGCCAGTGCTGTGTTTCTAGGTTGACATCCTTTTGTGCAAGCATAACCTGGTTCCACTTCTAATTCTGCGTGATACTGACAAAAAACCCCAACAAAACTCTATTAAAAGTAGAATAATTTGTTAAAAAGCTAGTTTGAAAGTAATCACTTCACTCTTTTGGAAACTGACATTCTTTTAGTGGATTTCCTCACACATCCAGTAATCTCCTGGAGAAAAATGTGATTTAGGAAACACTACAAGCTGAAAACTACGACTTTACCAATTTACCCTACAAATATTGCAGAAAATTAAATCCTGGCAAAAATGGGTAGTTGTAAAATGTCTTCGCATGTAATTTGTTTGCACTACTTGAGACACAAGTTGAATAAAAGATAAACATAAAAGGGATTCAAGAGAAAATCAGCCCAATTTTCTCTAATTAATTGATTATATATATGTTCAGATATTACCACATCGATTTAATAAAGAAAACGAAGAACTTCCAAGTAAAATTGAACTACAGATAACTTTTTTTCCCCTTATAAGTGTTCTGGTTTCCAGCAGGTTATAAAGCTATTGCTTAACAGCTGCCATTTATTTAGTGATTGCAGTTTCAATTCTGTCTGCAAATACAATATTAGCAGTCTTGCCTTGACTGTAATCTTACCTTCCTGGGGACTATTACACCTAAAAGAACCTATGTTAAGGTTTCTTTCTCTCAGAAACT
This sequence comes from Origma solitaria, assembly GCA_013397895.1. Taxonomy (NCBI): domain Eukaryota; kingdom Metazoa; phylum Chordata; class Aves; order Passeriformes; family Acanthizidae; genus Origma; species Origma solitaria. The sequence goes on along the minus strand of VZRL01012168.1, from coordinate 788,168 downwards.
ATATTTTCAGTGTTTTATACTTCTAAGTATGCACAGCAGCAAAAACTCAAGCCCTGCCAGAGCAGCAAGAGTCTTACTCTTTCTATGCAATCCCTCCCTTGACATTTTACATCATATAAGTTTACTGCCCACCACTGGGGCATTTGCCTCCCCAGGATATCCAGGTACCAACAATATTTCTTGTAATTACAATGTCTTTGCATTTAGGAGCATTTTAACACGACCTTTAATTTAAACAGGTCCATAGCTGTCTAGATATGAAAACATGGTTATAGCCATCAAGGAGAACAATATTGACATTTCACTGCTGATTTGTAGAGCACATTTTTTTCTTTAGTGTTGCTCTTCCCTCATTACATTGCCAGTGATGATGGAGTCCATTAAAGCTGTGTACGCAAGAAAATTGAATGAACTTAGATAAATTTGATCAGCCCTCTTGTGTAGACAGTCTTAGTTTGGAGAAGAGTGTCTTATAACAATTTAGGAAAAGTAAACATAAGCCGTCATTATCCAAAGAGGAGCTTGCATTGATTTAGCTAAATCACTTTCTAAAGCTATTTTTTTCCCCATAGTGTTGCGATTCCCTTGTGTAGAGAAGAACTTAACTAGATTGTCTTTTGCCTGCACAACATTAGGAAACTTTCCGGAAGGTCTCTATCTTACCTATGTGCAACCATGGTTGTGAGTACAGACTGGGGAATGAGAGGCTGGAGAGCAGTGCCACGGAAAGGCACCTGGGGGGTCCTGGTCGATGGAAAGCTGAACATGAGGCAGCAGTGCCCTGGAGCCAGGAGGGACATCCCTGTGCTGGGGACATCAGGACAGCATCGCCAGCCGGGCCAGGGAGGGATTGTCCTGCTCTGCTCTGCGCTGGGGCGGCCTCACCTCCAGTGCTGGGGGAGTTCTGGGTGCCACAACATAAAAAAGATATTAAGCTGTTAGTGTTCAAAGGAGGCCATGAGGATGGGGAAGGGCCTTGAGGGGAAGCAGTGTGAGGAATGGCTGAGGGCACTTGGTCTGCTCAGCCCGGAGAAGACTGAGGGGAGACCTCACTGCAGTAACAACTTCCTTGTGAGGGGAAGACAGGCACTGATCTCTGCTCTGTGGTGACAGTGACAGGTCTTCAGCATCCTGATGGGGGAAACTGAAGGGGCAAGTACTGATCTCTTCACTTTCATGACCCTTGACAGGATTCAAATCAACACCATAAAGCTGAATCAGGGGAGGTTTAGGTTGGATATCAGAAAAATGTTCTTCCCCCAGAAGGTGTTTGGGCACTGGAGCAGCTCCCCAGGGCAGTGGTCAGAACACAAAGCCTGGCAGAATTCAAGAAGCGTTTGGACAATGCTCTTGGGCTCATGATGTAATTCTTGGGGTGTCCTGCTCAGGTCTGGGAATTTGACTCAATGCTCCTCATAGGTGCCTTCCAACTCAGCAAATTCTGTGATTCTGTGTGTTTGAGGTGAGGAGATACAGATACCTAAGATGAATCAATAATTTTTACTGTATATATGTATAGTAGTAATTTTATTTTCCTACATGTATTTATTTATTCTGTAAAATATGTTTCTTTTCACTTATTTGTAAATGCTTCTTTTAGCTAGACTACAGAAAATACAAGTTCCAGAATATATTGAAAATAAGGTCAAACATCTGCAGGAAACTTTTAATGGCAGGCAAATCCATTTACCTAAAGAACACTGAACCGAAAAGAATCTTAGTTTTTTGACCAAAGAGCTCTTCTTCAATAATCATGAGATCAAACCTTTGGGGAGAAAGCCTTAATACCTTGCACATTGGAATACTAGATGAATACCTCTTCTAAGATGTGTAGGTCTGTTCCCCAAAAATGTAGTTTTATTTCATGGACCTGATGCTTTAAAATCATCTCTCTCATCAAAAGTATTTTGTTGTTGTTTGGTCTTGTTTTGTTTGTTTAATCTTAGATGATTTTCTGTGATTTGTTCAAGAATCCTACAAATAATTAGGTCTCAAATGATATGCCTTGCAAAAACAGATACTAACAGCAGACAGATTTCTGTAATATACCTTTACTACTTATAAAATTAGATGGTTCTAAAAGTAAAAGTACTTAGGAGTTGAGCATTAAAAAAATAGAGAGTAAAAGTTACAATCTTATAGAAAGGGAAAAGGTCTTATTTAAATATTTATGTATCTTTCAAGTTACTAATTGGAATTTTGGCATCATATTCTGGCCAGTAATGCAATTTTAGACTGCCTTAAGCCCTGCCATTATATAAAAATAATATCTGATGTAATATCTGGATGACATTCATTTAAAGATGTTAACAACAGATGGATCTGCTTGAAAATCATAAGAATAAGCTACTGGTCTACTTAAAGTGCAGTTACCAAATCCATGGTAACTAATTCACAGGTTAATGGGCTGACATTTGTCTAATATATTTGTAAAGCCATCATTTTGCTCTCTAAACACATTTAGTCACTGCTAAGTTCAGAATAAAAGAAACTTGACTGATGCTGTCAAATAATTAGTAGAAAATACATTGTCTCACAAGTTAATTGCTCTTGGAAGATGCTGAAGAAAGCTAGGGATGAGCTGTTCGAATTTTTGCCTCCAGGTACTTTAACGTGTTTTAAGTGGGAGGATATGTCAATAAAACCAAAACTTGGCTACAATTATTTTACTGTGCTTTCAAAACAATTTCTGAAATGTTTATGGATTGTTTTGAGGTGCTCTAAGTTTATGTTTTCTAAGTGAGACAGGTTCCTGATATGACAGTTTTCAATGAGGTTCTCTCAGAATGAAGGAGAACAATTAGGTACAAACGATGGTGCTGCTGCTTATGGGCAGTGTCTTTTCCTCTTCTAACCAAGCCAGTTTTTCAAATGCTGTTTGACACAACTGTTTGCTGGTTCTTGACAACATATGCACTATTTTTCCTTGCTTTCATTCTCATATTGCGTGCTTCATAGTTAAAAGCATCCTCATCTTGTCCCTGTCCTTGGATCTCACTTGTCAGTAAAGCACATGTGCTACAGGCTGAGGAGAAGTGGCAAAGCTAAACTCAATTATTTAGCAAGCTGTGTAGCACAGCTGCTTGTGAAAACAGTTTTATCTTTGAGTAATAAAATATCACAAAAAGTAAAATACAAATCCATATTAATTTGACACCATTTTGTTTCAGAGTGGTGGAAAAGACTGGAGAACAATGTTAATATTTTACTTATTAATCTTCTGTTGCATTAAAATTCAGAATTAAGTATGCCATAAAATGAAGTATTTAAATTCACTATTCTCCTGGGATTTTTCCCACAACAGATTATGCTTAAGGTCTCTCTGGGTTTGGCAAATGTTGTAGACATACAGAGCAATTTTGCCTTATGGAAGGATAAAGATATCCATCCCTTACAGAGGGATAAAGGTAGCTTAGCCTGGTAGTTATCCCTCTTGTTTTTACAGTAAGTTTTAACTAAGATGTCAAAGGAGATAGGTTTGTTTAAAAAAAAAAAATGTAAATAATAGACTGGCATTTAAATAAGTGAAGTACCCTTTTCAAGTCTGATTTATTTCAGCCAGAATAGAGGTCAAAAGGGTGGTCTAGTTCTTGATAACGTGGGCAATATTACAGTCTTTCCACAAATTCAGACTTTTGCCATAACTGCTTGGTTGGCAACTTATGTTCTCCAAATTCCAATTAAGTAGTTAATCTGTCACAAGATTTTTTTTTTCCCCCTGGTTATTAAAAACTGTCTTTAGCTACAGTTTTTGAAGTATGCTTTGATTTAGACTAGTATAGGGTAGTGACAGTAATTAATTAAGAAATGGTCTGATGAAACAAGAGGGTGCTTTTTCTTATTCTTGGCCTTGCTTTTGTGATTCAAGCCTGATGTGTTTGTTCCCCATCTTGTCATTCTCTGGCCAGCACTGTTTTTATGCAGAGTTGTAGCAGCTGTAACTCGACCTGTGATCGCTGTAACCCTTACACCTCAAACAATTTCGCGTTCTGCTCCAAATGCATTCATCTGATTAAGTAATTCAGTACCATCAATTTCCTTTATTGATAAAGTCTCATGATCACACCTTTCTTGGGCACCATAAAGGCTGCAGCCACAGTATTCTTGAACACCTAATGTGAGAATTCATTAATTTTACTTTATATATATATTAGCTAATTTTTAAAGTACAGTTTAATTAATTAAATTACATTCTGGTTTTGTGTATTTTAGCACCAAGTCTGCACTTACTTTTTCTTGAAAAAAAATTCTATTTTGCTAGTTTGTAATAATTAAACTGTGTGCTGATATAAATTGTTTTTAAAGAGTTAAAATTATGGTATTATTTTTGCAAGTTATTGTTTATCATGACATGAGAATAAGCAATTGAGTTTGATTCACACTTCTTCAAAGGATTTATAAATCGTATTTCTAGGAGAATCCTCAAGTAGTTTCTAGTGGCATAAGAAAATAAATCCTTTTACAAGAGGAAGAGTGAGGACAGATAACCTGCTAAAGGTTCCCTCTCTGGTATTGTGGCAGAAGAATGAATATGCATGAAATTCCTTTTCAGATTCTTACTGATTCATCCACATCAACTGCTTGATGTCACAGTTTTTGGGGGGAGGTACATTGAGATTTCACCCCAGAAGCTGTTTCAGGCTGTTGCAGTCAACTACTTTTTAAAGAGTACTAAAATAGTCATTAGTATTTCCTTCTGAATTCCCCTAGTGGACTCCTTGTCCCATAGCTTCCTGCTATGAGAAAAACTTGCTTTTCTATGGAGCGTGAAATTTATGGCTTGCCTCTGTTAAGATACCACAGATGTGGCAGGGTTTTGGGTTGGCTTGCTTCTTGTTTGCTTTCAGTGGTGGGAAGGAGTTCAGATTGTTCATTGCCTGGCAGCCCAAGGAGAATCGCTGGTTTTGCTTTCCCCTGCAGAAAATCCACACTGTCCATTTGCCCTCAGCAAGGTTTAACCCTGGTTTGTTGGTTCTTTTCCGCTGAGAAGGGAGACAGAAAGGAAACTGAATGGTTTATGTGAGCTGAGCTGAAGAAGAAAAGTTTCTTGTTTTCTGCTGTTGTTACTGTTGCTGGTGGAAAATTGTACTGTCAGTTCTCCCTGCCAGCACGGAGGTGAATGTGCTGTTTTCCGCTTCTGCCAGGGAAGGAATGTAACTGGATGTCCTCGAGCTCTGAATCCAGGAATCCACACTTCCTTTCCGGCAGACTTGTTTTCTGAAACTTTATCTAATGGATATCCTGAGTCAAGGATTCAGGGCAACAGCTGAAATGCACCCATTTATTTCCAAAGTCAGATCACTAGTATAAGCTCTCAGTAACTGTCTAACATAGGGTTCAGTGAAAGTAATGTGTTTGTACATGGTAGGTCTTCTTGCTTGCAGTTTGCTTTGTTCCTTTTTCACTGATTTCGAATGGTGTTGGGTGCCTGCATTTGATAATAGGCCTTGGCTTTAATTCTTTTGTGTGCTAACTGTTTAAGGTATGAACTTCCCTCCTGTTTTATCATGTTACATTTTGTAAAAAGGTAAATCTGCTTAAATTGGTGAATTTCACTGCTTTGAGTCAAGATATACTTGGAGAAGAAAAGAAAAACTTGGTAAGGTCACAGATGACCTCAAAACACATGATAAAGGAAGGACCACTGATTTGGGCTGTGGGAAATTAAACAGCTCTTTTCACCCAGTAAAAATAAAGTTCTTAATAACAAATCGTATAGTGTTATTCCTAGGAGTCTTTAGCCTATACTATATAGGAATATTAAGAGGATGCCAAATAGAGAGAAAAGAAATACAGAAGGCTTAAGACAAATACCCAGCATCCCAGATGTGTCTCACCAGGATGGAGCAGAGGGGACATCGCCTCCCTGCACCTGCTGACAGTGCTCTGCCTGACGCAGCTCAGGGTGTAGGTATTAAAGTGTTTCAAGTCCTTGCTGCAGACACTCTGCTGCAGTACCACCTACACATGCCTCTGTTATTCTGTAAGCAGTCTGGAGGACTCTGATTATGTTGCACTGACTTTTTAAAAAACAGACCAAATTGTGTACAATGCCTTAGAATCATAATTGTGATGGGGATTTAAGATATTAAACAACTGAGTACCCATAGACAAGATCACATAAAAATAAAAAGGGAATAAACTATTAAAATTGATGCAGACACGCCGATATGCACAGTTGTATGTCATGCTGATTACTTTGGAAAGATATATTTTACAGTCTGAACTAATGTGTTTGTGGAAACAGTGATAAGAAAAGTAAAGATGGGTTCTCATTTTAAGGAGAAAGATTAATTCAGGTGTTGAGGTAAGAGAACCATTAAGTTCATTGTAATTCTATTCACTAAGATCTAAATTCACTGCATTTTTTTAAAAAGGTCTTTTTATTGTCTGTTAACATAGACATTAAAGCAGCTGAATGAAGCTCACTTTCTCCATTCTCCTTCCCTGAGGGCTAGTTTATTCTTTTCCACCATCTCTATTTCTTCCAAAAAGTACCAAAACATTTCCCTCTTAAATGAGTTCTAGCAGGGTACTAAAAAGAAGAAAATTAAAGAAAACAAACTCAATCAATAATGAGTAGTGGAGAAAGAAATATTTTCTTCAATATTTGCTAGTACTTTAATCATCCAACTATTCACAGCCCTACCAAATCTTTAATGTGGACTTAGCTTTTCTGGATTCTGTTCTTTACTAATGAAGTATATTACTCAAGTTTTGACATCAGTGTAATGTTAGGAAATACTAAATTTTTTTTCTTGGTTCAAAACCCTAGCAGTTCAAGTTCAAACTTTTCTAAAAGATGGTGTGGTGGTTTATTTTAGTTTAATTTAGGGGTTTAAGACTTTATTTCTAAGAAATATCTTAAGTATGAGATTCCTGTAAGAAGTTAAATGGAGAGGTTGTATTCTTCATGCACTTCAGTGTCTGCAAAAGTTTCAGTTTAAAAAGGTAAACTTTTTTTCATCAGTTGCATTAAATAAAGTGTAGGGAAAAGTTTTCTAGAGCTCATCTACAAAACTATGAATTATAGAAGTGCTATAAAACTTAGAGGAAAAAATAAGAAAAAGTAGAGTCAAATCACCTAATTTTATTTCTAAACATGTCAAAGTTATTTTGGACTTTCACTTTTTGGCCCTTGGATTAAATGAAATCAACTTCAAAATCTAATTCCAAATATGTTTTGTGTGATAGCCTTAAAGTGTCAAGCTATACAATTTGTATTGTGTGCTCATTTTTGCTAAATTTACATCTTAATTCACATCTTAATTTACATCTTAAAAGTACTGTGATTGTTATTTGAGAATGAAGTTAAGATCTGGTGCTTAAAATTATTTTAGACACTTTAATTTTCTGCTTGAACCAGGGCAATAGCTGATATGGACACGAAGAACTGGTAGTCATTAAATGAAGCAAAACCTCATGCAGAGCACTTAATGCTTTTGAAATCTTTCATAAGGTTCTTATTATTTGTAAGTTAAACCATAAGCATTTCTGTATGTGATTGCTCCAGTGGAAGGGAAAATACAATCTTCTGATGGGTAGATGTTTATGGTGCTGTTGAGGAGTGAATGAAGAGGGTGGCAGTGATGCCATGGACTTCACTGCCCCAAAGTTTTGTTTCCCTAGTGTCAAACCATTCCGGCTGAGTTGCTTCAGCTGAGCTCAGTGATTAACACAGGGTCTTTGCTTGTCTCGCTGAGCTCCCAAATGCTTCTTCCTCTCTCTAAGTATCAGGGAAGAGCCACAAAGGAAGAAAAGTTTTCAAAGATTTCCTTGTGGACTCTGCATCCCTGCTAAGGCTGGATGGATCTCAGATGTGCTAAGTAGGGCACATCACACTGGGTACCCGGGTGGGACAGCTGCTGCCCAGCAGTGGCCTCTTGCCAGTTAGACTTGTCACTAGTGGACTCCCTTTGCTGCTGTCCCAGGGAAGATATTTTGCATTTAATAACCAGAGGAGTTTGTAAACCACTTTAAATTAAGGTGCACAGCCTTTTGAGAGCAAAAAGATCTGTTTCTTCTAGGCCTAATTAAAAAATATAGTCATGGCTGGCCTGTGTTTTTGTAAACTATTTTTGATTCATCACCAAGGGGTCTTGAAAATGTTTTAGTGTTAAGGAGATGGGGCAATTATGGAAGATTAGTTACCTAAAGAGAATTACAGCGTCAGTTCATATAGTACTTTGTAGAAGTTTGAAAATTTGAGAGGACTACTGAATTTCTTTTTAATTAATTAACATTTAGATTTCATCAAGGATTAGAAGTGCCATGTGGAATTGTTAAAATGATTTCAGTCCAATTAATTCTGGGTAATAACTGGAATAGGTAGTAGCAACATCATGATGGGTCTATGGTTGCAAAAGAGTGTTAAGTCTCCAATCTAACAAATATTTAAATCTGTGCAAAACTGCCTACTGAGATTTTAAATCAAATTCAGCCACTTCTGTCCCCAGTTAAAGGATCCTGGTGTTGCATGATGCTTTAAATATATAAAGTTTAATATAGGTAATGTAACATGCTATTTCAAAATGTACACCTCTCTAACTAGCTAAATAATAATAATATTTTGGTATTTATATGATATTAAACTGCATACCATGAAAATCATGCTTGCTTCTCAGCAGACACTGGAATACATATTTCAAGTCCCAAGTAATTAAAATAAGCTACATAGATATTCCAGGGAAGAGACATGCAGTGTAACAAAAACAGTTATTCATAGTAGTGGATATTACCTCATGTGAATTTAGAGACTTTGTTTGATTTTTAAGCATTAAAATGCCATTTAATTTAGGCTTCTTAATGCTACTGGCTGTTTCGACCTAAGTATCACAAGGGCTTAAGTTTTAGCAACAGCGTTTGAGTTAATTTCCTTTCTTTCTTCTTACTTTTGTATTCATCCACAGGGTCAAAACAGTGCAGCCCTCTCATGCTCTCATGGCATTTCCAAGGTATTCAACTAGATGGTCATCACAGTTCTGAAAAAGATGAATGGATAGAGCACTTTGTCAATAACTTGTATTGTCCTCCTAACAATATAAGTTTTGTTTCTGTTACTTGATCTTCCAGCTGTAGGATTCAGATGTAGAATTATGGCTAAACAAAGCGTACTAAAATTGAGTATAAAACACATGAAACTATTTTGAGACAGGGTATTTTTATGCAATGAATCTGTTGTTCTTGGGTATAATTATACTGACTAAAACTAGTACTGTATCAGCCTATAACATCAGAATAAATTGAATGACAATTATCTTCTGGATGCCATTTAGAGATGGTTTGTTTCTTTATGCCACTTTTGGTTACGTGACAATGTATATGCTCACTAAATTTCTGCAACCAAGTATTTATTTCTAGGCTTTTTTAGCCCCAATTATTTTCCTTAGAGTACATATCATCCTCCTCCCATGCAGAAAGATCAGGGAGTGGGGCTGAAATCATAATAATGGTGTTAGTTTCTCAATATAAAAATCAGTGTGCTTTTCATCCTTCTCAACGACAACTTTTGAAATCAGCTCCAGGAAAAAGCTTGATATTTGCGAGACTATTCTGTTGTTTGCAGTTTAAACCATGTAATGCACCTGTTGTGCATTTCATTTTGTAAATGTATTTACTTCACCTGTAACCTGTTTGCTAAAATATTGAACCAATTATTATCTTGTTGCCAAATGGATAATGTTTGACTCATATATACTTCATAAGGCATGTGTATTGTGGTACCAGTGGGGAAAGACATGGTATGGGAAGCCTGATGAAAATTGGTGAGAGCATCACCACCAACTTTCTCCTGTTTGCCAAAGGATAAAGCCATGCTGCAGGCACAATCCTAGTAAAACTGGACGAATTCTGCCTGGATTCTGTCTGTGCTATGTCTCAGTCATTAGAGAACTTAATTCTTCCCTTAACTGCTTGGGAAAGTTAACTGTTGTCTTGGAATCACTGAAGATTCTAAGCTCAATGTCATTTCTTCTCTTTAAAAGTGCTGTTAGCCTTCTTAGTGCGAAGAGATCTTGTTCTCTGTGATACATCTATTTTTTATGCAAGTCAGTGAAATCTTGGTTTACAATTCATCATTTATTCATCACTTATAATGCTGCCTTGCTGACGTCCATTGTGAAATGTCCGAATTAACACAAACCTGCTGTTAATATTGTCTGGCCACTTATAAATATGGTATGTCTAGATTCAGAACAGACATCGACTTAATCAGTATTTTAGCTCTATTTTGAAGTTAATACGTGAAGGACAAACATCAGCTCTTCTCTCCATCTGTCTTTTTGAGTACATAACAGAGCTGACCATGACTTATTGCTTCCTTTGCTAAACACTGTTGCAGGTATTTCTGAAGGAGACCAAAAATTTAAAATAAAATAGGATATACTTTCTCTGCTTAATTCTTTAAATAAGGAGTCATTAATGAATTATTCTGTCCTCAGTCAATGCATACATTTATCTTCTGCAAGAAACAGCACCTAGCTGGAATATACTTTATACGATACAGCAACAAGAACATTGCTGTGTTTGTGCCATCCTGGCACAAAAGCCTATGAGTACAAAGAGTTAAAGCTGTTTGTGTGGTACACCAGAAAAACTCAGGTGTCAGTAGTTACTGGACAGAATGTGGAAGAGGTTGTGGCAACAAACACACTTGAAAAAATGCCGATGACCAGGGCAGATCAGTCTGGCCAGCAATCCAGTCTTTGGTTTCTCATAGATGCTGAGCTCTTCTGTAGCAGTAGTTGTTCCCGGCAAATCCTCTCAGGTGCCTTTTGCTGCATGACTGTCAGATCCTGACGTGACCATAGCTGGAAGTTCTGTATTTTTCTTTTGCCTGGACAATGGCAACGCTGTCTGTTGAGCCCACAGGGCAGTTCAACCAGTGCTACATAGAGCACTGCAGCCCATCTTCCATTCCGTACACAAGTACACATAGGATAGCCATGAAATGCAAAATCAAATTATTGATCTCTGACTTCGAGGAGTGTAATAGTTTGGGCTTAAGATACAAGAAAGCTCATCATGCTGTAGAATGAGGGGTGAAGATAAGAGTTATGCGAGACCTGTGATCCAGCAAAATAGCATGGCAAGGTTGCAGTTTGTGTGCAATATTACAGAATGTGTGCTCATACAGGCATAAAAATTATAGAATGATATATAGTCATGTACTCCTAAGTGTATAGACACTATAGACATCTATATGCATACAAATATATGAGTTCTCACTGCAAAATAGAAAATATAAAAAAAGAGGAATCTGCCCAGCTGTCTTAAAACACTAGAGAAAGGTGTTCATGTACTTTGGGTATGAGAACTCTATAACAATCAGCTTGAAGAAGAGGGACTTAGAAACCAGAAGGTTAAACACATAGACAAGTTTAAATACCCTCAGGTACTTGTTATATGCTAATTTAGAATAATAATGCTTTAACCAGCAAATATTCAATAGCTGATGAGACAGATTGTTTCATTGTGACGTGAACTTAATAAAAATGTTCTCTGAGAAGCTAATTGCCTACCGGTAAATTGCTGTTTAAGTAAGACTTGCCGTTGCATGAGAATTTATAACAACATTCTACACCACTCCCGGTGATTTTAAGATTCCCAGTGTACTGGATGTGATAACGTATTATGCAGGTAGAATTCTCTTCCCTTCTGGATGGTGATGTGTATAAGTACATTGTCCTTCGAGACGAGTTCTCCTGCAGTTGCTGGTCTCGCACTGCTCGGCAGCCTGCTGCAGATAAGAATGAGTGATGATGCCCTAGATTTTAATGGAAATTTTAGAGCGTGTGCACTGGTAGGGTGCAGTCTTCACCAGAGAAAAATGAGCTGACTTGCAGGCATGAGGGGTCATCAAGAAAGATAAAGAAATCGAACATATACTCCAGCCTAGGCAAGGCATTTTAAAGGCTATTATGGAAATGAGGAAGAACTAATTTAATTTTTATAATGTCACTCCATTTAACTTTAAGATACAAGGTCAAGGTACTGTGTTTTTTGCGATGATTAAAGATTTGGGATGTTCTTTTTGTGGGAACCAGTGAATGTTTATGTTTTAAAGCCCGAATGTGACAAAGAATTGAATTTGGAAGCATCAGAATTATGAAGTACTACTTCCCAAAACCACATTACAGACAAATTGAAATTTAAAACAATTATCAAGTTTTATCTTGTCAGTCAAGTTTCCTTAAGAAGCCTCTCTTTAAAGTTAGCTTGATCCCCAAACAGTAATATATCTTGTTTTCTATGTAAAGTCTATGATAATACATTAATCATGTAGCTTTTCAACTACAGCTCTCTTTACAACGAAATCTCAATGCATCTGTTCATACTGAAACCTCATTTGCCCATTAGATGTGAGACTTTACAATGCATCAGGTTTGCAATACTGTCAAGACTTTTTGAAATTATGATTAATTGGGTGAATTTTTACTCCAAAACCTCATGTAAACATTTTATTTTTAATGAGAAAAGATGATGCTGTATCTCTCCTGCATAAGCACATAAAAATAAAAACTGGGCTGAAAATTTTCCAGATGGGCTCATCTTAGAAAGCACGGATAGCACAGATATGGGAAAACTTTAACTTTTCTTTCTTTATTTTCTGTCTAAAGATACAACAAATTCTTATTGAGTTTAAGTGTAAAAAGGTCTACTTGCAGTTAGATTGTCTGTGTTTGCCCTATGCTGTGACTGATTTTACAGCTGCATGGTAGATTCATCTGGAGAGGTTTTAACCAAGTTTTTGTTTAATATGGATTGCAGTTACTTAGTGTAAGGAAGTCCTCCTGACCAGGTCTAGTAAATAATGGTGTATCATCATTTTATTTATTTTTTTTTTAATTAGGTGCCTTTGGAAGCAGCCACACTCCAAAGCCTAATAACAATAACACATTCTCCCCCCTCCCCCTACTATTCTAATTCTAATTAGAACTGTCACCAAACTGTCATCCAGACTTTATGAAAATCCCCTCTAGCTCCTTGGAGTTCTAAACCATAACTACCCCATTATGTAATTTGTTTTTTCATGTTAAGCATAATAGATCAGCAGTGATGCAAAGTAATTTGTCATAGTGGCTACTCAGGCCACTACAGGTTCTCCTGACTTCCCCTAGTTTGTCAAGGGAATCTGTTTTCACATTGATGTTATTTCAGCAGTAAATAGCAAGTTCAAAGACAAGAAAAACTCTCTAAAATTTGACTGGGTGTTTGACAGAAGTTGATTTGACGGAATCTTATTTATTTTGATTCAATTCATCCTCTCTTCAATCACAGTATTAAAGTTGTGATATAGATTTTTTGTATGCTTAAAGGTTTGTGGGGAGGAAGAAATTATGTTTTGGGACAGGAGAGGGGAAATAGAAGAGAACTAGAACAGATCTGCTGGTCAGTCAGAACCCTTGGGGCCAGAATATTGGAATAATATACCATACCCTAAATCTTAATTCTTCTTTTTGAAACATTTCTGCCATAATGGTAGTCTTCTGGGGTTTTTTCTGCATTGAAGATGTTAGTGCAATCAAGGAGTAGAAGATTGCTTGTCTTAAAGCACTGTCTCTCTTCAAACACCTGTGAGCAGATTTATAGTTGCCTACTAAGACATCACGCTTTTAGGAGAACTTGTGCTAGCCAAGGCTGTTTATTGACATTATTTTTTATACTCAACCTCTAGGCTGCTTTTCAGAAAACAGTTTTATGCTGGTTATCTAGTGAGGACTAGAAAAATTAATGGGAATGGCTCAGAGACATCCTAGTCATAAAAAAAAGCTTGATAGATGCATTCCACAGAATGAGGTAGAAAGGGTCTCTGGGATTAAAGAGAAGGGCTTGAAAATTAAGCCTTTTCTTAAGAAATGTGGCTAACAATATGTATCAAAACAGTTCTGCAATAGGACAAGGGACATTTTCATAGCAAAATTCAGAGGTTAAAAATGACATAAAGATAGCCAGAGGATGCCAGTAATACAGACTTGTTTATGATTTTAATTACATCAGTTCAAGAAGGCAATTCTGAGATGCCTTGATTTCAGAGGTACATACATTTATAAACATCAGGAAAAAGATATGAGTAATGGTAACACTGTACCATTCTATATCCAAATACAAACACATAGTTATGATAGAAATGCCTTGTTACATCCATGTAAGCTACCCTTATGTACTGCATGCATGAGTAGAACTTTTATTAAACTCATATAAATGCAGTTTTAAGTTGTTTTTAGCAGTAGGGAAATTTGAAAACATAGTCAGTGTTGGAAAAGACCTTTGAAAATAGGTCAGAGAAAATAAAAATAAGCAGAGGAAACTGTCCTAAATTTGCTATTCTGTTTTCTTAAATATGTATAGACAAGCATCTATAAACATTTTCTTAGGTCTTCAGTGAAGAAATAACATAGCAGTGACTTGATTAAGGCAATTCTGTTGCCTATTGTGGTTTTTTGTCTTGTTTTAAAGACAATGCACATCCTTCTAAATTATCACTGCTTAATTTCTGTAACATGTAAAATTTCTGTAAAACTCTAAAACCATATACTATTCTTTCCAACACATTGACACATTTGGTACAAACTAGTAATGCAAATGAGAAGGCAGCACAAACACTCTAACCATCTTTCCCAGAGAGCCAAACAGGACGGCGTATGTGTTAACACTGTGAGTCATGAGTGTGAAAGACGTTTGCTTTTTGCCTGTGTCCCAATTTTTTTGTTCCTTGCTATTTCTAGAATTTTCTCTGAGATCAATGGAGAGAATGGTTTGTCTTTAAAGCCTGATTTATTTACATGCTATCTTTAGCTTAGCTGAAGTCCCGACGAAAAGAGAGATCTGAAATCTTGGCAAAGATAAGGATCAAGAAAGTAACTGGAAAGGGTATGACCATAGTGGAGTGCTTTTATGTCTTGTGATTATATTGTTCTTGCTTCCCTTGGCAAGATCCTTCTGTGCTGCCTGACAGACAAAATAAAGGTATGATGATGGAAATGAGGTGTAAAAGAGAGGATAATATTTGGAGACTGAATAGATAGGGGTAAAATTTTATAATTTAATGTATTTTTTCAATTTTCAGCTAAAGCAAAGATAACTCTTCTTCCACTAGCAAGTAAGCTCTCACTGATTCAGAATTATCCAAATGCTTCAAAACCTGACACCCACTTAAACAGCTCATCCATTTTTGTTAGACTTAACTCCGAATTGCACTACATTTATAGTGATTCAAGGAGTAGGTTGAACAGAATTTTTTTTCACCCTTTCTTTCTGGGGCCTGTAAGTTGAGAAATTACAAAAGAATGTGCACTTCTGTAAGCAAAAGTTCCCTTTTTTTCTTAAAAAATTGTAGAAGTGATTTATCATCATTTCAGATGAGAAAAGTCAGCAACACTGCTCTTGTTTTGGGATGGCTTTCTGTTTTATATTTATAGATCTGTTTCATATCATGCCCTCCTCTTAGGGCTCAAAACACCTCACTTGAAACCCTTTCTTTTTGTCTGACTTAAGTTTCTAATGGAGATCAGGAACACTGAGGAAAAATAGTATTTTGAACACAATCTGTCTAAAGGAATTGTGCTATCTAGTGTCTCTAGGGTGTCTTGAAGAGTATACATTATTTACAAAAGCTGTGCTCTCATTTAAAATCTCATTGCATTATGCATGTTATCACTGACAACACTTCTGGGAAGTATCCTCCTGCCGTCAGTCCTGTGTGGTTATTTACCCGGACAAATGGGTATCTTGATTCACCACCAAAACAATGAATTATGTAACTTCAGTAACTTATGAAAGAACATAACCCCAAAACAAACACCAAAAAATTTGGGTTTTTCATCCTTTTAGTTCACATGATCCTCTTTAGTTCTATACCCTTCATAAAAACATTGAGCCTAGAATAAGGAAAAGAGGGGATTTCATTCATCTGAAAGATGTGACAAAATCATATTTTGCCTTATAGTCTGTCTTGTGAATGTCCAGTTTCACATAAACTGTGCAGAACCTCAGTGAGCTCAGACTCTTCTCACCTCCATTTGCAGATAGCTGTTTCTTTTCTTGCCAGAACTCACTGCATCTTTCTTCCTATCTGAGGGTGTCTGTTTTGTTAATAAAAATATATAAGGAGAGTGGAGTTTGACAATCACAAGTGTCCTTAATTGGGAAGTAATCAAGATTTAGAGTATATCTATCATGCAAAGTGAAACACCTGAGATGCTTCAAGACTGGCTCTCATAGAAACAAGTGTGTGCTTAGGATATTCCCAAGGGTTTTGGCACATAGAACAACAAGGAAAATCTCAGTGTAGGTTTTCTGCAATTACAACAGATTTAGTCTTCTTTTAATGATACCCTTTCTTTCCTTTTTAGTCTGGGCATCTGTCTGGGATGACGCATTTTAGTAAATTCATTAGTTAGTACAAATTCATGAATACTTTTATGGACTGTTATTTATCCTAGCGTCTTATCTGTCTTTATGCAAAGGAATAGTATTTACATCTCTTTGGTATTATTTGCTCTTTTCTGATATAGCAATTAATTATAAGAAAACACTTTAATTTTGCTCAAGGATATGTATATGAGAACCACACATTTAATAATTATGATGGTCTAAGCATTTTCAAATGGGAGCTTCATAACAATGTTTTATTTTGAGAGCATAACCCCTGGCAGACTTAAAGTAGATGATTACTCAAAAAAAAAAAAAATCTTCCTTGCCTCCTGGAAAGCGGAGAGCGGAGAAGCCACAAAGAGGTGGCTGTGAACCTTAGATGAACCTGTTTTCCCTCATGCCTCCAAGAGTTTCAGCCTCATGCATAAAGTGCCTTCAACCTCCCCCAGCACAGAGTGAGGGTCAAGAGTTCTGCTGAGAGGTTTTCTCTGAGCCCTCCACTCCCTTTCTCTTTTTTCTGGCACTGCGGGACTGGGAGGACTTGGAGGGACTTCTCAGCCTGTTTGCCTGTGTAAATGGAGCTTATGAGATTTCATTGTCCATTTTCAGTCTGTGATTCAAACTGAATCCCATTTATGATTTTCGTCTCCATGCCCGGAAAAGTTATTTGTAGGGGTGGATTCTCTGAGGCATGCATACTCAATCCTCTGGCCTCTAGTGATTCTGCAGAAAAACATAACAGTGAAGAGGATTTTACAGCCAAACAAATATTTCCCTCGTTAATATTAATGTTAGAATTTCATGGCCAGACTGCTGCATAACCTGTGCAATCTATGAGGTGTATTAGGTGTGCAGTATCATAGTGAATTGAAGAAAAATACTTTTTTGAATGTTAAAATAGCCATGAAACAAAAGTATGTGCAGTCAGAGAAATAACTTGGTCAGAATTATTCAGAAAACTGTAAACACATCATTCTGACCAACATATTTGTAAAATATGCTAAGTAGAGTTTCAGCTATTACCATTTTTAAGGGACAAAATCAGGTTTGAAGGCTGTAAAAAATATCTGATTTATGTTGTTTCTCCTATTTCCTACTGATTTATTAAATTGTAGCAATATCTACCTTTATCTAACTTCCTAAATGGAACTTCAGTGATTGACTGAAAAAATCTGTCGATCTTTTCCCTTCAGCAAAAAATCCATATATTTATTTTGAACCACAATAAATTTTTCTATACAGTAACCATTTTTCCTGCTGTGAGGGATTCTGCAATACAGAAAATAACTTTATTAGTTCTGTTTAAATATTGAGTAGATCTCTGGTATGGCATTAATTCTGGTGACATTTGCATCTGTTTATTCTTATTGTAATATTTTTAGTATAGATACAAAATAAGCAGACAAAATCAATTATATATGTGGACTCATTTTTAAACTCATTTTGGGAGAGACTGATGTGCGCTAGAAGACTCAGTTTTTTGTAGCAAAACTTATGTTTTGCTTGGATTTTTTTAAGGGATTGAATTGAAGATTTTTACCTATGCCAGTTATTTCTTGGGGTGAAGTGTTCTTTTGTCATCTTATTGTAAAACATAGCAATTTAAGTTATGTAAGATATTATTATTTAAAAAAAGAATTCTTTGAAAAGCATGTATTTATTTAAAGCAAAATTTAATACTGATTGAAAATATATCCCAGTATAGAAATGCAATGTAAAATGTAAATGTAGAAATTTGTGCATAAAAACAAGGGAACTCCACAAAATTCCCTAAATAAACTACTGGTTTTGTAAAACATATAAATTTTTCTGTACGTTTTTTTCATGTAGCACCCTGCAAAAAAAATTAGAATGCATTGATCAAATTGTCTATTATTATAACAGTTTTACAAACTATTCATGCTTTATTAAAGTAAGTATTAATATAACTTAGCATTAATATAGCATTGGTATATAGTTCTCATTCTCAGATGATCGTACGGATGGTGATTGGATGTCATAGCAGTGAGCTGTAAATGGCAGTGGTTTAATTCTGCCTTGTCTTCTCTAAGCAGGGGAAACTGTTGTTAGTTACATATTGCCAACACTTAAATACTGGAGTTATAAAATAATAGAACATCTTTAGTTGGAAGGGACTCACAAGGATCATCAAGTTGCATTCTTGGCCCTGCACAGGACACCCCAAGAATCACCCCATCTGCCTGAGAGCATTGTCCAAATGCTGTCTGAGCTCTGTCAGGCTGGTGCTGTGCCCACTGCCCTGGGGAGCTGTTCCAGTGCCCAAACACCCTATGGAGGAAGAACCTTTTCCTGATATCCAACCTAAACCTCCTCTGACACAGCTTCAGGCCATTCCTTTGGGTCCTGTCACTGTCACCACAGAGCAGAGATCAGTGCCTGCCCCTCCTCTTCCGCTCATGAGGAAGTTGTAGGTGCAATGAGGTCTCCCCTCAGTCTCCTCTTCTCCAGGCTGAACAGACCAAGTGCCTTCAGCTGCTCCTCACACAGATTCTCCTCGAGGCCCTTCATCATCCTCATGGCCTCCTTTGGATGCTCTCTAACAGTTTAATGTCTTTTTTATATTGTGGTGCCCAAAACTGCACATAGGGTGAGGGGAGGCTGCACCAGTGCAGAGCAGGGCAGGAGAATCACCACTCTACTTTCAGAAACTTGGAAGTTTGCAGAGATTATACATGATGCATAGAAAACAAAAAGGATTGTGATTTTTACTTAACTATGACTCTTCCCTGTGTAGTCAATATTACTTTATAGAAGTACAAGGGTTTTTTTCCCCAAAGCCACTTTGCTGGAATCTAGTTCAGAGTAGTACCAAGTCCCCTCATTGCCTATCACCCAGGGAAGCTGCGCATGTTAAAAAACTTACAACTTCACACTTCTGATTCCTAAACTTCTGTGGGTCAGATGTCTAGAAAACCACCCATACCATAACACTCACTAAATATTTCAGTAAAGGAAGATAACCAAGGTTTGGGGTTTTTTTGTTTCTGTTTGTAACAAGTCTATGAAATAGTGGCACATCTTCAGAAAGAGAAGTAACGTTTCCCTGAATTACTTGCTTCCTGGGTCCCCATCCTTAGCCTGCAATTCCTCTGTTCTCAACATATATTTCTCTCAGATTTTATACAGTTATTTCAATTTCAATATAACTTCTGGTTGAAGATGTGAGAAGAGTTGAAGCAAAGTCAGTTGTTTTCCAGCAGAGAGAACCTAGTGCCTGTAAAAGTTTATTTTTATTTCTAAGTCTTTATGTTTTGAAACAGCCTATTTCTCTTATCCTAAAAATCATGATGTAGAGATGCATGTTTTTCACTGAAAGAAAACTTTCTAACAAACATATTGATTTGTATTTTGAAACAGTGCTGCTGTTCTGAGAAAAATGTTGATATTAAATATGCAATGAACATCAGTTCCTGAAAGTCTTACTATGTTTATACTATGAACTACTTTGAAGCAAGCTGATGAATTTAGTAATCAGAAATGAAATTATGGGAATATGTAAATCAGGTATCCCTTGAGTAGCAACACTGGCATGCTTAGGAAAGCATTTGAATTAATAAAAGATCAGACCCCAATGATATAATTATGCTCTGAAGAAGGAACAAGATGGATTCACAGGCTAAGATACTGAAGAAAATAAAGTGTAGCCGAGACCAAGAAACACCCCAGTGGCTGTTGTAGGGAGTAAAGCCAGTCTACTTAAATTAATATGACTCAACTGGGACAGAAACCCTCTCCTCAGCACTAAAAGAGCTCAGCAGCTGTTAGGAATCTAGAGCTGGTGGAGCTATGAAAGGCAAGGGAAGGTCCAGCAAGATCTAAACAGAGGAAGAATGGAGATGCTGTGATAGCTGCTTGCAAATGGTTGGTTTGTCATCTGTCCCTTGCCACTGACGTTCTCCCACACATTAATCTTGCTCAGAGGCTTGAGGCAAATGCTGCCTTAATGGAGACAGGAGGAGGAGAAGCAGCAGGTAAACAATTAATTCTGGCTGCCAAAATCCTCTGGTAAATGATTTTCTAGGGAATTTTGGGTCTGTCTTAAGTTCAGGAGAGTTGACCTTATGCTGTATGATCCTTCCAGCACTTGGCAGGGAAATAACTTTGCTGCTATAATCAGACTCCTTCCTTTTCTTCTTGAAAATTGATTGTTTCTGTTACCTTGGTTTATTTTGTTCAGGTTTTAACCTAACTGAAATCTCAGGCAATATTTTAGTTTTGTCTCCCTTATCTCGTTGAACCAATACCTGTGGTTTGTTCCTGTTGTTGTAATGCAAGGCCACAAGGCAGTGATGTATAAGAGGTAAATTGCTAAGTGGGGGTGTCCATGGTACCTAATATTTTACTTGCTTTGCACTTGAAGCTCCTGTGTGTAAGCAGTTGCAAGTCTACACTGATTGATCCCCTTGCCTACTACAGTAATTTTCCACAACTGGGAAGCCACTTTTATAGGCTGGACATTGCTTAGGATACATTTTTTTTCCTTTATAACTTGCTAGAATTGCAGGCAAGTCAGAGTACACTGGCCACCAGCCCAAATCTTTTTGCCATTATATGATATTAGTAGCAGGTTTTTCTATTTTTGTTTGGTATGTGACTAATTTTTAGTTTTCACAGAATAAAAAGTATCCAAAAACATTTATTGTGCCTCTCAAAAACACGTATCTTTAGTATTAGTGATGTAGAAAAAATGCACAAGGATTTTCTGGTTGAAAAAATGTATATAAAATTTTAATTTGCTTTAAAATAAAGTGTAAGAGCTATGGATGAGCATTCTAACAGAGAGGGTTATACAAATAGTTTCAAATACTTGAAGGAAGAGATATCTGCAGTAGCTTGTCTTAAAAGGAGGCTAAAGAATGACCAAAACTAGAGAGTCAATATGTATAGCTTGTTCAGTATTTCCAATCTGCTACTTTTATGTGTGTAATGGGTTTGGTTTTTTCCATATCCGGAAGCAGTGAGGAATAACAATCAATTATTAATTTCAAAAGAAAGAGGTAATATATACAGCTTAAATAAAATGTTTGAAAGGAAAACAGGATGCTGAGGCACGTGTATTTATTCCAGTGCTGCTGAGTTAATGAAAAGAGATAATACTTTCCAGGTATAGATGCCACAGAAAAGCAAATTGAAGTTTTCTAGGTTCTGATGCACAGAAGGTATGTAGCAAATAACTTGTGGTATGCAAGGGTCTTTCCTGGTTCTGTAAGAATCAGGAAAATATGTGAAATCATAAAGGTGTAGTAACTATCTGTTTTTAATTGAAAAGAAGAAAAAGAAATTGGTTTTAATATGGTAGAAAAAATTGAGAACTTCATTCACATTAAGTTGGACTTAAAATCACTTATTTAGCTAAAAATGTTGTCACGATATTAAGGTAAATCCATCAGCATTACTGATGTCCTTGAAAACTTAAGACTAGGCTATGTTTGAAGAAACTAGGCCATGTTGTTATTTTTAATATACTGGGACCTACTATATGAGTAGTTTGATTTGTGATAGGTGGAAATAGACTGAAGATGGAGGACACAATTTTTCTTATTGTTGACATTGTCTGCTCAGTTTTAGCTTTGCAGAACAGGTAAAGTATCAAAATGTTGCAAATATCAGAAATTGCAAATAAACATGGTATCAAATTAGGCCATAGTCTATTATGTGTAGAGGTAAATTAAAAAGTTGTTTGAATGAGGGTTGTCTTTACATTTTGATGCTACATCAGTGTGGAAATTAATATATTACAGTGGCATTCAGTGGAGAGTGCTGCAGAATCAGTGTGTAGGTTTTTGGACTCAGTTGAATTTTATGTGTTTAACCTGAAGCATTATAGTTAGCATGCAGTAGCAGTGGAGTTTTTTGCAGAAAAAAAGTCTCTTCTTTCTCCCTGCAGTACTTCTAAATCAGTTCTAAAATTAAATTGAATTAATATACTAATAAGAAGCAACTGTGTAATTTGGGCTGGAAATACAAAATAGACTTCTGGTCATGCACTTTGCAGTTCAATACCAAAATTACTTTCATCACAATTTTGTGTCACATTAGAAAGGGACAAGAAATGTGAATTTAAAGGGATATGGCCCATTTTAACAATTACATCTCACTGGAAAAAATGGGAAAGTGATGTTCTTTTTTTTTTTTATGATGAAGATGATTATTATTATTATTATTATTAATCTGGTGAATGTCCTTATAAAACCACGAGGATCTAGTTTGATTGCAAAGTGTGAGCATTTGAAGACAATACCATTTATCTAAATAGTTTTTAAGATTACTGAATTGCCAGTCAACTCTCACCTGAACCAATAATATATCGTTTTTTCAATGCTGCTGAGCCACAGAGAGTGTTTTTGTGGTGAGTTGACCTTTGCTGGACACTAGTTGGCCACCAAAGCTACTCTGTCACTCCCCTCCTCATGTGGACAGGGGGAAGGAAATAAAATGAAAGTCTCATGAGTCAAGATAAGTACAGGGGGAGATCACTCACCAGATGCCATCATGGGCAAAACAGACTCAACTTGAGGAAATAATTGGATCTATCACCAATTAAATCAGAGCAGGGCAATGAGAAGGAAAACAAAATCTTAAAACACTTTCCCTTCACCCCTCCCTTCTTCCTAGGCTTTTCTTCACTGCTGAGTTCTCTACATCCCCACCTCCAGTGATGCAAGTGGATGGGGAGTTGGGGCTGTGACCAGCACATCCAACGTTGTTTCTGCTGCTCCTTCCTCCTCAGAGGGAGGACTCCCCACACTCTTTCCCTGCTCCAGCACAGGGTCATTCCCACAGTGTGCAGTTCAGGAGCAGATTGCTCCAGCCTGGAGACACAAGTGCTGCCAGGAACCTGCCCCAGCATGGGCTCCTCTCTCCATGGGGCCACTGGTCCTGCCAGGAGCCTGCTCCAGCACAGATTTCCCACCAGGCCAGAGCCTTTTTTGGGACATCCCCCTGCTATGGAGTGGGATTATCCATGGGCTTCAGGGTCGCAGCTGCCTCACCATGGTCTGCACCAGCGGCTGCAGGGGAATCTCAGCTCCGGAGCCTGGAACACCTCCTGTCCCTCCCTCTGTACAGACCTTGGTGTCTGCAAGGCTGTTGCTCTCACCTATTCTCTCTCCTCTCTCTCTCTTCAATTACACAGGATTTTATTCCCTTTCTTAACCATATTATCCCAGAAGTTCTCCCATGGATGGCTCAGCCTTGGCCAGCAGCAGGTGCATCTTGGAGATGAACTGGAGATGCATTTGGAATTATAATTGATAGCAGCATGGGTAGCAGTGGCAAGAATCTGGAACTACTGTAGCAACCTGAGGTGTGAAGTTACTAAGCCATTCAAGTGCATTAGTCTACTCCTTTTTAAAGGACAGCAGCATGGACTGAAGAATTTGTATAGGTGAAATAAAGAAATTTCAACTTTTATGACTTATCTCCTAAAGAATGAATTTGTCACTTTCTAGAGGGAAGATGCACAGTCAAGGGATAAAGTCTGGAAGATATTAAAACTTTCAAACAAATCTGGGACTCTGGCTGATTTAGAAGATTTTAGCAGAGTATTAGAAGTTGTAAATCTCCATTTAATTTGTTAAAATATACAATTGTGAAGTAGCATTACATTCAAATTTCTTTGTCTACAGTATCAGTCATGGATAGTAAGAAATACATCTGGGGCAATACTGGCCCTCTTGTCTTCATAACTAAAGAGCACCAAAATATAGAAAAAAAGAAATAATACAGAGAGCAGGGTGGAATAGTAGTTTCCTAAGGCTCTCCAGCTAAGCAGTTTGTATACCAAATCAAGCAAAATGTTTATATTCTTTATAAGCTTTTTATATAAACTGTGGCTTAAACCACAAATAATTCTATATATAATTTTATTCAAAGTGAGAATGAAATCTCCTTTTTATTTTGTAGTATTTATTGTTTATTCAGAAAACAAGTCGGCAGCAATTTTTCTTTGGTTTCTCATGTACAGCTGATATACAAAACCAGTAATACTGACAACAGAAACCCAGGTCTGCTTTATAGGGAGAATCTGCCCAGAGCCCACTGTCACCTCTTTCAAATGCTACTCTTGAACAGAGTTCATAATAATATTCAAACCATAATAATTCCTGTAATTTATGCTAATAATAAAACACTTTGCTTGAAATTGTTGACTCCTTAGCAAGGCATTTACTTTTTTTCACTGTTTTTTCACCTCTTCCATCACCATCAACTGTCCTGAATTTCTATACTTTATAATAATAATAACACCATAACCAACATAATGCACACCAAGCAAAAAAGATTTCATAGCTGTTTGTCACAAAACAGTTAGGAAACAACATATACTCTTTGTTGATTGTTTTAATTCTAACAAAGTGCCAGTAATGTGTCTCCAGATTAAATCATTGTGGTTTAACTGCCTAGAAAATTAATTTCTTCCTTATTTCTAATAGAATCTTGAACAGAGCTACATACTGTTAATGGGTAAATTCATTCTGGTAACCAAATGCTAGCAAATTGTTTTGGGGATATTTTCCACCAGATGTTTTCACAGTTCTCTGATTTATATTGTTGCATCTGAGTAGACACTCTTATGTCAACCTTATGGTTTTATGTGATTGAAGGCAGAAGAGAAATTTATGTAAATGACTGAAGATTAGAACATTAATGTTGAATTTAAGACAACAGTTTTTTTAAGTGGTGCAAAGTACCTTTATGTTCTTTTTGTGTCTGTACCTTGCACTGAATGAAAGAGAGGTAATACATTATTTTTCTCTTAAAATGTTTTGTGACCATTAATTTTTCTGACAGAAGTTAGCTTGTTTGTGGTATTTCTTCATGTTGCTGCAGGGCTTTTCCATAACAATAAATTATTGTTAAGTATATTTGTCTACCACAATGGAGAGGAAAATATTCCCTTGGTTGCTCATAGAATAGTTTCTGATTAAGTTTAACAGTAAAATGCTATTTCTGTCAATAAGAAGAGGAAATGAGATTGAAGAAAGTGTCATGTGATATCTGGCCAAGTTAACTGAGAAATAACAAATAAAACAAAATTGTGACATTTGGGTACCTTCTTAGGTGAGTGGGTAAGGCTTCTGATGGATCTTTAATTTACATAATATGGGAAAAGAAATCAAACTTCAAAAGGATTTATTTAAAATGCTCATCCACTGAATTGCTTTTCCTTTTTTTTGCTCTTTTAATTTATACTAGGAATCTATCTGAAGAAAGAATTTCTCTTTTTTTCGTATTGCTTAGTCAGTTGTCATAAGCATTGTGAAAGGCATCAGGATAAAAGGTGGTAAATTAGAAATGTAATGATGTAATGTATTTGAAATTGCTTGGTGAATTCTTTAATCAATTATATAAGTTACTTCTTTTTGTCTACAAAAAGTTTAATCTTGGTTTCTTGGGGGAAAACAGTATAAACTGTAACTAACTCTTCATAATATTGGTGATGGTTGATTAAGCAAATGTGTAGGATTACTATCACAATGTAGATCTTGAACAGTTAATAAGCATCCATTAAAAAAGACCAAAAAACTACTGATGCTTCAGTTAAAAAGTCCTAAAAACCTAAAGCTCCATAACTTTTTATATTAACATATTCCTTATGTCGTAGAGATTGAAAACTAAAGGGAGGTAACTTTTTCAGTGTCTCTGCCCCATTAAATTTTCTTAAATGATGACAATTTTTATATTTACATATTGTTTATGCAGTAGATAAAACTGTTTTTTATAGATTGGGATTTAACAAAATATGGGCAGGGGGTTTTGTCAGTTTTATTTGTTCTTGGCAAGTTAAGGTTACTGGCAGTACTCTAAACCGAAAAGGAAGGCACAGTCAGGGCTTTAAAAAGAGAATCAAATGTCAGTAAGGAACCATTTTGCTGAGCCTATCATTCACATTCATTTTATTAGATAGGTAAAATCCTCTGAATCAACAGGGATACATTGCTGCTTTTCAAATGCATTACGAGATGATTCACAAAGTGTCAGCCTGGCCCACATGAAGTACAGGCATCTTTAGGTATCCAAAAGTATTCTTTACTGGACTTTGATACATAAAAGTATCTCTAAAGTTCTTGTGCACAGTTGTGTAGAAATTTGTGTAGTGTAACTCCTAGGTGTCATTAACCTGAGAATCATTTTGGGTCCTGTTAACAGCCTGACTTCAAAGCATACAATGGTTGTCCCTATCCAGGAGAATGTCCCTTTGGTTCCTTGAATGATGCAGCTTCTTAAAAATAAATGTATTGTGAAAAGAACATTGAAAGGAAAAGAGTGGTATAACACTGAAAGCAAACTGAAATGAGTAGAAGTCCAAAAGCGTAAGAATGGCAACTCCCAAAACAGGAAATTCTTCTCTTTACAGTGATTTGCAGCAAATTTGTGAATAGTACTAGCTCCAAGATCCCCTGTATAACGTTTTTTAATTAACCATGGTTGTAGTTTGGGGAAGGAAAGCTTCCTTCCCCAAGGACTAACTAGGAGAGGGTTAAAAAGAAAAAAAATAGAGCAAGAAACAAAATGACAATGCATAATAGAATCCCTGAAAAATTGAAATTAAAATATAAAAAGGAAAAGCAGCATGAGAAGGAAATTAGAAAAAGATGAGAGGGAAGACAAATGTATTTTACTGTTAGGTATTGCCTCAGAATGGCTGAGTGAATTGGGATTGTTCAGTCTGGAGAAGAGAAGGCTCTGGAGTGACCTTATTGTGGCCTTTCAGTACCTGGAGGGAACTTACAAGAGAGCTGGAGAGGGACTTTTTGCAACAGGATGTAGTGACTGGACCAGGGGGAATGGCTTCAAACTGAGACTAGGTTGAGACTGGAATATTGGAAAGAAATTCGATACTGTTCGGGTGGTGAGACACTGGAACAGGATGCCCAGAGAAGCTGTGGCTGCCCCATCCCTGGAAGTGTTCAAGGCCAGGTTGGATGGGGCTCTGAGCAGCCTGGCCTAGGGCAGGGTGTCACTACCCATGGCAAGGGCTTGGAACTTGTTGATCTTTAAGGTCATTTCCAGTCCAAACCATTCCATGATTCATTATATTCTTGTTCTCTCTCCCTTTTGGGGGGATCCCTACCTCATATTTAGTGTATAAGCTGAAAGCCCTTACCAAGGTGATACTAGGAATACCTGTAGTTTTAGGGTCTCTCAGACCTTTAATTTTCTTTGGAAAGCAGCATACAGTGTAGTTGGAAAGTATTTGCTAAAGGATTATGGTGTTAGTAACAACTTTGTCAACTTTGCCACAAGAAGTTGTAATTTGTTTAATAATAATCTTAAGAAAAGTTCTGCAAGTCAGAAATATGCTAATATTGATGCAGAAACCTGTGAGTGTTTGGAGGTACAAATGAAATAATGTTCAACATACACTTGGGAGTTCACTGGGAAGGCTGGAAGTGTCAAGTTAAGTCCTTTGAGAATCTATCTTTCCACTTTTTCCCTTTTTTCCCTCATTTCCTTTTTTTCTTATCTTTGATTCGAAAGATAAAGTGGCGCCTCTTGTGTTGTCATCAAGCAGTTGCTTCTAGAAAGTACAAATGAGAACTAAAATTAATTCCAGTAGTGAACTAGTCCATGGTTTTCAAGCTGATTGTGGGCAAGTCCCCTGCTATTGCAGACAGCTCTTTTGACTTTGGTGAATATTTTCCTCGTGCTCATCCCATGTTTCTTTTCTGTTTCTATTTCACTTGGAAGTTTTCTCATAGAGTATGTATAATTTTTCATTTTATGTAAGTCTTGGAAAACAAAGTAATTGAATCAAAGAACCACCATATGAATGTCTTGGTAGTTTTAAGTTATTATGCTAAATTAGTGGAAATCATTATCAAAGTGTAAAACCATCCGTATGAGAGGTAAAAGTCCTTTAATATACTGTTTATACAAATTTAGTCTGAGAGATTATTTAAACCTTAATTTAATGATTGGTCTTTTACTGCTTATACTTGGAAATCACAAGAACGAAAAATAAAAGTAATGGGTATTTATAATATCTTCTGCTTTTGTCAGCAGCTAAAAATGCAAATATTTAAAACAAAAAGTGCATAAAAGTATCTTCACTCAAAATTGTGATTAGCTCTGTGTGTATGAATACAGAATCATAGAAGAGTTTGGGTTGGAAGGGACCTTCAAAGGACCCTTGTCCTGCAAAGAGCAGGGACATCTTCCACTAGAGAAGGTTGCTCAGAGCCCCATCCAGCCTGACCTCAAATGTTTCCAGAGATGGGACATCTCCCACCTCTCTGGGTAACCTGTTCCAGCATTTTACCACTCTCACTGTGAAAGGATTCTTTCTTGCCTCTGTATGGTGTGGTCTTTTCTGAGTCTTTTTATTCTTAATGTTACATAAAAGTATAATTTTTAATTAAATTTGTTGGCTTTCTCTGTTCATAAAGGGATTAGAAACTGTGTAATTGCAAATGTGTCTCCAATGGCTCTCTGAGTAAGCTGGGAATCCAAAGGGCAGTGTGCCCTTTTGCTTTGTCATTTCTGTATGAAGAGCTGAAAGTTCAAATGAAGCTACCTGAAACATTCACAGTCAATATTCCTTTTGTAGGACCATAAACCACAAGGCCATGGGAGGCAAGGCTGTGCTGGCTCTCAGCACTTTGCCCTCATGCAGGTGTGTGGCAAGGGTGGAGGGGGATGTTAGTGGGAAACTACAGCTGCTGATAAATTTTATACACTTAATATAAAGCATCTTTGTGGTTAATGGCTCTGGGATGAGTGTGTGAAAATGTGGCTTTGAGTAAAACAGTTAAAAAAAATTTGTTCTCTTCATACAAAAATGCTTTTAAAAAAACTAGTTGTCTTCATGGGAGGCTGTGCTGTGTGCCGTACCCGTTACCAACAAAAATCTTTCATGGGCTGTGGAATCTAGGTAAACTTCATCAGCACATGTGTTTCTCTGTAATCATGTGAAAAGTGTCAAATGCATAGAGTACTTGGGAAAAAAAAGTCTCAGATTGAATTCTTTATGGTGATCTGAAATGCAGATGGCCAGAAGGCTTCTCTCGTGTTCTGGTGGAAGTTCACACTTCTCCTTCCTACACATCCTGTGCAAGGTTCCCATTCCAGCATTAGGGATCTTAATTTCCAAGACCACCCCTGTCATGGAGCTAGCTATTTTATTTTTCACTTTGTAAGTAAGGCCTATTACATAATATGTCAGAGGATAAATGAGAAATTCCCTTGTTTAACTTTGTGTCAATTGAAATAAATGTGGAAATGTACTACTTGCTTTTTTTGTGCTTGTGTATGCTGGGGGAGGGAGAAAACCTAGTTTAAGATGCTGTGAACACAGGAAAAAGGCTAAGAGTATTTAAATGAGCTTTTACTTAGCATTTCACTTTAAAGTAGTATACTGGCTGGTTGTTGTTTCTGTCATTTAGAAAAATGTATTCATAGATAATCAGTAATTTCTACAAATTTTGCTTCTAGAAACTTCAAAGCTGCAGCAGTAGAATTCCCCTTCTTTGTTCTCCTTGCCTTGATCTCCTATTCCAAATGAGTGGTCCTCTGCATATAAGTAGAAGCTTTGTTCTGAGTTATTTTTTCAGTAAGTGATATGGATCTTAACTTCCGACAGAAGCGTGCAATATCACAATGGTCTCAAATGCCTTACTGGAAATAAGTCACTTATTCTAAAATATTTTACCACAATCTATGCATTGTTATGATTTGCCCATGTAATGCTCTGCAGTGCAAAATGCAAAGGCTTTAGTGCTAAAATCAATGTGAAAGACAGTGAATATGTACAAAAACTAGGTACTCATTTTAAGAAGCTGGGCATTACCAAAAGAGAAGGTGTAGTGGAAAGGCCAATTCAGACTCCCAAGAGTAGACAATATGTGCATTTAGACAAACTACCTGGTCATTGCTGCTATTTATTTCTAATTGTGAAAATAACCAAAAGTTGGACTAGGTATTATTGTGTTAAGGTGCATTGTAGAAAGAAAAAAATAGAATCTATTCCTTTAAAGTAAGAGGCTTTAATGTGTCTTTTCTGAGTCTTAGAAAATCTTGCAGTTTCTGCTGCAAAGGTATCTTAGAAACCTTACACATTCCACAGGCAAACCAGAATGTGCTGGGACACTGTGGGTCAGCAGGCTGCTTGATGTGACGTGACTGGACTGCCACGTAGCTTGCGCGGATCCTGCAGAAAAACGTTTCTCATCCTATCAAAACATCATAAAACAGGATGCAGATTACTGCCACATTATGCTCCACACAGCTCTTCTTATTCTGAAACTGTGGGACTTGAAAACAGTTTGGAAAAAAACCCCAACACATCAGCACAACAGTTTTTACTGAGAGGGATCTAAGAAAGGAATTCGGGGGGTGTGTGTATGTGTGTGTGTGTGTGTTTGTGTCTGCTGTAACAACCTAAAATAAACTGTAGGAAAACCAAACAAAAAAGTGTAGTAAGAATAAGATAAATCTCAACAATGCAAACCTCTGCTTCAGCTACGACTCCTGTCTAGGACTGTGGGTAAACACCACAGCAACCTGCTGGCAATGACCCCTGTGTTCCAGGCTCTGCTGGTGTTGGTGTTCAAGCTGCCCCTGTGAAATTTGTGTAAAAGTTGAGACGGCATTCAGCTCACTCTGTGCAATTTAATGAATTAGTAGCTGGCAACTGAGTTGTGATCTCGTTAGAAAAAGTTAACTTCCAGAGTGGTTCAGTTTGTGAACTTCAATCATAACCTCATGACCAAAGATATATATGTTAAAAAGCACAAGGAGTAGTTCACCTTTTACGTTCCTGGAAAGTTGTATCCTGCCAGTTTTAACTGTTTCATGGAAAAACTTTATTTAATGTTAATATGCAGATTTACTGACTTGCTCTGCAGTTTATACTGTGTATTTAGAAATAGAAAGCAAACATATAATTTTGTTCTGGAGTATGCTATACTGAAGTATTTGGTTTCTTCCAGAAAAAAGAGGATTCAGCATTTTACTTGAAAGTCCTTGTATGTAGATAGAGCTCCGACACACTTCCTGAGGTTGTGAAAATCTGTCATAAGTATGAATATCACAGTGTAGATTGTTGATGTTATTTCAGTTCCTGCTTATTTTAGCAGTAAACTGGTGAAAATTATTTTACACTTTTCTGCTTGTACATTTTGAGGAGTTCAAGGGAATAATACTCATGCTCTACTGATAATTAAAAATATGAAAATATTGATTGTTTATAAATATGAATTTGCTTCAACAGGCTAACAGTGTTAAAATCTAAGCTACAGATTCAGAACTGTGTTGTTTTAAAATATGAAGTAGCTACAGGAATAGTACAGAAATAATTATTTTCTTTCATCATAAAAGAAGTAGAAAAATGTATCCCAATGCATTTAGTAAAACTTGAGAATGGTTCATATTGGTTTTCTTTTGGTAGTTTTAAATTCTGTGTGTAAGTGGAAACATTGAAATGCTTTTTCTTAGAAGTGTCGTTTCCCCCAGTCCTGTTAAAACAAACAAAAAAAAAGAACCAAACCAACCAAACAACACCAAACTCCAAACCAACCAAACAACAGCAACAACAAATTCAACATCCTCCATCAAAAAAACCCAAAGCACAAACAAAAAAAAACCAAACAAACCAAACAAACAGAAGAAAAACAAACCAAAAAACACGAGGGAATGGGTTATTAGGCTTCTTACAAATGGAGAAAATATGTTCTTTAATGGAATCAGGAGTTTTTCAAACAGTCTCTGTTTTCCTGACATTGCTTATTTGAGTTGATGGATAATAGGAACTTCTCACAATGTGCAATTTAAATCTTACAATGCTTTACAGACTATTAAATTAATGTGATATATGCCTTTGGGTGTGTAGAAGTACTTTTGTTCACAAGTTTTACTTATTAATTGATGTGCAGAATATAACCGTAATGATCTTTAGCAGACAGCAATACAGGTGGGGATAAAAGGCTGCAGAGATACACTGAAAGGTACTTGTTACTAAATGGTGATATATCTTCATGTCTACCCATCTTTGGATTTTTCATTTGGATTTCAAAGAAGAATGAATAACTTCCACCTCTTTCCATCTGGCCAGTATGTGATGAAGCATTTTTTTCATGCTTAACTTCCTTATGAAAATGTGAATATGTTGGGTATTTTGCAGGAGCTTCAGGATGGCATTGGGCAGCAGCAAGCTGTTGTCAAAACTTTGAACACAACTGGTGAAGAGATTATTGAGCAGTCGTCAACAGCAGATGCCAAGGTGCTGAAGGAACAACTGGAAAGTCTGAATACCCGGTGGAAGGAGATCTGCAGACAGTTGGTAGAGAAAAAAAAGAGGTAGGTTAAAAGAAGGTAAAAATATTGTGAAATTATTTTTAGTTATTTTAGATTTGATTCTGGCTTGAAATTTCAAAGGAACTCTCAACTTCTAGAGTTCTTATGTATAAAAGGAATTATCAGTAATTATATTTTGCATCCTATAACTTGTTCATACACTATAATTTGTTTAATTCTTTTCTACCTGCTCCAGTCAGTGGCCAGCACTCCCTTCCATAGTCCATATTTTTATATTTTAACTCCTAATGTTTAAAAACCAAACAAGTATACATAATTGCTCCATTTTAAAGTAGAACAGTCCATTTACAGAACTTACAATTGGTTTATAATCTTTCTGTTTGATTCATTAAAGCACATCTCTGTAGTATTAATAATATCTTAGTTGATTTATACAGTTAATCCTAATCTAGTTCATCTATCGAAATTAATGCCATTAACATCTACATTTCATAGGCTGGATATAAAGAATGGATTGATCAATTTAATATTTTTTATGATACTTTTAGATCAGTTTTTCTCATGCAGTCACAAGAAGCTAGAGTGTTTGAGTTACAGATAGCACAAAAATAGGTTTATACCTTTAAAAAGGATTTCCAATGTAAAATAAAAATGTTGCTGTTAAACTAGGTTTTATTAAAGAATATGTTCTTAACCTAGATGCTAGGCCTAACTGGATATGCCATTTTGCTTTAAAATACAGTAGAAAATACAGGTAGAACTTTCTTCATGCATGTTTTTTTAAACTCCGGAATGTTTCTTACAGAGGTACATGAATGAGTGCAGGAGATATACTAGTAGAGCTGGTAATGTGTAACAAGTGTTTTTGCTTCTGATGTGTCATGTACCATTTTTGTGGTCAGGGGGCAGAAAAGCTGTGAGAATGTTTACTAGAATTGTAAGGGAGTGTCCTGAAAGGTTGTTACTGACTCTAATCATGATTAAAGTTTCACTTGGAACACGTTGTCAATCCTTGGAGCAGCCTGCCCAGGGAAGTGGTTGAGTCACCACAGAATCATAGAATGGTTAAGGCTGGAAGGAACCTTAAAGTTCATTGAACACCAATCCCCCCCCACCACAGACAGTGAACCTTCTGCTAGATCAGGTTTCTTAGAGCCCCATCCAGCCTGTCTTTGAACACTTCCAGGGATGGGAAGTCCCCAGTCTCTCTGGACAACCTGTATCAGTGCCTCACAACTCAGAAGCAAATAATTTCTTCTTGATCTCTAATCTAAACCGTCTTTTATCTTGAAGCAATTCCCCCTTGTCCCATAATTATATGCCCTTGGGAAAAGTGCTTTTCAGCCTTCCTGTAGTCCCCCTTTAAGTATGGGAAGGTGCTGTAAGGTTTCCCAGTGGTATTTAAAAGACATGTAGATGTGTCACTTAGGGACATGGTCTAGTGATAGGAGTGCTGGGTTAATGGTTGGACTCAATGATCTTAAAGATCTTTTCCAACCTGAGTGATTCTGTGTTAAAAGAAGGATATGCAACAGGTAATCTTCAGCTGTCAGAAGCTTCAGGGCTGCTTTAAATAATTCTTTCTGCTGTATTTCCAGATGTTGATGGTACTGTTACTTGTTACACAAGGGAGTCCTTGGCCTTTATTTGTCACATTAAAGCTGGTCTTTTGTACACTGGAAACCCATCTGTGTTTCCAAGCATTAACTTGTTATGTAAGTGCTAACACTTACAAAACAATAGCACATCATTTTAACAGCCCTGTAGTCTGCTTCAGGAACACAGAAGAAAGAGATTGGTGGTTGAGCTTTGTCTGAGAATATGAAATATGTTCCTGTTCTGGTTAGGATTCTTACTGTACATTCCTCATTTATCAGTAGAAATGTGTGTTTAAATGCTGTTTTGGCTCAATGTGGTGTTAGTAATACTACATTAATTTTCTTGGCACATTCTACATTTTAGGGAAGCTTAGGATCTGTTAAGTGGGAATAATCCAGTTATGTTTCCTAGATAAACGTTCTTAAATAAACACTTGTGCATGCATTCCTCCTTTTGGTCTGTTCAGGATGTTGACTGATTAGTTTGTTTTCCTCCGGAATGACAGCTTGTATAATTTTGAGGAAAATTATTGCAGAGACCGCAGTTAGCAAACTTTGCATGAAAAATTGCATTGCACCAGGAGGAATGCAGATAACGTTGTGTTAAACTGATATAAATGTTCCTGATGTACTTTAGTGAGACTTATGTGCATCAGGATGCTTTTATTCAGCACCCAGTCTTCCTGGCTATGTCAGAGCCAGGGAATGCTTTTTTGCTCCCAGGTCTTGGAAACACATCCTACCCTCGCTTCTGCCTCCCAGTGCACCTGTGTTTTGTTTGGTTCTGTTTTATTTTGGTTTTTTTTGGTTTTGTTTCATTTTCTTTCCTTCATCTTTTTACTCTCCTAGACTGGATTTTCAAAGGAAAGAAATCTATTTGACAAGGGAAAAGTGGCGTTTTCTAACTAGGTCTCAATTATTGATGAACCTGGGCATGAAAAGACCATAGGCCTATCAGCTGCACAGACTTTACACAGCCGTGGTGTCATGGGATTTGCATAACTCTTATGCTTTGACATCTTTTAGTTTTTCATTATTTGTTCTAATTTGGATTTTGGGTACCGTCAGGTTCTCTCTTTTTAAGACTTGAAACCTATGTCATCCAAAATGCTCTAATTTATCCTAAAGATCAAGGCATGAGGCAAACAAAAGTTGACGGAAGTGGCCTCTACTTGCAGTCCAAAAGAGCTAATATAGTCATGGCATTGCCCAATGCATGGTAATATGTCAAATTTATTTAAGTACCTCAGGAGAATATAAATTACAATAAACATGGGTCAATTTACGTATTTTGAGTTCTCTTTTTCAGAATAGTTTTCATAGACTATTTAAAAACACCTGCCAAGTCAGAATGCTTATATTCTGTGTCACTTAAGTTTTAATAGTCCTTTTATATTTGTCAATGTTTCCTAAAAATTAAATTTTCATAGTTAAAAGAATTTTATTGTTATGAAGGGGATTCTAAGATTTTTTAAAAGTCAATTTTGAGAATGAGAAAATGGAAGCACATTTTAAAAACATATTGGAGGAAGGGAGAGCAGACTGGATATATAATGCATTTTCATATAATAATTTCAAAGAAGAATAAAATAGATATTAACATTTAGAACCTTCTGCAAAACAGAAAAGAAAATTGACTCTAAACTTTTAATAGGTTTCAAGTTTTATTCTTTGTAGTTAATACATTATGCTCTGCTTTAAAGTTTATTCTCAGTAGCTCAGAGGGGTAGTGATCAACTGAAATTTTGCTTTCTATTAATTTTTTTGCTCAGCAGATCTCAAGATAAAATGGCAAGAAATTGGCAATTAACTGGATTCCATAAATGAAATCTGTTAGTGATTTCAGATTCAGCTGTAATTTTGTTAAGCATTATTTGGCAAGGAAAGTTTATATACTGTAAGCTCTGTTTTTGCTATTGGCTTACCCAGATGAAAGAAATTGATTTTGATAATCCTGCACAGTTTTATATGAGGCATTGAAATTTTATGTGGGGCACTGACAGTCCATTCTAGATAAATTTTTCAAGCTGAATCCAAAAATCAGTAGGGGCTGAAGGGGAGGAGGGGAGCAATTACAGGAGTAACAGAAAGCATTACAGATATTTTTAGAAGGTGCATGAATGTGAAAATTTAGCTGGAGACAGGAGGTGTACGGTGACATTTTCAAGGATGCCGATGACATTAAGCCTCAGGTAGTCAAAGGCTGAGTTGATAGTGGGAACTCCAAAACTGAGCAGACGGGCAACAAATAGCACATGATCTTCATCAGATACAAATGTGAGACAAGAAATATTTCAGACAAACAGAGTATCCCATGCTGAAATGGTGCTGAGCTTGTTACAACTCCAGAAGGTGATCCTGACCTTATCGCTGTCACTGTGTGCAGGCACAAGATGGAGTGGCAGCACAAAAAAAAAAGCCATAACATTCTAGGCTGGACTAGTAAGGGTATTATAAACAAAACAAAAAAAGGTTGTTTTGCTGATATCAAGCAGTGTGGCGTGCTCCTGTTGGTAACTGTGTGCACATCTCTCTGCATGCCAAAGGATAAAATGGGCACACAGAAAGTACTCATGGAGGGAGGCAGATAAAGTGAGCCAAGGTTTGGAGTGGCTGCCCTGTGAGGAGAGACTAAGAAGCTGGGGACCTTCAGTCGGGAGAGAAATCTCAGGAGGGATATTACTGAGCTTTACAAAGTTGAACTGATGGGTAAACTGAATGTGGAACAAAATGTTATTGACCTAATTTCTCTGTCCTAGAAATAAAGATTGCTGGCTGGAAATGTAAGAGATGGTAAAATGGATTTAAGATTTACACTGTGGTTTCTGAATGTCTGAGATTTGCTGGCCACAGAAAGTTATGGAGGAAAATATTATGGTTCAGCCATATAGGATTCTTAACCTAATGACTGTGGATCCTGGGAGAGTATGAGGTGAATGGACTAAAGCAAGTGGCTGGTCTTCAGTATTCTCTTTAACTACCATCCCCTGTTATCAACACTGGTGCCACTCTGTTGGGCTTTTCTGAAACACTCAGGCATTTTTCATTTTCTGGTCCACTGATTATATTTGGGGGATGGGAGGAGGAATTCTACAAAATTGCTTTTTCAGTTTCCCTGAGGTTGCACTGTTAAACAGGCTACTATTTATTTGTAGGAGAACATAATACTATCACTGCATTGATAAAGGCCCTGTAAATTTGAAATACTTCCTGTAACCACTGTGAAACCCATGGTTAGTTGACTTGAAAAGGGAAGATTGAAACGGGATATAATTCGATGAGTTTCACCATGTTAATCCAGTTTTCGTACATAATTCAGAATTAATATTAAACTACCTGAATAATAACTGTAAATCAGATCAAAACCATGATATTCTATAAATAACTGAAACTGATCATAGGTTCACTGAACACTAATATTAGTCTCAGTGATAGACTGGCAGTTTTAATGAATGAGAATTATTTGGACTGCAAAAGGTCAACTTAATTAAAAACAGACAAGAAAACAAACTAAGCCTCAAAACAATTTGAGGAACCTGTACTTCTCTTCAACAAAAAGGAGCTGGTTTTCAGTTTTAAAAGGTCAAATGCTGATACCAGGCAAAGCACAGACTTAAAATTGACTTTGAATCTCCTTTCTTTGGTACTCAAGATCAAGAGGTTATGCTTGAGTTATGTTTGTGTAGGACGTTATCTTTCACTTGCCTTTATCTAGGAGTTTCAAAGCTGTAGAAGTTGGAATTCAGTGTTTAAAGTTTCTGTATCTTACAGCCTAATCCATCCAGCTAAGAAACTAGATGAGAATGTAATTTTAGCACATCTAGTCATATTATCTTACTGAAAACTTTGAAATAGACAAGGCAATTGAATAAAGTGGAACTTGATTGGAAGTCTGATACACTGCTAGTTAGCAAATTGGGAATTTAATTGAGTTTTTTTTAACATTTTGCTACAAAAGACATGTTCCGGAAAAGTTGGAGTTTGTGCTCTAGTACAGTGTTACTCTGAAATGGAGACTTTGGAGACCAGGGGAAGTCACAAAGGCCCTTTGAACAGATGCTACTAAGCCCAGACAAAAGAGGGGAAATACAAAGTGTCTGCTTCTCCCTCTTCATACTCCGGCAATAATTTCAAATACTGAATCTTCTAAACTGCACCAACCGAAGTTCCCTCTGCCTTTTCATCCTTGAGCTGCATCAGCCCGTGTCATGCTGTGTCTGCTCTGAGACATGCCACTGGGACATTTGAGTTTTGGCTCATTTGGGGATGTGGTGGCTTGCCATTTGGGGCACCATGAGCAGCGAGCCCCAGGGCTGTGGCTGCCGCTCGGTGCTGCTCTTTGAGAAACGCGTGGGCCAGGCAGAGATACCCAGGGGAACGTACACAGGAGCAGAGGGAGAATCTCACAGAGGAGCTTGATAAGGGAACAGCTCATAAATGAGGCACTCAACAGCCTCATAACAGTAGTGCTGGTTGGTCTTTTTACTTTTCACCTTTGCTAAAAATTTCATGTGTAATTTTTGAAAACAGATGCCCAGGAAATTGATTCCTTCAATGTTTCAGAGGTAATCAGTTTGGGTTTTCTTATTCATCACAATCTGACATTTGTTAAAATTGGGTTCAGTTGAATGGAAGAGAATTTTTCATTATTTTAGCTGCAAATACATTTACACTTTTAATGAGTTTGAACCTGCAGACTGCCTGTTCAGATCTCTACCCAAGCGAGTTTGAAGTAATTATGGAAAGAATGACAGAACAAAGGCTGTTTACCGGAATACATCCAAGTACTTTTTGAATACAAAAATACAAGCTTTCTGTTCTAAATAAAAATTAATTGTTATAAATATAATTCTAAATATTTTTCTTACCATATCTTTACTAGGGTATTCTTTTTTTTCCATAACATACCAGCTGCAAGGAATTGGTTTCCTTTACTTGAACACTCAGTATATTGAAGGCTGTGATTAGTTTCTAGTAGCAATTTAAAAACTGGTTTAGGATGAAGAGATTTTATGACAGTTATGTCAATAAATATATTTTTTCTTTCCAGCACATGATTAGCTACATATTGAATTTTTCTGAATTTTGTTTTTTTGACTGTTCAGATTTCTTATAATGAATGACTAGAAAAGAATTACTGGCATAAATTTGTATTGTGTTTACAAGTGGTTTAGTTAAACTTCTTACTGTTTAGTATTTACATCTAAATACATTTTCTAAAGTTTATGTGTTATTTTAGTTTCACTTATTTAAAGTTCCTTGCCCTAATGAAGCATATTTTCCCATTCTTTAGAGAAAGAATGAAAATAATTTATTTTGGTTTTGGTAAATATTTTCTCAAAATTTTTCTTACCATTTTGGAGCCCTCTTATATTCTTGGTAACATCTACTAAACCCATTAATGCCTAATTTTAGAATTACAGTAAATACAGAATCAACAGCTCAATGTTAAAAAGTGAAGAGCCACCAAAATGTTATTGGCCTTACAGATGGGAATATGAGTCACAAGTCCAGATCTGTCCTACTCCCATGATTGTATATTTTATTTCTGTAACTGACACCTCACAAATAAATCTAACATCACTCATGTGCAGTTACAAACTCTAAACATCTGATGTGTTTCACTATTTACAGGTTGCTATGATATTGCTATCACATTGTTGACTATGGAGAAAACACTTGAGCTGCAATATGCATTTCACATGATTTCTAGACACTGCACATGAAAATACAAGCTTACCTCATATAGGCCATGAATTCTTATGTAATAGTTAACAAATATAACTAAGGATTAATGATAGTTCAAAAAAAAAAATCTTTCCGAGGTCTTTTGTGGACTACCATAAGAATTTTTTATTGATTCAGCTTAATAATGGTAGGAAAACTAATCCCTAATCTATCAATTAGCAGATATACAATTTTTTTAGGAAAAAAATTAATTTATTACTTAATATTAAAAACTGAATATTGATACATTTGCTTCCAAAAATATAATATATATGTGAAAAGATATACTTTCAGAGTAGTTGACCAAGGGACCCTATGAATTTAGAAATACAAACAGAAATCTGCCATGTTTTGCAATGAAAAATACAAAGTAATGCGCCTATGAATAGCAGTTGTGAAGACAAAAAGTTACATATGAAAGTCTGTGCTTCTCTGCTCTAGTCTGAGAATTTTCCATCAATCAAGATGGGTTGTGTTTCAGGGTTAACAAAATAAAGCTTTTCCCAACAGAGAAGGAGCTGAAAGCCTTTGGGAAATTGGGCTGGTTGATAAGGATAAAGCAGTGGTATATTACAGCATGAATACCTGTGCTGGAGATGGATCTGCCTGGCTCCATAGGGCCAGCTGCTGGAATTATATTGGATTCTCACTCACCTACTTCTCCAGCAAGTTGTACTCCCAACTGCTTTTTCTTGCTCTGTGCATGTCTGGTGGTTCATGTTCCTTACTCCAGCTTGCTCCGGCTTGGATTTGAAAGCCTCTGCTCCCTAAATAAAAACTAACTTAATTTTTCATTGCCACCATGAATTTAAACATCTCAAAATTACATGTGTCTGTTGTTCCAAAGGTAATTATGGTGATAGAAATCAGGGTTTTTAAAAGGGGTAATCAGTCATTGAGTTGAAACTTTTAATTCGATTAACCGGTCCAGCTAACACGGAGCACTTTCTTTTAGTGTCTTGCATAATATGACACTTGTCTTGCAGGATGTTATTTATAATAGAAGTAGCATTCTAGCAGGTCAAGAAGAGATGGTAAAGTAAATTATAAAGTGCACCTGCATGTCCTGTTAATTGCAATGAACCTTTTAATTGCTTCACTGCATGTTGTTCCTGATTAGAATAAAGAAGTAGGTCTATGGAATAATGTTTTTTTTCTCTGAAACCCTTCTGTGCACACACACACATACACATATATAATGTGTAAGTCTGTGTACATATATATGTGTATATGTCTGTATATGTATAAAACATCTCTGAAAGAATTCCTGGAAAGTCTTAAGTTAAAAACCTCCCTATCCTGCTGATCAACATTTAAATTAGTCATCAAAGTAAAAAAATCTTTCCTTCACGACTAGGAAAACTTGTAATGTTTTAAGAGTTGCAGCTCAATTCATAAGGGTGATAAAACTGACAGTGTACTTAAGATGAAAAAGGAATCTTGCCAATTGCTATCTCTTCTAGGAGACAGGAAATCTTTTTGATTTCTCATTCAGAATACTATGCAGCTCAATAATTTTGCTCTCGGGTGTATTGAGTTGAACGCTATGCCCTTTCTGTGCCAGAATTAACGTATTTAAACTTGGATCTTTGTCAGGTTTATCCTCA
Organism: Origma solitaria; assembly: GCA_013397895.1. NCBI lineage: Eukaryota > Metazoa > Chordata > Aves > Passeriformes > Acanthizidae > Origma > Origma solitaria. The sequence continues at coordinate 746,587 of VZRL01012168.1, read as the reverse complement.
GGGTACCATCACTTGATGCCTCTACTGAGCTATGCACTTCACAATTGAGTAGAAGTGAGAGGAAACCAATAAAATGAAGCTGTTGCTGAGAGCTTTGGTTCTGGGGTACCTGGTCAGTTTGAGGGACAGAGATTTTATTATGTGGTTTATTATGTGTAACACTGGATGACTGATTCCCAGATTTCCATAACTGGAGCAGGGAGAGATACTGCCTCAGAGAGATCTGAAGTTGTGCTTTCAGGATTACAGGAAGTTAGATTTTCTTCATTTTTATAGTTGCAGTGTTGTGGATCTCAGCATTGATTAACATCTGCCTCATTTTCACAGAAATAAATGTTTTGATTAGCTGGTTTTAGATGACCTATTTTGGCTTGAGAAGAGCATATGACCTCTCAAGTCATGAACATGAACATTTCTCAGGAAAGAACAGTGTAATAAATGGGATGCTGTAAAGTTGGTTCTTTTTTTTCATGACCTGTACAACCAAAATGGGTAAATCTGTGTGCATCAGGAAGGTCCAGAATTTCTGTCTGCATAACAGTACTCCATGAGAGATTCAGAGTTGTAATAAATGGATATATTGTTACAAGAAATACTCCTATATCCAGGAGCATCAGGGCTTTTTGTTGATATGGGTCACATTTCCAGAAATCCTGGGCAAATGGCAATTCCTGAAAACAGTCATGCAGGATTCCATTAGAAAATCTAAAACAAAACATAGTAGGACTGTTCATTCTTTTGTCATTTATGGTGTTCATTTTTTTAAATGTATTTGTTTGTATAAATGTGTATATGTGTGTATATATGGGTATACCTGTATTTTATATATAAGTGTAAATAATTTTGGAGGATTTTATTGTTTTCACAGTAAATATAATCTCTTGCTTTTTCCTCTAAAGAACAATTTAGCACCAGTGGCTTATGTTTGTTTTATCTGTGAGTCTATTTTATCTAAATGAGTCTGAGGGTGCTTTGGGTATTTTTGGTGGTTTATGACACCTTCTAAAACAGGACAGCTGCCTCTCATACCAGTGTAGTTGGGCCAGTTATGCCCCATCAGAAAAGCTGAATATCTTCAGGCCTTTGTGTGAAAGTGAATGTCCCGATACTACATGAGCCAGTTTTGTACAGGAGGAAACTGGCATGATAAAAGCATTATCCCCCCTCACAGGATATGCTTTTTATTGTTTTATTTTGATAAGTCTTTAATCTTTCATCTTTCCATGCAGGTAATACTCAGCTTGTGAAAAATTTTGGTGAATAAATTTGCAGGTGTTTTATAAAGAACATAATTTTTCTCCTTTAGAAGGGCCCACTCAAAACGTTAATCCCAAGGGTTCACATTCTACCATTGCTCTTCCCTGCTGCTCTTGAAATTTTTTGCTTGCATCTCTTGCTAACTTAAGAAGCTTTTGCAGAAAAGTTCTCATCTCAGTATATTTATGTAGTCATAGTGAAAATTAGCAGATGAGTTGTAGATGGAGACAAATGGAGAGTAGACATCTAAAGTTAGGTGTCATGAATCCCATCTTATTCCTTCTTACGGACTGCAAACCTTGCCTACTTTTTGTGAATCCTAACACAAACTATGTGGCAGTTACTAAAATATCGTTTTTGCTTAAGAAGTCCAAATGAGTCTGTGTCACCTTTTACAGGTTCGGTTTGGTAACTCTTGATGCTAGAATTCTTAGTTGTCAACCTTGGGCTTCTCTGCTGTTAATTCAAACAGAATTCTAGTCTGAAGAATTAACTGCTTTATTTCTGGTGTGCTTGTTTGCTACCTGCCATATGTAATTTGGAAGCCGAACTTAGTGGTGTCGTAAATTACGCCTAGAGCTTTTCTTTTAAAATACATCTAATGCCGTATTAAAAGGGTGGTGTTGTTGGTCTGATAATTTTGATGTGAAGAAATCTGTGGCCCACTTATAAAAATAATTAGCATAAATTATAAGAATTAGTTATCCCTCATCTTTCAGTATGGATAAACAAATATATAGAAACATTGATTTTACGTTTTTATTACAGGATAGAGGAAGAAAAGACTATTTTATCAGAATTTCAAGAAGATTTGAACAAGTTGATTTTATGGTTAGAGGAAGCAGAAAGTGTTATTCGTATTCCCCTTGAAAAAGGGAATGAAGACCAGTTGAGAGACTGCCTTAGCAAAGTAAAGGTATTGTAAGCTCTATTCTTAATGTTTTCTTACTTTATCAATTCTACATTGAAGAAAATTGAAAGCTATTTTCTGAAAAGCTTTCTGACATCAAACACAGCATTCATATAACTTTTTTATGTAAATCAAAGGAGGGAATTTCAAAACCGGGGTACGAATACATACTGATCTAAAACCAGAAAAGTAATGAAAAATGTGCTAAAAGAAAAGTATCCTGTATCCTGAAATGAGAAAATTAATCATTATCTTTTTCATCCTCATTTCTTAATTCAAAATTTGACTGGTTTATATGTATAGCATTTCTCTATAGGTGTTTCGTGAACATTTTATAAGTTCTCATTTATTAAATGGCATTCAGTATTTCACAAGACTATCCAGAACTGCATGCATAATTATAAATGTCAGCTATTAAAATATCGCTGCAACATTTTCTAGACTAAACATCTAGGTGACTTATTTTTAAGAATACTTTAAAAAACCCCATCAGAATATTAAATATTTGTTTTTAAAGGCTGGAATGTTTTCATGAATATGAGAATAGAGTTTGATACTGCTAATAAATAGACTCAACAGAAGTTTCTCTGTTTAGTTTTTTGAAATGTGTTCAGTAGAATGACTTTTTTAATGATTTGTACAATAATAATTTAAATTGTAATTGGAAAACGCATATTACTTATAGAATATATGCCTAAAGGTTTTCCTTTTCTCCCATGAGGATGAGGACCTAGTTATCCTTTATGTAAATCCAAGTTGAACAGATTCAGCAAGTGACAAATAGAGCATTAAAGAATCTGAAGAAAGCTTGTCAGTTTGTTCTATCCTTCTCACAACAAAATATGAAAAAAAACCAAAAACCCAAACAACTCCTAAAGGATTATTTAGTAAAAATCTATCTTCAAGTTTCTTTTAAAATACAAATAGGATAAATATCATTTGGGGAAATGGAGACTCAGCCATGTGATGAGTTTGTCCCTCTCTTCACCATAAGATGCCACTGAGTTGTTCCAGGAATTTGTGAGGCTCTGTTGTTGAGGATATCACATCCAAGGCAAAGAAATACTTGTAAGGGGTGTTAGATGCATCTTACAATTTGCAGAAATGACTAAGAGTTTAAAGACTAAATGGATTGCTTAGAACCATGAAGGCTTCACTCTTCACATACACACAAATATTTCTTATATAGTATTCCCAAGTGATATATAAATGCAAAATTAAAGGTGTTAGCCTCTCTTATTTGTATCTTGCTTTTACAGTCACCTTTTGGAGCTGCACAAAAGGGAATACATCCTAATGGAGCAAATAATAATGCATTGCCTTGCAGCATGGCTCATTTCATACTCATCTGCTTCTGTTAATAAAAAAGAACAAACAAAGAAAAAACATCACAACAATAAAACCTTTGAAGAACTCTGTCTTTTGGCAACATTAACCTTACTTGAAATATTAAGTTACTTTGACAATATGTTTTAGTAGCAACATACAGGGTGGAGAAATGGTACATTTTGATGCTGCCTTGCATTTCCTTTTGGTTTTACTTCTTATTTTTTATGAGCATACATGAATGTTCTTAATTAAGAGGTTAGACTGGAGTGTAGGGGTTTTCACCACACGCCATCTGAGTGACTGTTCACAGCATGAAACACATTAAAACTCTTCTTCAAAATGCTTGCTCCAGACCATATTACAAGATTATTAAAATTGATATACATGAAGTATTGAGTGTCCAGGGCTGGAATGCATAATGTAATAGTGATTAATATCCTAAGAAACCCTGTATTTTGGCACTTAGAACTCTCTTTAGACTTGATTCACCAATAGAGTTTCTTTCCTTCAGCCTTCTACATTCAGAAAGCAACAGTTATTTTGTCTTGAATTGAGTTTATTCCTTTGGCTGATACACAAATCAATAAGGGTCAAGATAAGAGAGCTGAAAATTCTACCACAGTTCATCTTAACTGCTGTATTTGTCTGTTCCAGTTAAGAGTTGGAGAGCTGCCGCCCCACAAGGGAATACTGAAACGATTAAATGAAACTGGAGGAATAGCACTTGGAAGTGCATCACTGAACCCGGACAAAAAACATAAGCTTGAGAGTACACGGAAGGAGGCTAACCATCGTTTGTTAAAGGTTAGACATATTCCTGATGTAACTGTGGTATAAAATTTTAATCTGCAGTGAATATTTGCATTATATATTTTCTGGTATATATAATTTCTCTCTGTATGAAGAGACATTTGTGTGCATAATGAACCTGAGGAAGAAAAGTGCATACAATACACTGCTGTGAGAAACAGTGATAGCGAACCAAGACCATTAGTGCCTGAAGTGATGATGTTACTTTCAAATATACTCCCTAAATTACTGTTCTTCTGCTTAAGGGTGGAATGCAGAGCATCATTTTTGTAGCCTGGTGCTTTTGCTGCTACAGCAAATATTCTAGGCCTTGTGACTCAGGTGTGTGAGAGGCAAATGTTTGATTTTTTTTTATGGAAATACTTCCCAATTCTCTCTGATTCCCAGCCCCAAGGGGAACACTGTAACACCTGTTTCACCTTCCACCACTCTTTTTCCAGCTTTCCAAACTTCTGGGTTTTGTCTAGCAAAGTACCACATATTTTGCTTTCTGGAATCTCCATACTGATTAAACGAAGAAAGGGAGGCTTTCGTTCTGTTTTATTGCTGAAGCAGCATATTTTTGTGTTGAAAACTGGTGAAAATGAGTAGCAAATGTGGTAAAGAGAGGTAGATAATTTGAGAGTTTTCATGGTAGAAATTGTAAAAAGTGTTGTTCAGGGGACTACCAGCCAAGGTATGGATTAGCCTGGTTGGAAATGATCAGGGTAGAATCAGCTGAAGGATTTCAATTGAGACTGATTGCAAAGTCAGGGCTGGGGACATTAACCTGTGGTATCTGTTTGAGAAAGTTGCCAGGGGGCTGGGGTAAAAAAGGAAGGATAATTCGTTGTGTTTAACTTTGGGGGGGGTGGGGTGGGGAAGTGAGAAAATAATCTTCTGAGTATCTTTCTGAAAAGACAAGGTAGAATTTGTGGTCAATAATACTGCATTCTGGGTGGTTTTTTACCGTTTCCGTAAACACTGTTGAATTTAAAGCACAGGCTGTAGAAATAAAAAGGTACTTACTTCATGTGGTACTTTTACTAGTTTCTTCCTAGCAGGAGCAGTCTGGCAAAGTTCAGAATATTAGCTAATGACTCAGGCAAAAGTGGATAATAAATATTGATCACATTCACAAACTCCAGGTTGGACACCTAAATCATTATTTCAATGGTTGGACAGAAGTATCTCTTTCTCTACAAATGGGCTTCTGAAATCGATGTATATAGAAGAATTCAGAACACTTCAGGATCAAAATAGTGTTATTTACTGGCTGAAGGAAGCACGTACATAGCTGAATTCAGGGACTGTGTTAATACCTAAGCTGTGGATTTTAAAAAGACAGCATTCATTTTCAGGAAAAAACCAAACTTTTTGTCAGATTACATAAATATATTTTAAGAAAATCTGCAATTTGTCACTGAATGTAGCCTTTTACTGATTAATCATATACCTAAAACTTTGTGTTTTCATTTTCTGCTGGCTGATGCAAAAATGTTTCAGGTCACTTGTTACAGTCAGAGCAATCATGAATGTTGTTGAAAGTACTCAGGTTTGGGTGAAATATGGGAGACAAAGCTACTGCTTAGTGAATCATTAAAATTTACAGAATTTTTGTAATCTTATGTCTTCTAGATCTAATGTGTCTGGCAAGATAATTATTCTTGTAATTTACTACTTGAGAGCTTTTATTTACTACGAAAAGAAACTAAACCAAGAAAATTAATCTTTCGTTTGAGAGCATTACTTAACCACATCATTTTTATTTCAGTTATCTACCCATGGAGATGTGTAAAATGGAGTTCTCACTGTCGCTTGGTCTCTGTAAAGAACCTGAAAATTGAAATGATTTGGTTTTTTTGTGGGCTTTTTTTTGTTTTTTAAATGAACAAAAATTGAGTTTAAAAATTACAAGACTCAGATCCATATATCGTCTCTGAAGGTTCTCTCTGAGGTTTTCTGTTTTCCCTGTGATCTTGACAGATGAAGAAAACAAAACAAAACCAAAAGTTAGAAACTCATTTCAGCATTCTATAAGATTTTCCCAATGACGCTGAAGGGAAGAATAATTATATTTTCATTCACATATTTTTTGCTGTTACTCATGATTTGTGTAGGAAGCCTCAATTGTTTATTTCACTTTTTGCCCTGAAAATCTAGGATCTGTAATAAAACTAAACATCATGGAAAGAAACTCTGCAAGTCTGATAGAGGAACTTAATGTTATCTTCCTTCAGCTATAGATACGTAAGCACTGAAAAAAACCCCAGAGATATTTACTGTGAGCCAAAGCTTGCAGGATGGGCTCTTCTATATCAGTCAAATTTCTTATGTCACATGAGGAGGATTCTGTAGTCAGTTGTTTTGATGAGGATATATTTTTTGTGTTCCTCAAAGCACAGTAGACAAACATCATCACACAGAGATTTCTCTGAGGCTTTTCTGCCTCTCCACCCTCTCTTAAGAGTGTATCTTTAATCCTTTGTTTCTAACTGTTTGGTTTGTTTTCTGGCATCTCTGTCAGAAATGAACATGTAACAATCTACCATTTTGATGATCTTATTTTGCAGTGTGATACTATTTTCAAGATATGAAACAAACATGACATTTACATAAATAATGTTCAGTAGGTCCTTATCCATGTATATGAGAGTAATTTGGTCTGTTTCAGAGAAGCTGTGACAATTTATACCAGCTGAGAACATAGCCAAATATCTCCTAAAGTTATCCCAAATTTTTGTTTTGCCTTTATCTGCCAAGCAGGGGAATAGGGGACAACACCTGTGAGTCTTAACCTTCAAGGTGATATATTTGAAATAAGTCATGTTCAAACCTTCTTTACAGTCACAGAAACTGTTGCCCTACAGCAATGGAAATAACCTAGAAAAGAAATTTAGTATGAAAGGAATTGCAGTCACATAAAAGTATCTTTTTAGCTTTTACTTCAGAATTGTCTTTGCTTTTGGGTGTTTATATCAAGTGCTGATGACCTTGAGAGTAGATATGCAAATAGTTTTTCTTCCTTTGGATAATAATAATTTTAACATGACATTTTTTTAGACAACTTTATTAAACAATGATTCTAATAGGCTGTTACCTAAGACAGTATAGTTTAAGCTGAGAATGAAGATTAAAGCCCACATTTGAAAGGCGTGACTTTTAAATTTTATCCTGGTTTTACTTATTGTACTTTCTCCAAAGCCAGGATTTCTTGTAAAAATGAAAACAGCACTACCTTTGTGAAGTCTTAATATTATGAAAAATGAAGTGTTTTATGACCATTTTTATGCTTTCACATCAAGAATTTTTCATTTATTTTCAAAGCTTAAAGTATCTTCTGCTGTGATAGCCAAGTAAGGCAACCACCTAGTGCTTCAAAGCATACAAAAGGGTACTAGGCACTGGAGTTTGTGATGAACTCAGTTCTTGTCATATACCACCTGCCATGGCATGTAACAGATCTGTAATGGGTTTCTTACCTTTTACTGTGCAGTAAATGGATTGATAGATTAGGTCTGAGACCAGTGAACCATGGAATCAGAGGTTTGCTGGAAGGAGTTTATTACTCTTTAATATTATTCTTGGTCTGGTGTCAGCCAAGAGCGATGAGCTAAATTATCTGAAAGTAAGCTGGATGCCAAAATCAGCATTCTCCTCATTTATCCACCTTAGTCTTCACAACATCTTCTCTATGTATTATGAAGGTTATTATAAGTACCTGATGGAGACATTTTATTTTGCTGCCTTTTAATTTGTCTACTAGTATTACTTCTAATTACTAGACACTGAAGAGACTATTTCACTGTTTATTGCCACAGCAAATCAATTTGTTGTGCTATGTGGACAAGATAAAAATTAGAGTGGAGTGACATGGCTATAATTTGTGAACATTTTCTGTACCACCAGAACAGGCATAGGTTGTCTTAGCTTGGTTGATCAAGTGTAGAGAAAAACAGATGGGTCCAAAAATGCAGAAACACAAAGTCATAACAAGGTTATAGTTCATGTATTGTAACTTGCCTTGAGTAGAAATTACTCATAGATTACCTGCAATGGCATAAAATTTCCAGTAGGTCAGTGAAACTTAATTCGAGCTCACAGTTGGAACTACTGCAATTGCTACTGTTGTCATTTGTGGTATGGAGGGGAAAATATGCTGGGAGATGAATGTTACAGTTTGATTTCTCTTCTTTCAATCTGAAATAAAAATAGTATAACTGGCATTTTGGAGATCAGAAGGTTGATATTTTCCTGAATTTACTTTCATTTAATTAGTTACCTGATTCCATTAAATATAATAAAGTCCTTTGTTTTGCTAAATTACCTGTGACAGTTTGTCACAGATGGCTAATTGGGTGTAGTCCACATTCATGTTATCATCAGCCATACTCACAAATGGCCTCAAGTATAGCAAAATGAAGTTTGATGTAGATGTTCATTGGACAAACACGAGCACGTCACAAGCTCTGAGAAACAAGGACGTAGAGGCCTAATTCTTTTTTTTCTAATTTGCATATTGGTAGCAGCTAGTATGAATTAAAATTGAAAAAGCTAAGCAAAGAAAAACGTTTATGAAATACAGTCAAATCATGCAGGGGTAAAAAGTCTGTATTAGCCAATGAGGCCATAAAAGCATGATTAAATACATGTCAGTGTGTATAGAATATATATCATACTATCTTACCGACCATCTTAAAATTCCTTTTTATTCTTGTTTGTCATACAAATACAGAATATATCAATCTTGTATTTAAGAAGTTATGCCAAGCACTCTGAATGTAAGAAGTACTAATTGTCAATACATATGTGCTGACAGCTACATTGAGGTACTACTGATGTAGCTGAATTACCAGATATCAAATAAGTCACTTCAGGCAAATCTTTTCACAGTTTTTTACAACAACATTCCATGCATCTGAGAGAGATTTCACTTAAAATGAACAATGTTCAGATACTACTGCACACCAATCAATGACAATGGGCTTTTTAAAACTTCAGTTGCAAGACAGACACTGCCATTGTCTGTCAGGCATTTCATCCATCTCTATTAGGGAAGACCATAGGGGCCTAAAAATCAATGTTTTACTCTTTGCTGTTTACAAGGTAAAGATTATACTTTAATTATATAGACCTGTCTGTATAGCAGCATGCCTATGTAATTAAAATTCCCACAAATGGAGTAGTCTGAAATAAAGTTAAACTTTTCCTAAACCCCAGATGTACGGACAGGCTAGGGAATGAGAGGCTGGAGAGCAGTGCCACGGAAAGGCACCTGGGGGGTCCTGGTCGATGGAAAGCTGAACATGAGGCAGCAGTGCCCTGGAGCCAGGAGGGACAGCCCTGTGCTGGGGACATCAGGACAGCATCGCCAGCCGGGCCAGGGAGGGATTGTCCTGCTCTGCTCTGCGCTGGGGCGGCCTCACCTCCAGTGCTGGGGGAGTTTTGGGTGCCACAATGTAAAAAAGATATTAGACTGCTAGAGAACATCCAAAGGAGGGCAAAGAGGATGGGAAAGAGCCTTGAGGGGAAGCAGTGTGAGGAGCAGCTTGGTCTGTTCAGCCTGGAGGAGACTGAGGGAAGACCTCTCTGCAGTTACAGCTTCCTCGTGAATCCCGATGGCGTCCTGTTGATCCTCCTCTTCTGGTATTCTCGGTGGTGAGGGTGCCACAAAACGCAGAGTTTGATGGATTAACACATGCTCGAGTCAGGTGGGAATGCTCAGGGGAGAACTTTGACACTCTCTTGCAACAGACTCTGGATCTGTTGCATCACTTTGCATCACATGCAATTATTTGGTGCAAGGCCTCAGGAATGAGTCTGGGGGACACTTTGGGGGTCTTTGATGGCTTATGACACCTCCTCAGCTGCCTCTCATGTGAATGTCCTATGTATGTGGCCTTCTTGGGCTGGGGGGTTTATAACTGAGCCAGTTTGTAGAAGAGTAAAAGGTTTGTAGAAGGTTTGTAAAGGGTGTTCACTCCTGTCACACCCCCAGAAATTCTTCTCTTCCCCTGTTGAACCCAGCCAGAGCTGATTTCCAGAACAGCTACTGAGTTTGGCTTTCTTTGTGGATCCATTCTCCCCCCAGCCTTGTTTACTTCTCCCTAGACCTGACATAACTGGACAATAGCATCACCTTTATCTTACCTCAAGCTCCCATCAGGTGGCTCAGCTCACAGTCCAGTTCCCATCAGGAAGCACATTTGTCTGGGGAGTGGGCTTTGGTGGTTGCAGTTTCTTTATACAATTTTGCCATTTTTTAACAATGTTTAAGCCATTAACCATTTCAGTCCCTCACAGAACATTATGTAGCCTATGTAGCCTGAGGGACACATATGATACTCTCTGCTGTAAACCAAGGAAAGAACATGGAGGATATTGTACATTTATTTTAAAATAATTTTCCTGTCAGAATATCCTTCTTTCAGAATTTCTGAAAGATCTATACTCTGAAGCTTTTGTGGCTGCATTTGGATTTCAGGAACTGAGTAAGAAAAAAAGATAAAGAAAATAAATTCCTGAGCTAGATTATTTAGCAGAGATTTAAGGTGGAGAGTTTTGTGCTCAAAAATGTCCTTGACAAAGGAGAATTGCTGCGATAGTGGAGAGTAGAATGAATTACAATTAGTTACAAGTATTACATATAAAAAGCATACATATATTCAGAAGACTGTGATATAAATGATCATATTATCATGGAAGAAAAACAAAGCAAGTCTTTGGGGTGGGTGAATATGTTTGTTTGCTTTTTAAAAAGCTAGACAGCCAGATGAAGCAGAAAATTATTTGGTGCATTGTTTTTTTGTACTGTTTTAGTTTTCTGCTTTGATGGGGAAAAAAAAAGACTTTTCAATAAAAATGAAAGTTGAAAATATTATAAATATTCCATTGAGAGGTTTTTAAAAAAAAAAAAAAGCCAGATAAACACATACCAAGGTCAGCTCCTGGGAGCCTTGCAAAGAAACATGAAACACTAGATATGAAGCAACTAAAATTCTTCTACATTTAGCAAATAAAAATCTTCTATACATATTTTTAGTAGCCTGATAATATTCCTCTAATAATACAGTCTTTACTCCAACTTTGTCAGAGGCACTATGGCTCATAAATATTCATAGATTTAAAGGAATTACATAGATTTTGTTTTAAAGTCAATATTGAGTTTGTTAATGCAAATGGCTCAGTTAATGAACTGAATGGCTTCCTAAACTGAACTTACATGAACCTCTTGTACACTGATTGTTTTTAATGAAGAAATTATGCATATAAAGTTTTCCCTCTTCCATTTTAAATCATTCTTTTGTACATGCTGTACGGATGGTGATTTTGAGCAGATAAAACTTTCTGAACAGTGGCTGTAAGAATTGCTGGTTTGTGTAATCATCTTACAAATGCTATAGAAGTGTCAGTTATGATTTATCAATAAGTCTGAATTTAAGTTTGCATTTAATAGTTGTTACGACTTCAGTTATTTCTTTATTATCCAAGTCCTCACTTGGATGACATCAAACCTGCTTTCAGTCCAGTTATGCTCTGGGCTGACTGCTGTATAGTCAGTCACTGTCTTTTCTTTTCCTAATATTTGCATTTTTTCACAAATGGAATGGTAAAGCAGAAGCTGCTGCATGTTTTACATTTAGTAAGCAAAGAAATTCATACAGAAAGCTTCCTCAATTCTTCATACAGAAGACTTCATTTTTCTCTATGCAAGCAATTCTGATTTTTTTTAAAAACCTGACACTATCAGTTATCCTATATTTGAAGCCAGTTTTCAAGAAGTGCTTTGTATATCCAAGTGACCTTCCCAAGTGGGGCATACAAAAATAACATTGTTGACATTCTTCACAGATATCCCACAACACACTTTTGCTCATATTCATTGCAGCTTATTCTGTTATGCCCTATCAAGTTAGACAGATTTTAATTCACTCTCAGATTCCTTAATATAAGCTCCATTTATAAGTGCTATCCTATCAGAGTTCAGTGGGGCAGATAGCAAGAAAAAGAGGTGCATTAGCATTGCAGGGAAAAACTGACATATTTTCACTGCTGTTAAGATATTGGAATCTGGGATTTCTGTGCTCTCCTCTTACCACTAAGAAAATTCTTCATATTCTTCTTTGAAAAATGACATGTTGGAGAGGAGCATGTCCTCATCTATATTCTCAAACAGCTGAGTAATAACTGCATTATTTTATCTTTGGTCATTTCAGGTAAACAGGGAAGGAGGCTGACTTGTGAGAGAGAAGTGATGTTTGAAATCAGGCATCAGTCACTTGAAATATAATATATATAAGTCATTTCAGTGGCTGTCCTTGTTTTTATTAATAATGATGCCTTACTAGCAATATAACTAATCAAGCTCATTCATTTGCAATAACACATCTGACTTCTGCAAAACTATTCCCTAACATTTGATCTTTCTTACTTACTCTCTTCCTAATTAGTTTCAACTTTTTCATTTTGAGCATTGTTCCTGAGTTAAAAGATTGAGCTGTAACTCCATGACCATTATTTTAATTGATGCTGCTTTAATTGAATTGACTTTCTGGATATTCATAAGAATTAAACAGAGTGGCGAGACAGAATATGATTTTACATCAGGTGACATACTTTGTAAAAATCCTTCCTCCCTTTATACTTGTTATCATAAGAATTGGTATTCCTTTCCATCTGCAGAGCTCTAATTCTTCCCATAGTGCATGCGCACAACTGTGCACAGACTGAAAACTATCTAAAGCTGAAGTGAGAAATAGAAGTGGAAAACTGGAGCAAGGGAAACGATCAAGGAGATGTGTACTGCCAAGATGAGCATATGTAAGGTTTTGCACCAAAGTAGTCAGTTTGGGGTAGGGATAGAATCAACACAGTAGTGTGTTATCTAGGCTATTTGTGAGGGAAAATCATGCACGACATCAGGTTCAGATGGAGCAGAAGCAAGCAATGCAAGCAATTTTAGAATTCAGAAGGAGAAGAAATTAAAATTCTTAGATGAAGTCTTAGGCTTTGAAAGTATGCAATTATTCAAATTTCAGATATTGTGATGCTTTGGGAGATGTTACCATTTTTATGCTGGCATTTTTTTGTGTGTGTTTTAATTTAAAGAGTAAAATTTAGAATAAGTGAAATTTTATGTGTGGGAAATGGTCTGATAGTTCCAGATTAGAATAAAATTTCATCTTGTGAAGACCTGTGTCAGTTGGTAAAGTTAAGCTCTTCTGCTGTTTCCCCATTTAGAGCTGAAATATTTTCTATTATTCTGTCACTAAGCTTCCAATTAATCTAACTTATTTAACACTTGAACTAAAGTACAAAATTTTGGATGTATAACATGCTTTAATGTTTTGACATGTAACATTGAAATTGTATAGCCCTCTGATGTTGAACTCAAGTTTATTTTCTCTGAAAGAATAATCCATACTTTTAGTGTTTCCACTTGCAAATTTATTTTGCGTCTTTGGTTGCGAACCAAGATGTGTTGTCAATGTTGATCTGTTGTGAAATAAGGCAAAGTTGAAAATACTTAATTTGTATTGAAAGGGATAACCCAGAATTTCAGAAAGATGTTCCAACTGAAGTTATCTTTTATTCAGTTCCTTTTTTATTTGCACCCTGTCTTCTTTGCCAGCCACTTCAGTCCTAGGCAGGGATGTCCTGGGGACATCATTCCATGTTTGTCCTGTTTTCACTCTGCTACAGGTGTTGCCTTATGGCCACTGCTCCTGTTGCTTGTCCCTCTTAGAAAAGAACATCAGCCATCCTCTGATAAAACTTAACAGTCTTTCTTAAACAGGAGGGAAAGACATAAGACACCAAAGGGGATGAAAGTAAGCAGGTATTGGATAGTTACCCAAAGACAGCAAGTGAGCAAAAGGAGGATGGGGCCCAAAGCAAAAATGTAGAAGAGAGTACTGAAGTGGGACAATAGCTGCTGCTCATTATCCCTGGAGGGATCCAAGAACTTGTAGGAACTCATTCAGAGAGCCCAGAAACAGCAGGGCAGTGGGACTGTTGTAGCTCCCACCAGCACTGGAATCCCACCTCAGGGGTGCAGCCCCTGGAGCTGTGAATAACAAGCTTGAAGGACTGTGAGCAAAACAGCAGGGAAGATTCTGGAGGGCCCATCGCCACTTGTACACCTCTGCCACAGAAAGGGCATAAATCTGAGCAGCCAGTTATCTTGTCCGTGTCCATTACTCCATGGACGTTTTCCAATTTGTGCTTCTGGTGAGCTGCAGAATTAGCTCAGGAAACAAACTGTCCCCCAAGAGACAATCTGCAGCAGTACCTTGGCTTGATAGGCAGACTTGTAATTACCTTAAACTCATCAGGCTCTAATTTGATTAGCCAGTTTGACGGTTTGATGCCAGAGCTTACAAAAAAGCCCAAACAAGCCACAATGAGCTTGGAAATGAAATCTCTGATAACCAGAATCTAAGAATCTGATTCCCACACAAAGGCATGTGACGCATTACTTGGATTTTACAAGGTGTTGTTGCTCTGTTAAATGCTTATCTGTAGCCCTAACTTGAGTTGGTGAATGTTCTTTATTTACTTACTGTTGTCCTTTTTATCTCTGTGGTAAAATTAGATGACATTTAATTTCTGTATATAATTAACTGATTCATATTTGGATTAATTTCTTTGGCTTTTATGTTAAAAATATTTTAATCCTATATTTGTGTTATAATTTTGGAGCAGGCAACAATGTGTAAAAAGAGACTGCATTTACTTAAATTTCAGTTTACCTCTCATTATAGGTGGGATAAATAAATGTTTTGGAAACAGTGGTTGAAGTACAGTCTGTCACCAAAACTAAATCATTCAACTTCTGCTGTTCTGAACATACCTTAGTATATAATTGGTTACTTCCCCCTTTTTTCCCCTCTCCAAAACCTCTACAAATTCTTCTTTCTCTGTCCTGTGACAGACCCAACATACTTGATTAATGTTGATTGGAAGATTAATTTAAATTTCAGATCTTCAGAAGTCAGCTTGGATTTTTATCTGCCTATGACTACCTATTTGCCTAGTTGTATTTCTGTGGAATGTATTTACATTAATATTAAAGCTAGTAAACATTAGAGATTAGCATTCAAAAGTTGTAAGAAAGATGAAACCAATCTTGTATGAAATTAGGCCAAGGTCTGCATAAATTTCGAGTTAACACATAAGGGAAATGAATGCATTTTTAATTGTTTTCTTTCTTTTCTGGGGCCATGCTGGAAAAGCAGATTTTTTAAGTTATATTTTAAAAGATTAGGAAAATGG
The DNA here is from genome assembly GCA_013397895.1 of Origma solitaria. Lineage (NCBI taxonomy): Eukaryota > Metazoa > Chordata > Aves > Passeriformes > Acanthizidae > Origma > Origma solitaria. The sequence continues at coordinate 731,028 of VZRL01012168.1, read as the reverse complement.
TAAAAGCAATTTGATTGATAGGTCAGTCTTTATTAAATAGGATATTATGAGGTGTCTATAATGAACAATGGAGATAATGTAAGATATGGCAGATCAACTCCTTGAAATACAAATATCCCTTAACATACCGTCTAAAAAATCACATGCAGAGATTATGTAGAGGAGTTATTTTAATGCCTACAAGCCAATATTATCACACCAAATTTTTAAAGAAATGTGTATGTCATGAGACAGTTTTGTTCTTTGCATTCTCCCAGGGGTGGTTGTTCAGTTTAGTAACATTCATTGCTTTCATGACTCTGAGTTTGGATGTATTGCCTTCTGGAAAATTTCATCATTAGGGACTAGAAGAACAGGGCACTAATACTTCTGTAGTCAGGCAATATGATAGCAATGCTACCACTGATGCTGCTTAACTTTACAGGGAATATATTTTATATTGTGTGTCTCAGATACCTCATGTTTTGCTACTTTTAAGAGGGTCACTTTGGTAAAAATATGCTTAAAAAACAATGAACATTGGGAAACCTTACTTTTCATTATATGGAAAACTAACCATATTTCCTGCCTGATTTTATTAATGAACGGCCGTTGTATCTGCTCAGGCCCTATATTTGCTGCTGCAATCTTTTTTTTTTTTCTGTTGTTTGTTTGGGGGTATTTTTGTTGGTTTTGGTTTTGTTTTTTTGTTTGTTTGGGGGGGTTGGGGTTTTTTGGCTTGTTTTTTGTGGGGTTTTTTTGTTTGTTTGTTGGTTTGGTTTTTGTTTGTTTGTTTTGTTTTTTGGGGGGTTTTTTTGGTACAGATGCTTTCTCCCCAGTGTACGTTTGCAATGCTGCCCATGGTGTAGGATTGTGACACCTCACCTCTCTAGCTATAGAAAACAGTCTGGGAAGGACAGCATGGAGCTTTCTGTTGGCTTATTTACTGCCAACCTGTTCCTCCATGTACTCCGAGTGCTTCAGAGCTGGGTTTGAACTCTGCTATTCACTGATCACTAATTTCTAATATTGTTGGCACAGAAGAATGCGTTTAGTTACAAATCTGACTGCTTTGAATGCAAATCAGAGAACCAAGTTGCCTGATCAGAATTGATGATACATTTCTTCATTCTTTTTCTTCACTGCATGCATCTGCTTTTGCATATTTGGCTGCAACTGGCAACTCTAAACACCTTATAAGAAAACACATGCTTATAAATATATACATTCAAGAGGTCAAGAAACATTAGATATAATTCAAGTGATTAATTTCATGTTTTCAATTTTTTTCCTGATTAAAAATTGACCTTTAAAACAGTTTAGTATACTGAGATAACACTATTTTTTACTGAAAATACTGAGAAGCCTGATGGCAAGGTTTCATTTTTTTTTTTTTTTAAATTTTGTTTTAGGTTAGTTTGTGTGTGTGTGTTTTGTTTTTTTGATTTTTTTTTTTTTTAGGATAGACTGTGTCTCAATTGATTTGCAAGATACCTACCATAGTAATTTGATTGGTGGGTTTACTCTTTTTTAACTGTCCAGTATATAAAACATATTTTTTAACCTTTTATATAAATGTATATATGCATAGTGTTAAATTGTTTTGTAGTTTCTGGTTTTTTCAACAATACAATTGCTTCTGGTATTTTTTCAGGTGTCCAAAGATCTTCCAGAAAAACAAAAAGAAATAGAGATTCTGCTAAAGGATTTCATCGAACTTGATCAACAACTAAATCAGGTGATATTGTGGGTAACACCTGTCAAGAACCAGCTAGAGCTTTATAACAAAGTGGGTCAGCCAGGAGCCTTTGATATCAAGGTAAATTTTCCTCCATTTTAAAAAAACATTGGATTACTTAGTGGTCAAAAATTCAGTTGCAGCATCAGCTGTATAGTTTTATTAACAACATAACTTTGAGACAGAGGTCGGCAATAGTCCCCAGAGTTTCAAAGATCTATGAATTAAACCCTTTATTCTTTTCTGCTGAATGGTTTCCAGTGAGAGGGCAGGTTAAAACCAATGGCTCCAATATGATATACAAATATAACCAATTATATTTGCCCGATAGTATACATGAAAAAATAGCCCCAAAAGTCCATGCATCAAGTTTTAATACAAAGTGAATGAAAATTCATAATATCAGTGTTGAACCATTAAATCTATTTCGTTTAAGCTATTATGACTACATGAAAACTAGAATATTTAAGGCCATGACACAATTCTCATATTGCAAGGAAAGCTATTTAACTGCACAGGTGACACTCCAGAATCAATAAAGCAGATTATCTAGTAACTATGAGAAAAATATTTGTAATCTAATCTTTGATGTATGTTTAATTATAAAAAAAGATGCCTGTATATAGATTGACTGCGGCCAAAGAAACTAAGGCTGAAAAATACTGATTAGAATCAACTGGCCTATTGGGTGCATACTTAGACCTTTTGGCCTTGCCTTTTTTCTATACATATATGGTCTTATCTTCACATAAACTGAGGAAATATTTGAAGTATACCAGATAATCAAAATCTATGAGGGTATAGTTTATAGTAGCTCAGCATCTTGTTCACATAGGTGAAGATTAAACAGAATACACTGAGTTTTGTTTTGTATCAATTTAATGATGCAATTTTCCGTGGAAAAATGAAAAAAAGAAATGTAAATATTCAAAACTTTTCTTGTCTTGCATGAAATGGAATAATACCTGCTCCTGAAGATGTGTGGTTTTGCAGACCATGTTTATTAAGTTTACTTGAACTTAGTTTCTACTAAGGAATTGGTTTAATGCCCAAACACCTTTTAAGCCATACAATTGCATTATATAAAACACTGAATCTCAACTCCTGTTGCAGTCCTATAATTGACAGAATGAGTTCAGCAATGACATTCATTCCCTTTCTAAAAGACAAAATTGGTATAGCTTTTTGCAAATGTCTGTATATATACTGAATGACTGATGGAATTTTGCTTTCAAGAAAACTATGGGCCCTTATCTCCTGTATTTTGACAAAAAATTTTAGGTGATGCATCTATTTTTTCATATATTTTTCTACTTTGTTTCTTTATTTCTAGAATGATTCCATCATTACAATTTATATAAAATGAAAATAGGGCTAAATTTCTACAAATTATAGGACTATTGTTTTTCATACTAATTGTGAGTGAAATATTCTGCTTGGCATCTTCATCTTGTGATGGTGTGACCAGAATATTTCTGGAAAAATGGTTGAAAGAGCGGGCAGAAAAAAAAAATTAAAGATCTGTAGTCCAGAAATGGAGGGAGGAAATCGTGTATGTCCTGAGAGATGGAGGAACCATGAAGACCTCCAAAGAAACTCAAATACCCTTTCTTTCTGTGAAAAACTCCACCATATTTCTTTCATGGATAAATTTATATCACTTGCATTTAAAGGCTGACCAGTTTTGATTGTAGATGAATCACTTAGTTGTGATTTTAAGGACTTCAAGGATTGTAGGGACTACTACCATTGTAAGGGCTGTAATCATATGAAGTGTATTTGCTTCTTATCTGCATGTTATCTATGTGGATTGCTTTCAAAAAAATATAGATTTAACTTCTTTAAAATGTTGTTGACTTAATTTACCCAGAGTATAGGTTTCTTTTCAAGGAGAGAAACTTTTGCATTTAAGACTCTTCATTAATTATCTCTGAAGGCAGATTATATCCTTAGAACCTTTGTTAAGATGAAGCAGAGTAGGACCATTAATAATTACAAAATACATTAAGAATGAGTAGATGTAATTTAGGAAAGCAGCCTGTTCTTGACGATGTTCAATTTTACACTCAACTTCAAACATGCAGACCCATGCTAACATGCTGTCCATCCTACATTGGGTCAAGCCTGGGCATACATTCTCAAATCATTGTTGAAATGATTGTTTTTATGTGTAATTTTAAATTGCTATCCTGTATGGCTAATGTGTACCTTTAAAAAAGTAAGGATGTGTATCCTGCCTGTGGAAAGGATGTGTATTTTGCTCTGGTGTTCTCCAATGCTGTATAAATATTCAACATTTATTCTATTACCCTTTTAATGCCTTCACCAATATCCAAAGAGCACTGAAGGTATCTTCTACAGGATTTCGTAACTCCTTTTCTCAGAAACAAGAGTGATGCTTAGGATCACCTAGTAGAATGAAAAGCACAGTGTTAATATTCTTAGAAAAGAGACTGGATAAGAAATTTTACAAAGACTCTTTTTCGACATTCTAAAAACTTGGAAGCTATGAAGAAAAAGTTTAAAACTGACCATCACACTTGTAAATATAGCACTGGAGTGAAAAAGACCATCTTTATGTGAGTCCTCAGGAAAACCAGACTATTTGGGTTTTAGGATTTGACATAATGGCTTGGAAATTTTAATTTTAATTTCATTTAATTTTAATTTCATTTGAGACATTGTCTTTTATGAAATTTCTGTCAATGTTCTTCATACACTTACTAAGCCTGAAAGGTAATGTTCTTCTCCTTTCTCCTTAGACATGAAGTCCTCTACAATCTCTTTTGTTTTCTAAATTGTCTGTTTCAGGAAAAGAGTTCCAAAATTTACATGAGTGGATATAAACTTTTAACTATTGTAAGAATATTCATTTCTAAAAGCCACAAAACACTGAATGTTAGAAATTTTCTGATATCAGAAGCAGGTTGTAATAAATGATAAGAACATGTGGGATTGGATAGGTAGAAGAGAAAGAGGACGTGAACGTGGGTTTGTTTTAAAAGGATGCCTAGGGTTTCTTCAGCTAGTTAGCAATATTATGTTAAAGTAATATGCCTGTTTTAAAGCAAGTTTCATGTATTTGTACTTACATTTAGCAAATTTCAATTACAGAAATTTGTGGTAGCTGAAATTTAAACTTGATGCACAAACTAAGTGCATTTAAAATACCAATTATCAATATTCTGAAAGAATTTTCCAAAATACAACGATTTCTTTCTCTCAAAACCATAGCAACCTTTGCTTCTCGCATGCAACTATAATCTGATAACAATCATTGCAGTTTCTTCCATAAATCAAGGGGTGTAATAAAAGCAGGTCCTTATCAGATAATTTAATTTAACCTTTTAAATAATACTGATCTATATAATATATGCATAATAAGCATATAAAGGAATTTCACTGGGAATTTCACTTCATCAATTCACACTGATAACTTTCAATTCCTGTGAATTAATACCAGTTTAAAAGCTCATACCTTTTTTCCACCTCTTCAAAAATCAACCATTAAAAAGAGATGAGAAGTCCCTTAAATTTACTTAGAAGAAAATTTAAATAAAATCTCCAGCAGTGTTAACCTTTAATGGTAGCACAAAAGTAATTCTATGAGAGTAACAAAGGCGCAATCAAAGGCAAAATTATTCCATATTGTTGCAGAGAACTTCACAAAGACTTTGAAGACCCAATACATAATCGGGCTTGGCAACAGGTAGAGCAATTAAATTCCCTCCTATAGCTCTTAAAACTATGTCTCCATTAGTAATTGCAAAGTGCCCAGAACCATTGTTTGCCCTAGAGGTTAACTGCTTCATCCTTCCAGCAATGATCTTGAGTGCCCAAAGAACACAGTTGCATGCAAAGTGCCTCTTGCTGCATCTGTGGCTGGTGCTGATCCCTGACCATGCCTGGGCACTGCCTCACACCTTGCAGTTTGTCCCACGTCAGAAGCAAAGCTCACAATTTAATGGTGTGGGTAGCCATGCCGAATAACTTGAGCAAACGCCCTCTCCCTTTTCAGTTCATTACTCCCGTCACCACACAAAAAATCAGGGAAGGATGCAAGCTAGTGATACAAAAATAAGAGGTTCAGTGTTGTTAAGATCCAATTATTGAGAGATGTCTCTGCCCAAATTAAGGTGGGAACAAGACCATTATGCTGAAGTCAATAATACAGATTTTATTTAACAGTAAAATGTGAGGTAGAGAGATAGGAAGAAATGGAAAAGAGAGGGGAAAGAGAGAGGGAAAGAGGTTAAGAAGATAATCACCACCCACGGATCCAGTAGTGTCCTGTTGGTCTTCCTTCACCCTGGGCTTGTCGATGTGGGAGCCCCAAGGTCGTTTTAAACTTTTCGCTATTTATACATTCTTGCAACCAAAGGAATTAGTGTTCATTGGCTACACAGTTCATGGTTCCAGGTGCTTAATGCCTGTTGTTTCCTAGACTTCATCCCTAAGTTCAGTACCAATGTACATAGTGGGACAGGCTCTCTTCTACCTCATAGTAATGCAGCTAGGAAACAGAACTGAAGATGCAGACATAAAGAGACTGGACAAGTCCAGCATGTTTCTTGATCACCCACAAAGAGTAAGACTCTGTGGTGACCAAGGAAGGCACAGGGTGACTTCATAATTCTACAATCCCTGGTGCATTCTGTGTGATTTGAGGCTTTGGGCAACATCTCAGGTTCTAAAGTGTGTTCACGTCAGTTTAAAAATCAGCAAAAAATGTTAAGAAAAATATGAACACTATTAAATTGTTGAAACAAACTTTTTAGAGATGTTCAGTCGCAGAAAGCATATTGTACTTTGCAAGAGCATTAACTATAAAATACATTCCCTGCTGAATTATTTTTTTTCTTTCAGCTCATTCTTCTTTCATAACTCTACACTTACTTCAAGGAATTGCAGTATGGCTCAGTAAACCCTAACATATTTTATGCCAATATGATTTGTCTTTATAATTTTCTTGACCACAATTTAGAGGCTGTAGTGCCACAATTAGGACCTGGACCTTCAGTTAAGCATGATAATTTTTAGAAGTGGTGTCAAAAATCACACTTGGACTTTAATAACTCATTTTGCAATATATAAGAGTAGAGAAAGGATTCTTCATTCTCAGGATCTAGAAAGCATCTGTACCGGTGTTTGTTTCACTCATTATATTCACCCTTAATGACAGTTTTCTTCTATTAACTGTCAAAGTTTTTTGTTTTTTTCTTTAATTAAAAAAATTATCCAAATAAATCAGCATTGAAATGCCTATTTGCAGGCTACAAATTTAAAGTATTAGGATCTTAGTTCTTTGTAAGTGTTGAATATTTTTTACCACATTGACGTGATCCTCATTTCCAATAATAGCATAATATGTAGACTGCACCTGTGAAATACTCATGTATATGCATGGGAAGGCATGAAGTCTACATCTATAGGAATGTCTTGACTCCTCTGCTACTTGTGAACGCTGGAACACTTCCAGGTTTGCAGTGTACCAGCTTCTCATGCATGTAGAATATATTTCATACTGTGTCTTTTACAACTCTAGTTTCCCAAGCTTGACAGTATGACGCTGTCTGGGATTGTTCCTTGACCTGGGTTTACCCTTATTCTATTTTGCATGATTTAGTATTCATACTTCACAAGCTTAGATGGTATCATCATGAATTTCCAATTTTACAAAATGGAGCCAAGCAAATAGTACAGAAGTTGTTGACATTATAGCATAGAAAAAGACTAAGTACTTAGCAGCTTTGTTTACAAAACCCGCTCCTGCCAGCACTGGTGTCTGAGCTGTGAGTGTTACAGCCATAGTCAATGGATGCAGCTATGGCAGGAGTCCTTTCACCAATGACATGCTGAAGTTTAGCTCTTACTGTGTGATTGGTTTTTACACGCTGGTACTTTTTTAAATTTTAGTTTCATCAGTAACTTCTCTCAGTGCTATTACTATGTAAAAAGCCCTGATTTTCCTGGTCCTGCTTTCAGTTGATGTTGAACAACTTTATTTTCCTTAGCCAGTTTTCCTTCTCCGTCAGTAAAAATCCACAGATAAAGATGGTTTTTTTCCAACTCCTGCACATTCAAATGTAATGGTTTTGCTGGTTGTATTACCATAATCTTTATTCATATAAGTAAACCTGAATCCTAGGAATAGCTGCTTTTCAACTGTTAATGCAACCATATCCTCTCAGTGCAAAGCTGGGGCCCTGCATGGGTGATATGAAATACTGTCTGTCAGTGAGGGAATTTTGACATAAGGAAGTTTTATTTAGCCTTTTCAGATCTGCCTGGTTTCTGACCCAAGCAGCACTATCTCCACTTTTGCTTGTTGGGCTCTCTGAGGGTAGCCTTGCTTCTTTCAAGTCTGTGGCAGTTTCATAGTATTTTGATATGTATTTCCCAGGGTATTTTAGCATTATTTTGGGCTAGAAATGTATGGGATATCCATCTAACAGCAGGAGATAGTAGATTTAACAGCAGAGAAAGCTGTGTAGCAGTTGCTGAGGTTGGGACATGTACAAACTTCTAATAAGGTGGTTTCCACAGTCCTTTTTTAACCTGGACATCATTGACAAACATTTTGCCAGGTATTCTTTTTCACCAAAAATATTAATATTAAAAAGAGGCTCTAAAACAAGCCCACAAATATTACTGGACTATTAAAATTTTATATGAAATGTCTATGCAGAAACAGTTGCAACTCTTGCATGTGGTATGGCAACCCTGCAGCTGACTTTGAACAGACAGCAATGAGACATGAGAGGTGATGAGACAATCTCATCGCTGAGATATGCACAGAATTAGTAAATTTGGTTCAGTGTGAGGTCAGAAGATTCTGCTCTGGTCAACCAGTCAGACTGGCTATATAGAGTCATCCTTTCAGTTTTCTGGCATATTTTCTGCTTGAACTGCAATACGCCTCTCTCAAAAATAATAATTAGAAAACCCCAGATGAAACCAAACCAACCAAGACTGGTTTCTAATTTTCACATATGAACAGTCATCCACATCTCCTGGTAAATTACTTCAATGGTTGAGTTAAAAACCTGCACATTTTTCCTCAGCTGAGTTTATTTAATTTCATCTTCCTGACACTGCTTTGTTTGCCAAACTAGAGGGAGGTCCAATACTGCATTAATAGACAGTAATCAAGTTCTTTCCTAAACTCTGTTTGGTCACCATCAGTACTGTTGTTCTAATTCAGACAAGAAAGCAAATATGGAGTATCTAATTAGTATTAGTTCAAAAAGCAATTATTGTAGTGGTCAAAGCAATTATTTTTTTGGTCCTGATAATAATGTGGTTATCTTTAACCACAAGCTTATTTTGACGAAGTCAGATAATCAGAATCTAAGTAGGTGGCAAATGTTGCTGTAATGGAAGTTAGAGTTGCTTCTGCATTCTCTCCTTAATGGAATATTTAAGGACATACATGAGCACTTTGAAATGTGTTTATTCTGATCCAGCCATCCGGATTTAATGCACTTAAACCTTTTAGGGATACGTTATTCTGAACATGTGGATGTAGACCTATACTTTACACTTTGAAACAGCTTTGCCTACGGCATCAACAATCTGTGGAGCTCCAAAGTTATGGCTCAAGGAAGTTGTGCAAATACTGACCTTTATATCATCCTACTGACTGTTCTGCTGAGATTTGTTTACTTCAATTGCAAGAAAAAAAAGGGGGAATCTTGGAAGTGATGCTGCTCTAGTTGACAGCTTAAGAAAATACCTTCAGAAAATGTAACCAACTTTTTTTCCTTGATTTATCTCTGTTTTCTTTTTCTCTAAATATTTATTTCCTGATAGTCCTGTTCAGTCCCAGTTCTGTGTACGATAGGACCCCAAGTCACTAAGAGTTTCGATTAGAGATTCCCAGACAGCTTGCTCTGAGGAAGAACCCTAGAAAGCTTCAAAGAATGGTTAAATTCAGAAATCTGGTTTTGGTAGAACTGAATGAGAAGCATATAAAAATCTTAATTCTTAAGCATATAAAAATCAAAATGACTGGATAAGATGGACTAGAAGTAAAAGCTTTCGTATTACAATCTACTGCAACTGTGACTAAGATAAAATTAACATTCTGCAATCTGTTACAGTTAGATTGCACTTTTTAAATGTAGTCCATGTAACATTTGTGGTGTGCTAAGGCTTTAGAAAAATACTTTAAGTGGGAGTTCAAAGCTTTTTTTACAGCCAAAAAACCCCAACTTCTTTCAAATATGTACATAGTAAAGCTGTTTTATTGTCTTGTGATATAGTCAACAAGATACTATTAGCAAGAAACAATTTTCGAAACCCAGATATATAAAGAATGGAGAGTATGTTGTCTAGTAACAGAAGAAAAGCTTACAAATAGGCTAATGCTAATATGGTTTTAGTTGCTCATAAATTTTAGCTGTTACTGTGGATAGATTGCTTTGCTACTTAGTGTTTGAAATCTATGGGTCAGTATTTTTATAAAGTTAGTCTAAGTCTTCTGAAAAATTGAAATTTACAGATTTCTTCAGCCCTGCTCAATTAGCATAATAAAACTTGTTGATTGTTTTCCTTTGCTCTCCAGAGTGCACTCCAGAAACAAGCACCTTAGTTAACCTAGAAAAGAAGTATCTAGTCCTTTGATAGCTTTTATTATTGATAGCAAACTTCATTTAATAACATTTTCCATTAATTTTTTTCCATCTAAAATGTTCTGTTTCTGAGGCAGTGAAATTTTAGTTAGTAAATTCTTACTTCAAATACAAAATTTTGAAAGAGAAATGCTGCAGAACGCATTGAACAGTCATTCTTTAGAGTTTAAAAGAGCCCTGGAAAATATTTTTATCTTGCCAAGGGTTGGTGTATTTTAACTTCTAGGTTTGACTAGTGGTAGTCCAGGAAACAAAGTTGAATTCTATATTTTATATATTCTATATTTTAAATTCTGTTTCACCTTCTGATTTATCTATTATGTTCTCAAAATCAACACTTTTTGATCATAGAATTAGTCTTAAATTAGTGGAAAAATGCATTTACTAGTTTGGGGTCAAAGTGTACTTTAAATAGCAGCTTTTCTCCTCTACCTTTTTTTCTGGGTTGTTGTTTTTTTTTTTTGTTTTTTTTTTTAATCAATGGCAGGAAATGTATAAAGTACACATAACACTTCTTATAAAGAAATGAAAATACACATATTCACCCAACCTTATTCCATATTCCTCTCTATCTGGTTGAACAAGCTGTACAGTGTAGTAAAGGGATACAACAAGTGAACAGTGTTTAGGTTTTTTTCTTCTGCTTTCTGGACTTTATTTTAATAATATGCACGTTACCACTGTATAAATTTACATGAGGTTCATTTACTTTTAATATTTTCACTAATTCTTTGCCGTTGCAATGATTTACATTTTTTAGGGTCAAATGGCCTGGTATGCTCAGCTTGATTCCAGTTCCCCTGCTGTTAAAAGAGGAACCGAAGTTTCTCTCTTCCAAGATGAACAGACAACCCTATCCTTCATGTTCTATAAATGTCTGCTGATGGTGCTCCTTACCTCTTCAGGAGAGCTCAGGATGTGTGGGATGGAAGGAAGGATATGGGGTTAGGGCACAGAGAAGAGAAGGTGCCTGCTCCTCCTGTTAAAAGCCTTAGGAGCCATCATACCTTCTTCTAAACCAAAGAAAGATGTTAAAGCTGCACTTTCTGAGAATTCTTTCTGGTCTTTGTTTCAGCACTGCCATTTCCCTGGGAAAAAAGGTTTTTCAGGGTGATTGTGACAGATTTAGGTTATTATAGATTATGCGAATGTGGAAAGGATGGACAGAAATGCAACTCCCATTTAAGGAATGGATGGAGAAATGACAGAATGCAGAAATTCTACTGCTAGCTCACTGAAAACCCTGCTGATGCTTCCAAATCATCTTCTCCAGACAGCATAACAAACCACTTTATGTTTTCCAGCCACCTTTGACTCCAAATCCTCTTGCAATCTCAATGGTCCTTTCTCTCTGTTTACTCAGTTTCCCAACATTTCTGTTTTTACTCTTTCCTTACCTCTGGGTCATCACTCACCACGCCTCTACTCCTCTATACTTGAGTCTTTTTCCAAGGCTTATACAGCCTTGATTTTTTGCTTATACTGCTACAAACTCTCTCTGGGTGTAGAATTTATGTCTGCTTACTGTCTGTGGTGGTCACTTGTCATATATTTAAAATAGCATATTATGGGGTTTTTTTGGCAGATAAAAACTGGCCATCCTTAACAAAAAATGAATAAGTCTTTATTTTTAAAAAATACCATGTATTTGGATTTTGTCCTTGATACTTTTGAATGACAATGAGGGCTGTCAACTCTTGTCAATCACTTCATTATATACTTGACAACCTTAAGTTAGAACATAAGAGAAGAGCATGGCTGAGGAGTAGCAAACCTAATTCTAGATAAATCAAACAAAATTCACCCACAGGAGAGAATGAAAATGCCAACTGGATATTGCTGTATTTTTCCTTCCATCAGTCTTCATTTGTCAGTTTCTGCTTGGCAATCTAGGCCAGTTAAGTCAGATTTTAACACTTTACTGATTATTTTACCTTTTCATTTTGCTGACATACTTCTAAATGGGTAGTTTTTATATACAATAAGAGGCAGCGGAGTTTGTCTGTTGGAGCACATTAGGAATATGTACCTCAGAGATCTGTCTCGTATTCTGGCAACAATGCCTGATTTGGCAAAAGGCTGAACTGGGAAAACTTCTGATGATGAAATTTGAACTGTTTTTAAACTACTCCTATTTTTAATGCACTATTAATACCTGCAGTAAATGTTAGTCAGCTTATAGAACCTATAGCTTGATATTCTGTGCCTAAATCAGTTGTTACTTTTTACAGAAATTTTTCTTATGGGACTTTGAGGAGCAACTTGCTCAATGTTTTGTTTGCAAGATTTGAGAATTTAAATTTTAAACAGTCTGTGTCTGAATGTCTTCTAAAGAAATCTATTCCAATTGGAAGAATATTAAATAATATTAGCTGCAGGTGGATTGTGGAAATGTGGCAAAATGTTCCCAATGAGTAATCCTTCTAAATTTAATCTGTAACAGACTTTGCAGCCTTGAGGATGGATTGCAAACACTTGTGTCTCAGCATCTCGGGAGAGGAAAGATTTTTGAAAGGTGATCATGTGTTTGATCTGTAGTAGTATTTTTCAAGGAAATAATGGACAATAAATCAAGATGTGTTTTCACTGTTGAAAGCATAAGCTTTTTAGAAGTGTGGGTGAGTTGGTTAGAAGTTAGTGAGGTTGTACCTCAGCTTTGTTTTTTGGCTTCCCCCTTGTACTAATACTAACAGCTCAGCTACTCTTCACAGTGTGCTAAATATAAGCAAACAAATAAATACAAAACAAACTTAGAGAAATGACAGAGCAGTTTATCAAAGTTCTAGTGAAGTCAATACCAAAACTTTAGCTTGCTTTAGTGTAGTTAGGTTTTCTGAGATAGGAAATTTCCCCTTTTATTCACCAAAACAGTTTCCTATTATTCTCATCATCCTTTTGATATGCTCCTTTCTTAACAGAAAATGTTCTGTCTCTTCAAAACACAGTTCTTGAAAGGTCTTGGACATTATTCTTCTTGATAATAGCATATTATTTATGAAACAGCAACTCCTCTTTTGTAAGATTATGTATTTTTCTCTAGTGATCAGGAGCAATTTAAAATTCTGGAATCTGAAGAAAAACCCATTCAAATGAACACTTATAGCTGCACAAGGTCCTATTAGCTATGGCTTCATGTGCTTTGAATTGATTGCTATGTAATAAATACTAGAAACAGGCAGTGAATATCTTCATAGTTTTTTGTGCATTGGAAACGATAAGAATTTTTGGTCCCTGATGGATATTTGAATACCATTTGAATATCTACTGAATACCATTTGCTTACTAGTTCTTTTCATTCCTTACTTTGTAATAAGAATTCTATTTTTTCAGGCTGATATCAAAGGTTGAGATTCTAAAAAGATCAACTTCTGATAATATACTTATTTATGGAAATTAAACTAAAAAGGTGCCACCACTGAGAGTTGATATAACTTCTCCGTTTGCATTTGCAAACAAGGCAGTTGGAAATGAGCAAAATGTGTTCTTTCCATACTACAAGAACATAAATTCTATTTACTGAAATCTACCTCCACTTCTGCTCTTGAAGCAACATACTGGAGCAGTCTTTACCATTCCTTCCAGTGAAATATGCCACTGTAACTGCTGGAAGAAAAATGGTAGAAATACCTCCTCATGCATATTCTTTTTAAATTATGTATGAAAGACTAATACCAGAAGATGGGCATATCTAAAAACATGTTGCAATCAACAAACCAATTTTATACCAGTAGCAGATTTTAATTTTGGTTTCTTTATTAATTCCCTTTTGTAGCCAGAAACTCTTCTGAAAATGATTTTTTTTTTACTAAGGGAAAAAATGAAAAGGGAATGAAAATTTGTATATAAGCCCTGACTAAGAAAGAGAATAATAAGCAATCAAGAAGTTGATGGTAAAATAAATAAATAAATATGTCAGTGCTTCCCTCACAAGTTAAATGATTTTTAAATCAGTTTATTGAATAAAACTGTCATTATTTGTGAAATAAGAGGGAAGAAATTCTGATTTCTCTTTCCTGTTTGGAAGAAGAAATAAACAATTTTCAGGGCTCAATATTTTTTTAATTATCACCAAATTTCACTCACCAGGCAAGGTTCTTGTGGTATACTCCATATTTGCTACTGTGTCAATCTAAATAACTTTTCTTTCTCCTAAGCTGCTATCCTTTAGCATCTAAGAGCACAGAATACTAAGAGAGAGCTAGTAAAATTATTGGGACTTCCCTTATTTTCTTGCAAGAATTTCTCATTTTGTGTTTCTGACAAATTTCCTTCTCTGTCACTTCTCCTGGGTTCGTTACTTTCTCTTTTATGTTATGCACTGGAAATAAGAGAGGATCAGCAGTCTTGGTGGAACAGGAGCAGCTATTTCATCCTGTGTCCTGTCCAGTCTCAAAATAAAATATTCTGAATTACAACCAATCTCAAAGAATTCTTTTTACTGCACCTTTTTGCCGTCCAGCTGCATGATTAACTGTGCTTTATCGGCATATGACCACCATAGCCAAATTCTTTTCATATACCATATCTGCAGGTCATGTCTTTACAGCTAATAATTTCATCTGTCTTCAGTACCTCCAGGAAATTTCCTTTTCAGGACAGACAGCTGCAATGGATAGATAGTGATTTCTCTGTGTGGGGAAAAATTACTGTATTTCATCTCCTCCAGAAGTACAGATGAAGCTCACAAATTTCTGATAGCCAGCAGGAAAACATGCTTTGGATAAAACATCGTTTCACTCTGCAGAGTGGTAGGGTTTGCAATTTCAGGCTCTTCGCATGGCTTAAATTTTGGGATCTTCTTAGTTCCATTTCTTTGTGGAGGATTTCCTTGTTCTTTTCTTTCCTTCCCTTTTCCAGTACCAGGAATAAGACATATTGCAGGGAACAGAATGATGAAAAACACACAAAGTTTTAAAAGACATTTGTTGGCATATTTTGCAAATTGCACAAAGGCCGCACTCATAGGTTTACAAAGTAGTTATGAACTCTAGAATTGCACTTTCAGAAGAAAAAGGTCCACTGGTCTTTTATGTGTAAGGATTGTTCCCTCTCTGTAATATTTAAAAAATTTTCCGCATAGATCAAGAGTTATAGTTGTATCAATTTTCCAGACTCTCATTGAAATCAGATTTTGCTTGTGTACTTTACTTCAAAAAGCTCAATGTATATCACAATATTCTTTTCCCCATTAATATAGCTTCTATCATGGTCTTGGGACCAAATTTTGTTCTCACACATTGAAGACATCAGTCAGTTAACATAATAGGCAAAAGAATGATTATTTTATTTAATCATTAAAATTATATTTTCAGAGGCAGGTGCATAAAATTGTTTGTCCACTAGTTACAGAATAATTTTACTGATAAAGCAATTTTACCCTAAGCTTTGACTTAGGCCACTGATGGAAAGGTCTTTAAATTGAATTACTCCAGGGGGTTATTTTGTACTACTTTTCCTAAATCCCTAAGACAGGAAGGTGTGTTTAAATTCTGTAATTCAGATATTCACAGAGCATTTTATTTCTGTATAGAGATAAGTAAAATATTCAGAAAGTTATCAAACCTTTTCATCTGTTATGTAGAAAAGAACAGCGGTAAGAGCTTGCCTTTCCTTGAATTTCATCCAAATTGATTAAAGTCTTTATGCAGGAAGTTTAAATACTGGCAACTGCATTTTTCCCCCAGTGGATTGGGTTCCACCTCAAGATAGCCACAGAACTGTTAATAGCATATCTTGGATGTATTCTAATAACATTGTATAAATATGTAAAGTGACTCCCAAGAATGCCATTGACTGTACTATCTGACCTGCCATCAAGATCTGATGCTTACTGTGATGTAGCTGAACTTTGATGTATTTTAATTAAGTCTCTTCTGACCATTCTTCTTTGTGGTGGTTTAGCTTGTTATTTTGCTCCATGAACGGGAGTGTGCAGAGCTGAGGCAAAGGTAAAAATGAGGCCACTGTTTTAGAATCAGAATTCTTGAAAATAGAATATATTCATGTTTGCTATCTACCGCCCTTCTTTTTTTTTGCATGTGAGTTAAAAATGAGGCACTTGGAACCTCACCACTTATTTATAGCTTTTTCCTTAACATATGGGAAAAGCAGCTTGAAAGATTGGTGTGAATGTTTCAATGACCCTTACTGGAAATTCACATTTACAGCTGTTAATAAAGAAGGGTAATTGTTGTAGGTGACTCCTTCCAGGGAGCTGAGAGCCCTGTATACAACCTGGATCCCTCCCACAGGGAGGTCTTCTGCCTCCCTGGGGACCAGATAAGAGATATGATTAAGAGACTCCCTGGACTGATTTGGCCCTCTGATTATTACCTACTTCTGGTTGTCCGAGTCAGCAGTGACCAGAAGTTCTAGGGCAATCAAAAAGGACTTCAGGGCACTGGGATGACTGATTGAACGGACAGGAGCACAGGTGTTTTTCCTCAATCCCTTTGCTAACAGGGAAAAATGCTGAAAGATCCAGGAGAGCCCACCTGATGAATACATGGCTTAAAGATGGTTGTCATCGAGGAGATGTTGGCCTTTTTGATCATGGAGTGGTTTACACAGCACCAGCCATCCTGGAGAAAGATGGAATTCGCTTGTCTGAAAGAGGGAAATGTTTGCAGTTTGTAGATGACACCAAGTTAAGCAGAAATGTTAATCTGCTGGAGGGTAGGCAGGCTCTGCAGAGGAATCTGGACAGGCTGGATCAATGGGATGAGGTCAACTGTGTGAGTTTCAGCAAGGCCAAGCGCCAGGTCCTGCACTGGGGTCACCACAACCCCCAGGCAGAGCTACAGGCTGGGGAAGAGTGGCTGGGAAGGTGCCCAGAGGAAAAGGAGCTGGGGGTGCTGGTCAACAGCAGCTGAACATGAGCCAGGTGTGCCCAGGGGGCCAAGAAGGCCAATGGCACCTGGCCTGGATCAGCAATAGTGTGGCAGCAGGACCAGGGCAGGGATTGTCCCTCCGTACTCAGCCCTGCTGAGGCCACACCTCAAATCCTGTGTTTGATTTTGGGCCTCTCACTACAAGAAAGGCATTGAGGGGCTGGAGCAACTGAGCTGGGGAAGGGTCTGGAGCACAAGCCTGATGAGGAGCAGCTGAGGGAGTGTTTAGCCTGGAGAAAAAGAGGCTTGGGGAAGACCTTACTGCTCTCTCAAACTGCCTGAAAGGAGGTTGTACCCAGGTGGGGGTCAGCTTTTCTCCCAGGCAACCAGCAACAGGACAAGAGGAAAATGGTCTCAAGCTGCGCCAGGGGAAATTCAGGTGGGACATGAGGAAGAACTTTTGCACTGAGAGGATGATCAGGGGTGAATATGCTGCCCAGGGAAGTGGTGGAGTCACCGTTCCTGGAAGTGTTAAAGATGTTCAAGTTCCACTTGGTCCACTTAGTGCTATGGAGTAGCTGACATGATCGTGTTTGGTCAAAAGTTGGACTTGGTCACGGTGGGCTTTTCCAGCCTTAATGATTCTATGTGCCTGAACAAGAAGTTCCACCTCTGAGAATTCTCATTACAAGTTACAGTCTTCTACATCTGCATTACAAGAAAAACATATTTAAATGTAGTTTTCCATAATCAAGTGAAATATATATGGGGATTTATATCTGGCTGTTTCAGAAAAGTTTGTTTGAAATTAAAAGCATCCAAATGGTTTTAGATTTATTTTAGATTTATTTTATTTGCGTATTACACATCACTGCCTTGTCTTGATCAGTAAAGGGTAGTTGCTTAGTGGTTCTGTTTTCCTGTGAATATATTCTCTTCTTAAATTTTCATTTGACATACTGTCTTGCTAAAAAGGTCATGAAACAACTTGAAACTAGAAATTTTGAAGCAACTCACTATATTAATTTCAAAGTTTTTTTGTTTTTTTTTTATTTGAAGGCTGTAATTAAGGTTCCGTTTTTTGCATTGTATTTCACCATGAAGACACAGGTTTAATTACCCTGAGCTTCTCAACTGTCCCTGCAGAATATGTCCAAAGGACGTAAGCTCATGCGTAAAATTGATCCCAAAAGTTTTACCTAAAGAGAAGGTGAATCAATGCTTGTGATTCTGAAAATAGACCAAGACTTAGTCATAAATGCTACAGATATGTTTATAGGTGGTTGTCTGGGCCTTATAATATATGTGCAGCATATTTCAAGCAGCCTGTCTGTGTCTGCTAGGATAGTTACCACCTCTTGAAATAACATATGCCAAGCCATCAAACTTTATCTTCCATCAGCATACACGCCAGAGGTTTAGTCAATATATTGGTTTCAGCTGGGGAATATGAATTTTCTAAGTTCTGAGCTATATCAACAAACTTTCATAGTCCAGATGGGGCTGAGGCAAGTCCTTGCCACTTTTTCAGCCTGTAACTTTGTTCAGCAGGTTGAATTGACAGGTTGTTGGAAATGCAGAAGCCAGTGTGGCTTATTCAGCAGCAGGCTTTCATCAGTTTGGATGCACCATTTTAACACCGCTGAAAATTCGTAGATAGTGCGTCATGGAAAAAAGGTATCCTCTGATTCTTGCTGTTTATACATGTTTGAGAAACAGCAGTTTCCAGTGATGATGTATTTTAATTTGCCATATGTGTGAAAAGTTTAATTAGCATATTCATCACCCAGCCCAGAAGTAGCATTACAATTGCTTTCCCAGGCAGTTCATAAATTGTGCAATTCCAGCAGTCAGCTCTGTCTCCCAGAGACAGCTCTGCATCCTCCCACAGCAAGCAACGTGAGTGTGGCTGAGGATGTGAATCAGGACTTTTAAAAGGATATGACTTTGTTATTCTCTAAAAACTGGTGGACATGAGCATCTACAATTCCTATTAGCTTTAGCAGTAGCCTGTCCTGTGTGATGAGGATCACAGGTCAGACACTGCTCTGGCAATATGCTCTTCTCCTGGATCCTGCACAGCCTAGATAATAACTGTGGTTTCTGTTGTGGGCAAACCATTGGAGGCTATATTGTGGTCATTACCATTTTCTTCTCTTAGGGAATTAAATGATGGAGCAGAATCCTGTAGCTACTCTCTTGCCTGTCAACCCATATTGATAGAGTGCCACCTAGCAAATGGATTTGAAATTGCTGGAAACTTGGTCACTGGGCAGAATTCATCAAATGGTTATCCCATGAAGCAAAAAACTGGGCAAAGAGCTCCCTGAAAGTTACTACAGCAATTTCATGTCAGATGTGCACTTATTTAAAGTAATTTTGTTATGTTTTTAAATGATGTTGGGATTGGTGTGCGACAGAGAAAGTAGTTGCTGCTCTGACAAAGATATCTGTTCATTTCAGCAGTGTCCAAATGAATGCAAAGATACTGAGAACATCTTTTTCCCCTGTGCTCTTACCTCTATTTTTATGCCCACATGTATCTCAAAGGAAGCATCATGCTGTGTTGGATAGACTTGCACAATGCATTTTGGTTCAGGTCGAGGCCATTGAATTTGAAAGATCAGGCTACACAAGGTTAGTTCATGTAACTCCAGAAAACTGTAGAGCAGAAGGAATCAGTAATTTAACAGCTAAATGCATTACACCTTCCACGCTGGTTACAGCCTGAAAGAAAATGGTGTCTGTGCTCCTAGAGCAGTCTGTGGTGGAAAACAAAGCCCAGTGTGGGGGCAACATCGAGAAATCCACTTCAAAGGCACATTCATGCCACAGGTTAAACCCTCAGCATAGGCACATCCACAGTGTTCTTGGTATTCTTGGACTCCACAGGGAGTTGCAATGTGCTTTTCCTGATACAGAATTTGTTATGATACCTGATGCTGTCATAAAAGATGAGTATTTGAGACATGTAGAATAATACAACAGAAAATATTGGCCGAATACTGAAGATGGCTTAGTTTTAAAAAAAACAAAAACCCCAAAACAAATGATGAAATGAGAACTAAACAAGTATTAAAATGCCTAGCTTTCATCAGGATAGGCAGAAAATTACCTCTTCATTAACACGCCTTGATTATTATTTTTTCTTTATGTGCTGAGTAGAGAAGTAGAAAGCTAACGTAGTGTTGAAACAGAAAGAAAATAAGACTTTAATGAGGGTTTCATCAAAAGGTTAATAAACTCTCACTCCCCTCAATATCCCAGTTTTGCTGTTTGTTGCTTTTCAGTGCTTATTCTCTCTGCATCCATACAGTAATATTTCATTAACTTTGAAATGCATAATAAAACACAATTAAATTGAAACACATTTCAAATATTATTGCAAGAAATCAGACAAGGTTTAATTCAGTTCATTTGTTGTTGATCAATAGTGTTTGAAAAGAAAATTGAAAGATGACATTAAATTTACTAAGTCTTTATTTTTACTGATAGTCCGTAGAGTTTTGCAAGTAAATTTTCAGGCAGCAGCATGGACATACTTTATATGTTGAGCTGAAACATAGGAGAAAAATGGCCCCTTTTTGGGACTTGAAATTGCATAGATTTCAGTAAGGTTTATTGCAGTGAAAAGAGCAGCAGATTTCCACCCATAAAATGATGTGTTAGCTTAGATAGTGACATGCTTGGCACAAAATCTTGTCTGCTGTCACGTTTATGATAACTGAAAATGTGGACAGAAAATTAAGTTGGAGTCAGTGGATAGTCAGCAATACTGATTAGGACAAGGTAATCAACCTGTAAGGTACGTCGGTGAAGAGAGAGGAAAACAAAAAAAAATTATTATTAATTTTGATAACTCAGATTTTTTTTTGCCTATATTATTAGGAAAAAAAATGAAATTAATAATGAATCTTGGAACTCCAGGTGTAGTTTACCTTTGTGTGTTACAATTTTCAGTAGGTTTGGATTTTTGTTTGTTTTGGTTGGTTGGGTTGGGTTTTTGTTTTAATTGTAGAGCTTCACCCATTATTTATTTGGTCAGTGCCTGACGAAATGAAACTCCTATATGTTGGGAAAGGTGGCTTGGAGTTTCCTTATGTTAGCACGTGGATTACACCTCTCCAGATTAAAAAAGAAATTGCTAGAGAATATGCTGTTGTTAATTCAGTGGGGTGTTGTTGCTAATGGTAGATATCTCCCCATACCTGTAGGACCTGTCACTGCTACTGTGCTTTTCTTTTTAATTCATTACTGTAAGTGTTTTACTACCTAAGTCCTAGTTTAGTACTCACAATTGCAATCTTCTTTTAAAATTTTTAATCTTTCTAAGCTCATTATCATTGTCACATCTCATTATACAGTTTTAATGCCACGTACTGTATGAACAAAATGTTAACCAGTGCACTTTTTATCTGCTGGTAGTGTAAAACAGAGAAAACAACAGAGCTGCTTAAATGAGATTTCTCATGCCTGTCTTTCTTACTGTGAATTTGTGCTAGCTGTTTATTCATTTTATTGGAACCTCGGAGATGAAGTGACTTACCACTCTTTATTTTTGGTAGCATTACTCTTTTCCATCTCTCTTTGCTTTTGTTTTCTCTCGTGATCCTCTTTGTCCTTAGCTGCTACTATCCTTGTGTTTACCCCCACACCAATTTGGGCAGAAACTTGTCTTCTGGTGTTTTACAGCTTCCCATGGAGCTTTAGGACTATTCAGTCTTATTGCTTATGCTATGGTTAATCCAGACTTGCCTGTGTTTTTATTTTTCAGGAAACTGAAGCAGCAGTGCAGGCTAAACAGCCGAATGTGGAAGAGGTTTTGTCTAAAGGGTGTCATTTATATAAAGAAAAACCAGCTACTCATCCAGTAAAGGTAATGAAGCAACCTTTAGCAATATCCATTACTGTGTAACAGGTTATGCTTCCGCTGTTGTACACTTGTCCTTGATGTGCTCTGTTTAAAATCAATAAAAGAACCTGCTAAATGGCATTTGTTCTGTTCTGTGATGGCATAGCCAAGGAAAATGCGATGTTCCCACCTAGAAAAATTTTGCATATTGTGATGGGAATATTGTTTTTGACATTAAGGTTGTTCTACTCATTCAAGAGTAATTCATGCTGGAAGCAAATGTAATTTTTGGTGCCTAATTAATGGCAACATATAAGACTTTAAACTCCTTTATTTTAAATTTCACTTTCAGAAATTATGTCAAATAAAAAAAATGAGCACATTTTCTAGAAAAGGTAAGAGTCAAGTCATAAAGAGAATACTTTGCTTTTTTTTTTTTTTAATTTTTGAAGGAAAGAGCACATGGCAACATAGAACTTTCCCACTCAATTTCTCTGCCAAAATTTGTATAGAATGACTGTTTTGTTTCTGTTTTGGAGCAGAGGACACATTGATCAGAAGGCTATGCCTCCTAGCACTTCTCTTTTAGAAAAATTTACTGTAGAATCCTTTTCCTCAGCTTGTAAATAAGTTGTAAGGGGAAATCTTACATGCTGTTCCTAAATACTGTGCAGCCCATCATTGAGACTAGAGTGTCATTTTCTATCCTGTGGAATCTTGAAGTTATCAGCAAGCATCCTCCCATGTCTGGTTTGGCTGCCTTATGAGCCTGGTAAGGTCAATACCATAAAACCAGAGCTTGGTTGGGTTTCTAGTTTTATAACTGCTAATTAAGTATCTGTGAACATGATGATTAAGAGCTCCCAGAAACAGTAATAATGGCTTATAGTTTACACTAAGTCTCTATTGCAATTATTTCTGACTGGGCAGAGATAGCAAACTTTGTATTTAGAGCTTTTCCAAACTTACAGGAATCCAAAAGCACAACTGGAAGAAAAGGGTTCTTCACAAAGTTAAGATGTCTGCAGGTGATCTCTGCAGTGAATTTCTTGGTTTTCTGTCTCTGTTTAGTCACTATGGTTGGAGTATTATTTTCCTACTTTTACAAAATTTCCTCTGAATTACCTATGAATTCCACCAGCAAATCTCCATTCACAGGAACCCATGAATTAATTGATAGCCACTTTATAAATTAATGCATGTTTGAGAATGATTTGGTTTCTCTTCTTCTTTCCTGAACAGAAATGATTAAAAGTTATTCTCTTCTTTAGTATATGTGCATTTTTAGTTATCAGTTCCCCTAAACATGATAAAATGCTAAAAGAGATCAACTCAAGGTGACTTCAGTGGGCAGAAGCAAGACTGTTGGGTGTTTTCCTTGGCTAATAATGCCCTGTTTTTGTTGGGAACTAAAATGTCACCTACACACTGAATGGATGACGGAACAAGAATCACACTGAAATAACTGCATTTGCTCATTTTGTGTGGCTCCAGCTGCTGTCTTCGGGGATCTTTCTCCACATTTTAACAAGCCGAGCACTCAAAACAACAGAAAACTAGACATTATGGCTTTCTAGATTTTTTAGTTGCATATAAAGAATTATAGAATGAATGCTGTTATTTGTTTTATGTAAAACTGACAGAAGTATAAATTATGTTGAAATTATTCTGTTTAGCCCAAAATTCTGACACAGAAGTGTACTCTGTGTCTATATATTTCAAGTGTTCACATCAAAGGCACTGAAACCTGCCAGTTTTTACCAAATTTACTGGGAAAAGATGACTCTTTAAAGATTATAATGTCCCTTGAGTTGTAGTTTTGACAGTGATATTATAAAATCTGTCTGTGAGGAAATTAGTAACTTGTGGAGTAGTGCATATTTAATTTCTAGTCCCTCTTTGATTACATTTTACTTGTTTCATTACATTCTGTAGTTAATTTAACTGTGCAACCCGTGAAGTTAATTTCTGGTTCAATGTCTGTCTCGCACAATAAGTCATAAAACAGTGGTTATTTCCTGTCAGGACTGTTGAATTGCTTTCTTGATGCTGTAGGTAGGTTTCCTTAAGTCATCACTCTTCCTGAGTTACTTTCAGCACAGTCCGCCATTTATATGTTTCAACATGCACTTTTTGGCTAGCATCAAAATAATTTTCTACACAAAAGGTATTTTTTGGAAGTAAAAATAATTTTAACTCAGATTAAGGTGATTTTGAAAAAGATATTAGCAGGGCTGCAAAATTAAGAACTCAAAATTTTTGAAAATTCTTGAATTAGAGCTGGTCTGGTGCCCTTGGTTTAGGCTGAACCCTGCATAATTCAGTTAATGATGTAGACATCATTCACAGCACAAGTAGAAATTCAGTATTTAGACTCACAGTTCTTGTTTAGTGTGTGGCACAGAAAAAAAATAAAATTACATGGCCTCTTTAAAAGCATTAATTACTTGCATAGCATTGCTTGACAAATTTGTAGATTATTTAGTTCTCTGAGGCAGCTTTGCTTTTTTTCCTACAGTATTTCCTTAATTCACCACAAATCTTCCCATTCTTTTCAATAAATTAAGTAGAGGTCCTATTGACTTACTCTCACCGCAAGCCTTTCCTGTGCTCTAAAGAAGTATGTTCCAGGAAATTAGAGATATCCCTGCAAATTATGTGCATTTTATCTGAAATAATGTTCATAGTTAAAATTATTCTGACATTTTCTAATGTTTAGCTGCTTATCTTTGCAACCTTTATAATATATTCTCATTATATTATTTTGAATGTAAATTAAATCCCATGGATTTATATTGACACGTACTTAATCTTATCTCATCGTTATGTCACTGAAATAAGTACATTTTCCCACCTTTACTAAGCATACTAAAATAGAACTTTGCAATACAGGTCTGTAAAAACATTTTTGTTGGCAAATGAAATCCTTGTATATGCTGATTTGAGAGTCAAGAATGGGATGAGATGTGTGATCCTTTAAGCACTAGCACTTTAATAATCAGACCTATTCACTTTTATAAAATGGATTTCACGCTTTTGAAATGCATTTCTGTAAAGCTTTTGAAGGTGAGGGAGAGAGAGGTGACTGCTGGTGTCAGTGGCAATAGAAAGAATGTAAGCCCCAGTCTCATGATTAACAGCACTTAATCAGTACAGTTTATTCAGGAAAGGATTTCTGTGCCACTGGAAGAGCTGTGGTTCCCTTTCCACAGCACTCAATTTGTCTTTTCCTCTGATGGGTGAGAAGTAAGTGGTGAGGAATTTCTTTTCATTGTCCTCAGTCTTGCATTTAAAGGACTACATTTCTCTCTCTAAATATTCATATCTAATTTTAGTGCTGTCAGTGAGATTAGTTCACATAAGGATGCTAACATCACCTAAATTGCACCAGTGCCAACATTTAAGGAAAATCTATAAAATTTGTGCTAAGTGCAACATATTTGGACGTTCTTACTTGTCACCAAAGCTCTAGAGTTGCAATTGCAGCAAAATTGTTGTGCTCAAAGAAGTTAACATTTTAGCGCATGCATGTTAATTTTTGCCAGACACAAGATCAAACTGTAATTTTGATAGAAGGGTTTAGAACTGGTTGCTCTCTTATTAGTGGTGTAGCTGTTGCCTCAGACAACCCTCTCTAACGTGTGGTGGGAATGTTTTCTATTTTGTCATTGCTGGAAAGAAATCTCTGGCTCGTGTAAGGATGATCAAGCAGCTACTCATGACAAGGACCAATATTAGAATCACAGAATAGAGTCCAGCTCCTGGCCCTGCATGGGACAGCTCTGGAATCACCCCACGTGCTTGAGAGTGTTGCCCAAACACTTCTTGAACTCAGACAAGCTTGGAGCTGTGACCACTTCCCTGGGGAGCCTGGTCCAGTGCCCAACCACCCTCTAGGAGAAAAATCTTTTCCTGATATCTAATCTAAACCTTCCCTGCTGCCTCAGAGTCTGTGTGCGTGGGTGTACATACGCACTTAAATTTAATGAGCATTGTTCTTTATCCCTCCTATTGACTCCTGTCATCTTAGACTCTAGGTAATTAAAGTACCGTTCTTAATAGGCATCCTGTTTCCATCACGGTTGGGTTGTGATTTCGGCTATATATCTAACTGTGGATGGAAAACATGGAATACTAAAAGCATTCCTGAGTGGCATTGGCACTCTGTGCTGCTTTTTGTAGCAGAGAATCAGAGAGCAGCTTAAAAAGAAATGCTGTCTTCATTTCAAGAGTTTAGACATGTCAGCATAAAGTTAGCAATGCTTCATCCTTCTTTACAGTCCTTAAAGCAAGGAGGAGAGGTAGAAACAACGTTTTCAAACCCAAATGCCTCTCAGGGTTATCTGAGGACTGATGTTTTCCACACCCCAGACTTTCATGTAGGTTTTGTTTAAAAGTAGCAGTTTAGCCATTACTGGTCAGGATTGTGTGCCACACACTGAAGCTTATGACTCCCTGACAGTTTCTAAAACTTTTTTTTTTTTTTTTAATAGGTGGAAGACTAAATTCTGCATTTGATGTTACAAGTTGCAGAGGTTTTATCAAAAATACTTAGCTCACCTTTGTATTTTAATTTAAAAAATTAGCATCTCAGGATCATGGTGATTTAAAAGCCAGACCTCTCAGGCTGGAGGGCTGTCCCAGCTGGAAATATGGATTTTACTCATCCCTCTCCCCCATTTAGGAAAATTCATTACTTAATCTTTCTGTTTTGTTTTGTTTGTTTTGTTTTGTTTTGTTAGAAAAACCCACTTATTTTATCTTGCATTTATTTACATTACAAAGCTGTGTTGGATGGGGCCCTGAGCAAACTGGTCTATTGGGTGGCATCCCTGCCCATGGTGGGAGAGGAGTTGGAGCTAGAGAATCTTTAAAGTCCCTTCCAACCCAAGGTGTTCTCTGATTCTGTGGTACATTAATTTATGTATTATAAATTTAATATATTGGTATTTTCTATTCTAGAAAAAATTAGAAGACTTGAATGCTGACTGGAAGGCAATACACCACTTAATTCAACAGCTAAAGGAAAAGCCAACATTAGCAGCATTTGGCCATCTATCTTCAGGTGTCTGTAAGTGCTTCAGTATATTTATTTTTTAGAATTAATTACAAATCACACACTTAAAATGAAAATGGCTGAAGTCTGTCTAAATTAATTCTACATCCTTAAAAGTGCTACTATGGCATTCAAGCTGGGTTTTCATCATTGCCTTTCTATTTTATGCAATGTATCCCAGAAGGCAAATTAGATTATGATTTGATGAAAAGCTTGCAGAATGCTTTTCAAATTATTACTGTTTCAAAGTAATTTTTCTTATATTCCATGAAGAGGTGAGATTTTTACTTTCTACATGTACTAATGGAGGAAATACTACAAAGGGAGATGAATTATTTATATTAAAAGATAATAATGCTATAGGTCAAGTATCTGTAAATTGGTCACAGAATGAAATTCTGAAATTATTATTACTGATAGGGCAATGAAGTGAGACTATTTCAAAACAAGGCTTGTGTATTCATAGAAAAAGTCATATGGCAACATGGTAGGAGTAATTCTGCAGTTAAACATTAAGTCTCTGATACACATCTCTTTGTGTCTTGCATTCATAAATGTGTAACAAAGCACCTGATCTCCATTTCATTTAAATTATTTGGACAATATTTATATTAGATGCTTCTCATATCTCTTTGTGCCTTCTTCTTCCCTACAAGGATTACAAACTCATTTTTTCTCCTTGATAAGTGGATTTTATATCCCAGCGCTTTCCTTTGAAATGTAGCGATTAAGCACGGGTGAAAAAGAAATGCATAATGGAAGCAACTGTGCTCAATCTGAGTTTCTAAAGTCTCCAAGGTTCTTTACTTGATATTGAACCATTTCAGTTGCTTGAATGAAGAATGTTACCTATACAATTTGGGAAGCCGCTCATCATATGTGGGAGCAGAAGGAAATCTTCCCACCCAACCCCTGTCAGATTGCTTGAAACTCAGGGTATGATACAGCTGAAGTAATCACTTGGAATTGGATTTCATGTGGGATGTTGATCCCTCTTGTTTTAATACGTTTTATTAGGTAACATACAAGAAAAACTTAAATTGGAGAATTCTCTACCTTCTACTAGTGGCTCTCTAGGACAGGAAAGCAGAAAAACCTTTTTTTCAGAGAACTACATAATTGCTCCATAGAGAGAGATTCCAGAAATTTCAGTATCAGAAGAAAGTCCATCTCCTGCCCAAATAACACATATGAGTTCAAGCAAAGGAGATGTCTTGCTCATGGCATGTTGAAACTTACCAAAAAGGAACTATTGCTTGGTTTTAGTCCCTTAGAACTGCTGTGGTTCCAGTGGCAATTATTTCAAATTTCTAAAAAGACCCAAATTCGACTCCTATATTTTAAGACTAGTAATACAACAGTATTCTTGCTTTGTGTGATTTTGTTCCAAGGCATTCTATAGAAATTTGTGTAATAATGTGGGGGGAATGAAGGAGATACATAATCATTTTTTGCTGTGCTAAACTTGCTGTGTCAGTTTTCTGTGTGAGCAGGTTATGTCAGGGTCCAGAGGGAAGGAGCGTTGGCAAGGTGTGTATTTGCTGCTACAAAAGAAATTATAATAATGGAACAAGAGCAAGAACATGGAGTAGTAATGCAATATATTCTTCTATTACCTCATCTCTAGCTGAAGAATTGCAAAATTACTCACCTTAATGCAAGATGTAGTCTCTGACTGCTAACATTTCTGAGACTCAGCAGAGGGAATTACACATGCAGAAAATGAAAGCAATGGTGTCCTAGAAAGGATTAAGCAGGAAGTAAGATTGATTTCCCTTCTATTGTCAAGAGTACTTAAAATTCGAACCTGTGCTTATAACACTAATTCCTAATTTTTCTTTATTTGAGTCAGTTTACTGTGATCACATCATTATAGGTGTACTGACATAGAACTGTAGAGTTCAAAAGGGACCCAGGGAGGCATCTATTTCTTTTGCTCAAAGCACAGTCGATTAGTGCAGGTTGCTCAGGGTCATGTCCAGTCAGGTTTTTAATATCTCCAAGGATGGAGACCCTACAACCTCTCTGGGCAACTTTTTCCAGTGTTGAGCAACTCTGGCATTAAAAAAAAAAAAAAGTTTCCTCTTCTATTTAAATAGAATTTCTAGTATTTCAGTTTTTACACAGTGCTTCTCATCCTGTCACTGAGCTTCACTGAAGACAGTCTGGATCTATCTTTTTTACTCCTCCAATCAGATATTTAAACACATGGATATGATCCCCCTGAGCCTTTTCTTCTCCAGGCTAAGACAGCAGGTTTCCACAAAGATAGGAAATGATATCTGCGACTAAGGCATTTTCGTATTTCATTTAAAAAGAATGGGAGGAGAGGAGAGAAGAGATTGAATGCCATGGGTGCAGTCATTCTGTGCTAGAAGTTCTGCAGTTATCTTAATAACTTATGTTACAGATATTTTTATAGCCTTATTTACTCTGTGTTGCTGACTGCCAGGAAACATAGGGGCTCAAACTGGCTTTGGGAGAGCTACCTTTAACCAAGCCTCCCAAAAGCTAAACAGTCTCATTAAAGGTCATGTGTAAAGCAAGATGCACAAAATTATTTTGGAAGGATTTTGTGAAATACTGGCAGTATTTCCCATAGATAATTATTCCCTTCCTGATCCTATAGAGACTTTTAGGGACATCAGGATTGAATAATGTTGTAGAGACTTTTAGGGACATCAGGACTGAATAATGTTGACGTGTATTTGAGACCAGGGAATGAAGATGTAACTAGCTCATCTCTACTGCCCTGTCAGGTACCATTTGGTCTGGTCTGGCTACAAGAACTCAGACAGAGAGTCTTAATAAATTCTGTCTGGTGGCTGTTATACATGTAGAGCACCCTGGTTATAATTATTTCTAGGTCTGCATATTATAGTTTCTTCAGCAGAAGAAGCACTGAAAAAATAGTCCTTAATAATCCACCAGTCCAGTGTGCCCTCAGGCATAAGGAACAAGATCTACTTCTCCAGCTCAAAACTGTACTTAGCTGAAGGGTATGCCTAAAACCTTAGCAAAGATTGACTTCCAAGATAAGATGAATCAGGAAGAAAATCACACTTGCTATCTGTACTTGACAGGATAACGAGAAATGGTGTGAATGTCTCTATCCAAATACCTTGACGCATTGCTTAGCCAGCAGTTTGAAAACATTTTAAACAGAGAGAAATGCAGTTCTGGGATGTGCTTTTCCAGGAGGGAGAGTTTTTAATAGCTTCATTAGCATTCATAGAATTTCTTTTTCTTCTTTTGTACTGAGGTGCTATTACTGTATTTACTCAATAAGTTGGGTAAAGGTTGCTTTGTAAACCCTTCTGAATGCATTGTGGGGTGGGAGGCATTCCTGGCTCTTTCTGGAGGAAGATATTTTCCATAATTTGCCTTCATTCAAGTAACATGCCAGGAGAAAATTTTGGCTACTTTTATTTAGAGCTACCTTGAAATTATAATTTCTTAAAAAGGATGTGTATTTACTTTTGGTTATGTTGTACTTGAAGTTAGTGAAATTTTAAAATAACTACAAATGAATACAACTGAAAGTACTTGATCAAAGTGAAAGTATACAATCAACTAATTTTACATTTTACATGTTCACCTAATAAAACTGAGAGTGATATATTATATTAATACTCTTGCAGTTTAACTTATTCAGTGAACAACTTTGCTTACACAACTTTTTGTCCTTTTTTTTGTCTTTTTTTGGTACAAAATGCCTAATCAAGTGAAACAGAAAAATGTGTGACTGTAAAATGAAAAAAAAGTTGAGTGAGAATCAGTATCAATTACAATGGTGAAATTTCTTCTGAAACTAAGTAGAATTTGTCCCTTTAAACTTTAAAAGTTATTAATCTTATTTTGGCACGTCATTTGTAGCAGGTCTGGAAAAGGATAAAGAAAAGAAATTCTTGGTTTTATTTAACAGGCTGTAGCAGGGTTGCATTTGACATAAAGGCTTTATATGCATTGTTAGGTGTTGTACAGTTACTACAAATAATTTGGGGTAAGCTAATACTGCATCACCAGAGCTCACAATGCTCGGCACCAGCTTTAGGTATCTTTCTTTGAATGCCTACAATCAATGCTCTCCTGTGCTCTCAGTGTAACTTGCTTTAGGAGTAGGAGTCAGAAACTGCAGACACAGAGCCAAAGACTCTGCTTCCCTGTAAAGAGTAAGAAGGCTTTTCAGGATTTAGAAAGGATAAGGAGGGATGGGAGAGGAGTGAGGTGTCCTGCTGAGTCCATTAGACACAGTTGTAATGCGAGGGCTGTGTGCTGCAGTAAGTTCACCAGCGGCAATGGTGGTGAAGAGAACTCATCACTTACTAGCCCATATATTCAGCTGGGGTGTAAAAAAAGATTCACAGCAGTCCGTCACCCCCAAAATACCTTGAGTGTTGGGGTTTGAATTGAAACAGTGATACTTGTGAATCTGGGGAAACCAGTGACAACAGAATTTCACGTGCTGGTCCTTTGGTATTTTAGTTGCAGGAGTGTAGTATGTCTCCTTCTGTTTGGGAAGTTTAGTTTGTTTTTTATTTCTCTGTGAGGCAAGTCCCCACCTGGGCTAGGCGTGCTGCGTTGTTCTAGGCTTGTAAGATCATATACAACAGCTCTTGACAAATATCGCTGTTACTCTGTGTATGCACCACTGTGGCTTAATGCAGCTGGAATTCATATTTCCTGCTTGCAATATATAACATAAGAAACATGTACTGATGCTATTAAAAATATAACATTGACCAGTCTGTAGGTTTTTGAGGCAACTTGGCAGTAAACAAAAACGTGTATGTGAAAATGCATACCTTGATGAAATAAGGCTTAAAACTAAAATGCAGTGACCTCAGAAGCTGAAAGTGCTTCTGTAGTGTTAATGTCTGTATTATACGCATCTGGGATTTTCTTTCATTTTCATAATAAATGCATAGTTCAGTTATTTATTATTCTACACTGATTATTTCTAAGATAGACTTACATGTGGACATACCAGTATTCTGCAGTATGAAGACTGCCTTATTAAATCTCTGATATGATATTTGGTTTAGTATTTTCAGCGGGGATGAAGAATTCTTTGTTTAGGAAACTGTAACCATTGAAATATGTTCATTTCCGTAGACTTCAGAGCTGGATTGTGTACTGTTCCACTGCCTCTTTAAAAACAAAGAAACCATTTGTATTTAAGAGATAATCAGGAGACAATGACAAAAATGTAAGAAACAAAATGACAACAACTAGCTCTGGGCAAAAATGCACAATAGATACATTTTCTTTTGTGTCATATTTCATAGCTAATGTGCTCTGAAGCAGTCATTGTTTATATATTATGCACACTATTTGAGTGAACACATATGCTGTAGTTCAGCACTGTTTGTCAGAAATCCTTTTGCACCTGAGAATATTACAATATGCATATTCAAACGGTGAATTAAAGACAAAAGTACAAATCAGATATTAGAGTTTCTGCATTGTTTATAGCAGCTGGCATAGATAATTGAGACAAAGAATACTCAAAATAATTCCTTGGGAAAGACTGAACAATCCGTGGATGTGTTCATCTACAATGTTTTCAACACTAATGGACACCTGTGTTGATATTTAAACTCATGTTGCAAATAGTCTTCACTATTTAAAGGAATTTTGCTGTCAGCTATTGAAATGTTTTCATGAGGTACATGGTAGATAATTTTCTAGAGCCATTCTCCAGAGATTTGAACAACTAAAAATCCACAGTGTGCAACTGTTGGGATGAGTAGTTCTATGCTAAATAAGCAGGCAATGCTGCTGCCAGTAGTCCATTTTGGTTCACTTTAGTTTTAGGACACCAGTAAAGAAGACCACTGTCATGAGCTGTAGTAGAGAGAAATGCTATTTCCAATAACAGTCATGTCTAGAACCATATAGTTTCTGATACTTGTGCATGTTGACTCTAAAGGAAATGTCTATTTTTAATATTAGCTATAATTTAGTTTAATTCTATGAAAAGTTTTACAAAAATAAAATGTAAGAGAGAAATAGAATGGGTAAAAATGCAGTAGGGACATATCACAAAGAATACCTTGAGCTCTTAAATCATTAGAGAGCAGTAACAGTAGACTCCTCCTTGAGTCAGCTGGCCTGACAAAGGTATATTGTATAAAGTGGATTAGTAAAGGAATAGATTACTGTCTTTACCTTTTACTGTCTTTACCTTTTCTTTTAGATGAAGCAATAAATAATGATATATATTAATAATTTTAGTAGCCTTGAGTTTGATTCATTTTACTTTACAGACTTATGTAGTAAAGAGGTTCAGAGATACCAACATGAGATGGTCCTGTTATGTGTACATTGCCATATATCTGTTTTCCCCTTTGTATTCAGAAAAGAAGTGACTAATCATTCCATATGATTTCCATTACGAAGCTTTTTTATTTCTCTCATATGTGACACAACATCTAACAAATAACAATATGGCACAAAACTGAATCTGTTACCACTTGATTGGAGATTTTTCAAGGTCAGGACCCAGTTTCACAAGCAGTTCTATTTTTCAATACAGCTGACATCAGACACAAGCTGAAGACAAACTTGTCTAATAAAGCTTTCAGATTCAATTTTCTCTCTGCATATAGCTTCAGGAATCTCTGGAGGTCATTCACAGCATGTGCTGTAACACCAACAGGGAGAAGTAATGAAAAGCATCTATATAAAAAGCTGACACTATGCCTTCCAAGCTGCATGAATAAAAACATAATAAGCAAGTTTAGAAACACAAATCTCTGTTATTCTCAGAATTTCTATTTTGATCTTCATAACATATCTTGATTTGAGGATTTGTTTCTGGATTTTCTGACAGGTGAAAAATACATGGAAAATATACTTAAGCCACAAAAGTCCAATTTCAATGAAGCCAAAGGTTACAACTTTATATTTAACATCCTTTTTCAGGGATCTTGCAGTAGGTTCCTCCTTGAAAGATCTGTAATAAACAGGTGGCACAGTGCAGTTTACAAAAGGAATGTGAACTTCTACTTGTTTTTTTCAGGGCTCAGCTGATTAAATATAACTCACTCTGAGTTACAAGGAATTTTGATTGTACTCATACCTATGATGAAACATAAATCAGAAAGTTGAAACACAAGTTGGCTGCTTTGCTGTCATTAAAGACAATATGGAATCTAGGTCTACTTTTTCTATTCTGTAACAAGTTGTTGAAGCACAGCTGTCAAGATTTATGATGTAAATAAGATTAATGCTATCATCAGTCTTTCAAAGGACCACATTCGCCTATTCCATTTTTAAAATACGATCTGGTATTTTCTTCTGAGGAGCAAGGTTTGCAGCTTGTTTTCTTTCATTTAATGTCTTGATCAATAGTTAGTAGCAGCTGGATATGCCAGATTTATTTTGATTAAATCCCATGAAATGTAAATGATGGCATACTTTAGAATTCTTCAGACTATTATTGATAACCTGTATCAGGTGAGAGCAGAGAACTCAGTTACAGTTATGGATGGACTTTTTAATATGGTTCCCATAATCCTGGTAACAGAATCCAGTTTTGGCAATTTTCAAAAAATGTAGCAGATATAATTTTTAAAGCATAGATAGAATCAAGAATTTAGATTAGTATATTCTGGAACATATGGAAAAAGCGGGTAGAGTCCCTAGCAAAAGAGTATCCATAATAAAGTAATAGTTTTTTTTGGTTTTTTTAAAATTTTTCTGCACAAGTTTCTAGCTTTCCATCTTTAAATCAATTTTTTTGAAAATAGTGTTTTAACCCTGCACTCTCTCTTCCCCCTTCTTTTTGTTACAATAACCCAAA
Organism: Origma solitaria; assembly: GCA_013397895.1. Lineage (NCBI taxonomy): Eukaryota > Metazoa > Chordata > Aves > Passeriformes > Acanthizidae > Origma > Origma solitaria. The sequence goes on along the minus strand of VZRL01012168.1, from coordinate 696,133 downwards.
TTACTGTGATATCTGAGTATCCAGATAGCATCAGCCTGCAAGTAGCAGTGATCTCTCTATTCTGTTTCTTTTTGTATAGTAATTAGGCCCATTGACAACTACATTGTGTGAAAATCTCTTTAATTTGCTAGAATAGTAGAAAGTGATAGGTCATTCTGCACACAATCCCCTTGACCTGTCTGTTCTTTGTTGACTTGTCTCTTTAAAAGAGCAAAGCGAGCCACCTTTTCCTTCTGAAGGGAGCAGTGCTCGGTGACATCCTGGTCATGCCCTACCTGAGCCTCTGACATCCTTCCTAATATTCCCGTTGTGAATGGAGCTGCCACAGAGTGAGGTCTGCTCCACAGAGAAACAGCCGAAGAGTGTGAGCAGAGTGGAGGCCATGGGGAATGAGGAACAAAGCTCATAATTCCCACTAAGGTTTCTGCTCTATTCAGAGGGCATGAGACGATGATTCCTTAAACTCTAGAAGGCTAAAATGAGGAAAAGATGGCAAATGCTAACCTCTTCTATCCCAGCTGGAAAGTTCTTTAGTCTGGCTTAAATGAAGTTTGTCACTGAAGAATCAGACTGCCATCTTTGTATCAGTGTGGAGTAGGAGGGGACATTTGGTGGTGGAGATATCAGAAGAGATTTGCGTTACTCATGTTTTCTTTAACAGCTGATTGGTGGTCAGACGACACTTAAGTTCCCAAAGGCAGTTCCTCATAGGGTGAAACTAAAATAGCTGGAAAACCATTAGAGGTTAGTTTGACCCGAAAAGTAAGCATTATAGGAGAAAACATGACAAGTTTTTCACAAAGTAGTGCCTGGCAAGATATTTTAAAATTTCTGATGAAAGAACAGAAGGTGCTTGTAGTGATTTCGGGAATTCCTTTGTCAGAAACAAAGTGACAGTGGTGACATTGCCTTTGAACAGCTGGTTTTAATCCTGTAACATTTTTCTCTTGAAGAATAGGAGTAGACTTGGACATTTTTGCATGAATTCTGTAATGCTGTTAAATTAGCTAGTAACTAAGCTCCAATTATTTCACAGCTTCTTCAAACCTGTTTTAATTTTTTTTTTTAACTACAAGGTACCTAGAATTCCACTGGTTCCTTGTTGTTTTGTATCTCTGTACAATTTTTACACCCTTTTTTCAGAGTTTCCCTTTGGCTAAGATAGCAATTTATGCCTGTTAAATAAATACATAACTCTTACAAAAATTAGAAGAGGTGATTTTCATGAGACTGTAAAAGTTGGATCTGCTGGCAGCATGGTTTTTTTTTTTTTCTTATATCAAAGAATTAGCTGCCAAAATTCAGTTACATGCCAATAGCAGTACACTGGAAATGTAAATTGCTGTAGATATTGTCATATAGAGTGACATCCAATTGAAAGCTGCATACTAATTCAAGGAACTTGTTGCTTTTACTGACAAAAGGAATACTGAGAGGTGCTTGTATCATCTGTGACAGATGTTGTCACAATGTTTTTTATAAGGCAAGTATGTGAAAGAATGTGATTTTACAGCACCACAACTGCTGTAGTACAAAACATTCATTTTCATGAAACCCTTTTAACAGCTGCTCACTGAAAAAGATGCTTATCCTTTGGAAAAAACAAATGCCTTATGTTGTGGTATAAATAATACTGCTTTTTCAAAAAGTATGTGAGAGGTTCTTGGGCTACCTTTCTTTAGTTTCTGTCTGCTTAATTCTTACACTGACTAAAAGTGATCCATTCATGCCATAGCCTTTTGCTTTTCAATTTTTAGTGGCCCCATCAATCATGCTGAACTTTGCCTAAGGAAAGGCTCCTGGAGAATGCCATGACAATGCTATATTACTAAAAGGAGACTGAACTTTAGAGCAGTTTATCTTTCAGAAAGGTTTGAATGGAATAATAGGTCCAAGCAGATTAATGCTACCTCTGTTTACAGATATATATTACAATCTTCAGTTGGTTTTGTACTACCTGTCCCTGGTCAAGTCATAGTCTAACTAGGATCAAATACTGCAAATTTAAAGTTTTTTCCACCGCATGTGGAGCAGTCAGTTGAATTGTTTACATACACTGTGCCAGGATTATTCCCATGTATTATCTTCAGCTGCTTCCTTCCCAAAGCATGCTCTGTTGTTACACTATTTCCAATCTGGTTTTTAAAGAGTGCTTGAAACCGAGAACATAGCTTTACAGAACCACAGAAAAGTTGAGGTTGGAAGGGACCTCTGGAGATAATCTGGTCCTACCCTCTACTCAGGCAGGATAACCTAGAGGAGGCTGCCCAGGATCATGTTCCCATGGCTTTTGAGTATTTCTGAGAATGAAGATTCTGCAAACTCCCTGGTTCAACCCATTGCGGAACTTGGTCAAAGAACATTTCCTGATATTCGGGGGAACCTCCTCTGTTTCAGTTGTGCTCATTTTCTTGTCACAGGGCATGTCTGGAAAAAACCTGGCTCTACCTTCTTTGCACCCTCCTTTCAGATATTTATGTATGTACATGAGATCCCCCCCGCCCTGGGTTCAGTTCCTGCTCTCTCAAGCTTTCCTCATATATTGAGGTTGGAAGGCCCTTAAGCATTTTGTGCTAGGGATCCCAGAACTGGGTACAGTATTCCAGGTGCTGGCCAGAGGGGAAGGATCAGCTCTGTCCACCTGTTGGTAATGATCCTCCTAATGCAGCCGGTGATGCCAATAGCTCCATCACTTTCCCAGGGTTTGAGGTGAAGCTGTCATGCCTTGGGGCCTCTGTATCATCCTCCTTGAAAGTACAAGTGACATTGGTTTTCCTCCAGTCTTCAGATACTTCCATTTTCCGTGATCCATCAAAGCTTATAAGAACCGTCACAGAGATTGCTGCCAGCTCCCCCAGCACTCACTGGTGCATCCATTCCGAACCCATGGACTTTTTTTAATATATGTTCTGTTTGCTGAAGTACTCTCCAACCTGATTCTCTTCTACAAAAAGCAATTTTAAAAAAACTCTAACTTGTGTGCATGGAAATTACCTTGAAGTACCTCCTATGATCAAAGGAACTGTTAACATTCCACTTCTGGGCATCTTGCATACAGAGAAAGTATTTGCAGAAGCTCTTTGCAGCCACAGGTCATAATCTGAATTTTTTGTTATGTGGCACTAATTTAACTTCACCCTAATGTTTATTTACAGTATGATGCACACAAGGCTACTTATGTGGTTTATAACGCTGAAATTCTTAGCGTTTAGTAGACTCTACCTATTTTTCTGGTGGACAGCAGCTATGTTCTTTTTCCTGTTGCAAAATACAGTGTTTGTGATGCAAGAGTTTTTCTTCATATTGAGTGAAAGACATATTGAAACCTCTTTCTGTTGTGTTTGGAGGAACTTAGAAAAATGCATTGTACAAAGGAGGATTATCGATGTGAATCTCGTGATATTCGCGGCTGCGGGCAGAGAAGGCTGGCAAGGAAGCAGGCAGAAACCCCCAAGATGGCGAAAGAGCGAGTTTTATTTACAGAAACTTCTTTATATATCCATTAATAATCTAGCAACCATTGGTCAGTAGAAAATCTACCTCCCAATATCATTGGTCATAGCTACAGAGCACTTAACACAAACACAGAGATTAAGAAAGTACAGAAAGTGCAGTTTATTTCTATTTTCCATGAGAAAGAACAGAAGGATTTCTAAAACAGTGCAACTACAGAGGATGGTAAGAAAATTCTACCAGATCTCTCCTATGACAGAGAAAGAATAGACTGAGAAATCTGACACTTATCTGCCTACTAAAATTAAAGTTTGGATGCTGTTTATTAATCTAAAATAGTAACATTTTAGAAACCATAACTTTTGTAGTTCTTTTTCAAATGTACTAGTACACATTCACTTGTAAATCTTTTTTAGTTTCTCTTAAGCATTTTAACCTTGACTTTCTACTTTCTTTTGAACCTCTAAGAGGTCTTTAGTTTCAATCCCTCCATCCCACTGCACAGACTATTTTAGACTTAGACTTTAATTAATAATCCCATAAACTATCAGCTTCTTTTCTTTTACCTGTAATAATTAAAATTATATATAATCCATAATGACTTGTTAGGAGTCATAAAGAACTTCTAGAATTAAAAGGTAGTCTAGGCACTTAACTTGTATTTTAAACTGATGATAGTAACACATAATGTGGATGTTCCCTAAGTGTTCATGAAATTAAGTATAAAACTTTTACCCATTTATAGTCTATAAAAATTACTATGTATGAAATATACCTGATACAGTCACCAAGTCTTCTTTTTCTAGGAATCATTTTTACTAAATAGTCAAGGCTGGGAAAATCAGACATTGGTGTTGTATTAAAATAGAAAAAGACTCACTTTGAAACATGATTTTTGTCTTTTAAAGCTGATTAAAATGCTAAGAAAATGTTAGCTCAGAGAGAGAATGCTCTAAGGATGCATGTTTTCCACATTTAGAGCTGTGGGTGGAATTTTGTTGGCCATAATTTTTGATCAACATGAAAACTTTATTCTGAGCTCAGTTCACCAGAAAAAAAAAAAAACCCTTGCTTTCCAACTTCAAAGTTAGTGTGGTTTTTTTGAGGTCATAAATTTATATTATTCATTATATGGCCACTATTATTTTCCTTTCAGAAGTCCGTTGTGACCTGGAACACCTGGGCTGAGGTGGCTGTAGCCCCTCTGCAAAAAGTCCTACGGGCAGTGAGCACCTTGTGTGGTGGGGCTGTATTGAACGGGAGAACTTCATGTACTCTTACCTTTATTTCCTCAACACTGAAGGACAGACAGAGATGAGACTATTCATTTATCACTGGAACAAGTCTGAATAAATTGGAACTGTCTTTCCACAGCTCTCTTCAAGAAGTCTGCTTGGAGTTTAAGAATATGATCATGGATGCTGCTGTAACCCTGTAGAAAACTGGTTGCAATGCCTCAGCATACCAAAAAAAAAAAAAAAAGGAAAGAAAGAAAAGGAAAAATGCACTTTTGTAGGTGACAGAACTTCACCTGTGGGCTATAGTGGAGTTTAGCTGTTCCAAGTCAAGTTCACAAGGATAAAGTGCTGGTAAGATAACACTGAGATTTCCCCCGGAGTTAGCCAAACCTGCCTGGTGTGGAATGTCCCACCCAGCGAAATGCTGTTTTGCCCACAGAGGAAATACTCATTTGTTCTACCACTAAAGAAGTCAGTGTTGCCTGTGTTAAAATAGCAAATTCACTGAGTGATGTCATCTGTGTGTAAGCCACAAGGTACAGGAATTTTTCCTCTGCCTGCTCGGAGTGAGTAAAATGCAGCAGAGTTTCCTTGACTAAAACAGGAACAAAGTTTAGTGGGTGTATATTACTATTTTTCATTGCATGAAGGATTTAGGGCTGGCGTCTCCCTTAATTGGTGCTGCTAACAATGGAACTAAAAACCCAACCTAGACATGCAAATTGAATTAAAATCCACATCCAGTTACTATGTAACTTCTTTGTAAAAAATACTTTGACCTAGTAGATGCTGTTACCTTACATAATTACAATTTAAGCACCACTGAAAGCATTCAGAAGGGTGGTTAGGAACATTCCTGTGAACTGAGGCAGTGCTGCTTAAAGACTTTAGCTTGAAAGAGGATGTTTGAAGGGCTTTGAAGCTTTTGAAAATGTTGTCATTCTTCCTGTCTGCTCTGTTCCTGTTCAGTACCTAAATAAAGAGTTTTATTTGGTTTGAGTTGTCAGTTTGACCCCCTCTTGAAACACAGCACTGAAATAAGCAGAATAAAAGAAGGGGGGGGAAATTCTTTTGTTGAAATTGGCTTCATTCTGTTTTAGTTGGTTTTGCATTCAATATTTGAATTTCAATTTCATGACACATTCCAATTATTCTCACTCTTCAAGTTTAACATTACAGATTATTTTCAAGATGCAGAAATTACCAATATACTCTCAATTTCATCTAGTGTATTTTAAAGTTCAAGAACAAGTTGATGATCACACCTATTATTTTGTGGTTTTTTTTCTCCTATTATTGTTCTGTGCTGTTTCCTTCTTTTATAAAGAGCAGAAAGTGCTAATGAGAAATCACATTAAAAACTTAATATTTGTGTGGTTTAATGTCTTAAATTCTAATTGTCCTTTTGGTTTTGTGGTTTACCATATCACAGAAGTGAACCAGTATAACCTTTAAATAAGTTGAAAGATGAAGTCCTTAATTGTTTTTATGGTGTATTGCAGTAGGATAGAATTTATTACTCAGGTATTTGAAAAAAATAATTTTATCCCAGTTCTGCGTTTATAAGTTAATTGTCCGGAGAAAAAAAACCAAAACAAACTAATAATAAAAAGACCCCACCAAAACCAAAAGCAACAAACTGTCGCCCTTGAGTCACAGAATCTGTCAGTGCAGTTCTGGATGAATTGTTTCAGAATGAAATCTGTTGCTACCTATTGTGTACTTAATGTTGATTTATAATTGTCTGTTAATTTTAGTTGCTCATTTATATACTTCTTTTAAATGAACCCTGTCATATCTGTGCAAGCATGAAAAAAGAGAAATAAGTGATAGGTACTGTTTCAAGTGGCATTTTTGTTCTGAGGGGACATAAGTGTCAGAAGTGAAATACTCTTCAAACACTTTCTAAAGGTAGTTTTTATAAACAATTTTATAACTCAAATATTCTAATGGTTAGTCGAAGTGGACCAGATTGTTACCATCCTTAGGAGATGATGGTAGGTAGTGGTAGATATTGACGTTTTTAAAGATATTATACTGGACTATTTCACTTCTGCTAGTACCTTACAATCTTTTTTGTAATATTTCAAGTTTCTTGATGCAAAAGAACTCCATCAAGGAAAAAAAAACCTGAAAATGATCAAACAAAACCAGACAAAAACCAGGCAAACAGACCAAAAAAAAAAAAAGAACTCATAAGCCAACCCAGTAAACCCATAGACATTAGAAGACTTGAAACACCCTTTTCTGAAATAGCTGCCACTAGAGGAAAAATAAATAAATAGATATCAATTGGCAAACTCATGATTGTGGACTCAGGCCAAGATACATGAGATGTCAGGCTGTCTTCTCAGATACCCTAAGTCTACTGGTGGATGTCCCTGATTAGAAAATTGTTCTTCAATGTACCTGAATACTGATGAGGAGGGAAATTTCCTCTGAGATAAGACAACTTTATTTAACCTACTTAAATGCCAAATTAGGCAACTGTTTTTCTGTTGTCTAAGAATCTCTGAAGTCACAGAGGAAGTACAAGGGCTTGGTTTTATGGACAAATTGTTGAACCCTGACCTGCTACCGGGGTGGTCAGATTTCAAACAGACTTTGCTGTAATGGCATGAATGCCAATGGGGAAAACCATTAGACTCTCAGAAGTGGTAGCAAGAAAAAACCAGAACAAAGCAAAAAACTTACTGTGCGTGGGTTACACTGTTTTGGTGTTTTGGTTTTGTTGAAGACAAGCTACCTTACAGGAAGAGTGCAGGAAACTGATTTTCTCTACTCTATAAGAAGACTATGAAAGATGCCAAAAACCCCATCTCAGTCCTTTAGAAGTTAATATTTGGTGGTTCAGTGCTAGAAGATGTAGAACACACAGAACTTTTATTTCTTCTTCCTGGTTTAATTATTACTGTTTCAGCAGTTGTTTCAGATAGAGATTCTAAAATTTAGGTATTTAGTCTCTTTTCTAATAGTGTAGAACCTCAGTGAAGCAATGCCATGTGTTGTTCTGTTTTCTCTATTTTAGTATTCTTCTTCTTTGGTTGGTGTTTTTAAAAAATGAGGAAAAAACACCAAAATACAACTTAGTGTAGCCTCACCTACAATAATATTGTGCATGAGGAATTGCTTTTGCATGATTAACTGAAGGGCAAAAATAGCCCAAAAGTTCATAGCCGTCACTTTGTAAATCGCAAAAATCAAGAAGAAAAGATCAGTCTTGAACTTCTGAATGATTTGATGTTCCATACGTCTCTGTCCAATGGTATCTGTCTGTGGCACCTCTCATCATTTTTGCCGCAGAGACAGAAACTGTGCTTCAGTGTTGGGTACTTTCACATTCCAAGCAGTGAATAATTTACAGGTCATTTAAAACCCATATCAAATAGATCAGGAAAAGACACTAAGAAGATGTGTCTGTTTTCCCCAAAAAGAAGGGAAAACATCTACAAATATCCAAATAATAGCACATAATGTTTTCAAGTTACGAGATGCAAAAGTAAACAATTACTCAAGGCTGAATTTCTTGTTGTGTAAGTTTCCATATTGGCCACAGAGCCTATGGGAAGCATTTGGTGATAACAGTAGGTGAGAAGATTTTTGGTCAGACAACTTCACGGCTTCAGAGTGACTTGGACACAGTGGAGGAAAATTGTTTCATGGGCATGCTCTGATATGGTGGATAGTCCAACCAACTTTTTTCAATCTGTCTTCTGGCCTAGAGAGATCTGACCACGCTGCTAGATTTTTGGAAATGTAATCATGTATAGCAATGCTTCAACAACTTTTCATGAGGGGTTCTTATTACACTGTGAACCTTGCTAGTGTGACCAGGTCCAGCTGGTCTTTTAAGGATGGAATTTGAATACGCTGAGAATGCTGGATGTTAAGCAGATATTATAATAGAAATACTGTGGAGAAATGAATTAGTATTTTCTTTTAATTTTGATCTTTGTATTTTCAGTGGAGATAATATCAAGAAATAGGATTATTTCTGTCTTACCCTTTCTACGGCATAAATTCTGAAATACTGAAATAAACATTTATCATAGTTCGTTTATTCAATAATTTTAGTGGTTTTTTTCTTTCAGTACCTCCTGGTGAAACTGTTGCTGTGGATACACAAACCAGGGTAACCAAGGAAACCACCTTCAAACCAGAAATGCCATCTTCTGTGCTTTTGGAGGTTCCAGCCTTGGCTGACTTCAATAAGGCATGGGCAGAACTCACTGACTGGCTTTCTCGACTGGATCGAGAGATAAAATCTCAGAGAGTGAAAGTAGGTGATCTTGATGACATCAACGACATGATCATCAAACAAAAGGTATGAGAAACACTGATTTTTCAAGTTGAAAGCCTCGTGATCTTTATTCTGTATTAAATCCTTTCAAAAAGGAACACAGATGATAGGTTGCAACACATGCAGTTGTCACTTCAGCTACTTTATCCCATAAACACAATTATTGGGTGAAATGTTTAGATAACTGAGGAGAAAAGTAAGAGTATTTAGAATTTTCTCTGGTATTTGAAGCAGATCTCTATCTTTCTTTTGCTTATGCTGTAAGGGTATGCAAGCCAATGGTTGAATATAAACCTCATGAGAATTGCATAGTAAGCTCCAGGTTGCCAGGAGGAAGACAATCCTGTTTCATGTCTTTTCCTGTGTTACTTCTCTAATAACTTTTTGAGAGGCTTACATGCTGCTGCTCTTGGTTTATCAAAGTCTCCTCAGTTGTCTTAAAGAAAAGAACAGCTCATTAATGCAATTGTTTTGTCAGCAAAATTGCATCACTGCATCACTTATCTTTGAAAACACAGAAAAATATGGAAATACATGTTTTAGGTGAAAAAGGCAAAATTTTAGCTACTCAGTAGCAATAAAAGTAATTTTGTATTATACAGCTCTAAAGTAATTACCTGCCTTCTAGATTTAGCATTGTCCAATATAAAAGATTTGCCCTGCCTGTGCATAGTTTTTCAGTGCTAAATTTCCATTGAGTTCAGTTCTAAACTGAATTTAGGATTCCCTGTTGTAAGATTCTCTTGTTTTTTCTTGTCATGTTCCTCCTCATTAAAAAAAAAAAATCTGATTTATTGTAAGAAAGATATTGAAATTCTTTCTCTTTGCTTAAACAAGAAATAGAGGGAGAGAAAATGTATACATTTTATTGACACTCTGTACTGAGACATTTTATATGTGCTGATGCCTCATGGGATTAATTTTGCTTGTTTTCTTATATTTCCCTTTTCCCCAGTGTTTTAAACTTTCTATTTTTGAGAAAATTGTCTTGCTTTATCTTCTACATGAAGAACATGTTAGTTTCATCCTGATTAATGATCATATTTACAAAGTAAAATTATATACTGATTCATCAATTAATATATGCTTAAAACAAAATGGATATGTTGTGACAAGTGATAATTCCAGTGTCATCTGTACAGGACATTAGGTTAAAATAGATGTTATGTCATTTGAAAAGGTTGAGGGCCAGAGAAGACTTATTTATACATCATCTTTTAATCTTTTTAGGATAATTTTGGTGTTAAAATGTTATATTGTCAAACACTTGGTTCAGCATTATTCAGTTTTCTTACTTATACCTCACTTTAGTGTACTATTCTGGCAGACAAAATCCATAGTTTGCTCCCTTCTGAAGATGTCTTTTACTTAAATATGAGATCAAATTATTAATGCTTCAGAATTTCATTTAATGTTATACATGCTTTAAAATGAACTGCTTTGTATTTGCATTTCATCTTAGTTCAAGGCTAAAATATTTTAGCACTACTGCAGTCTGTTCCTGGCTGGGTAGCCCTGTCTCTTTTTTTCATACCATGCTGTGCTGGTAACAAAACCAGCAGGAAAACTCTTTTTTGTCATGCTTACCTCTCTAATTGGCTGTGCAACAGAATGTGACATTTAATATATTCTCTGATGAAATGGAAGAACCAATGTCTATATATAGACTGCAGTTCTGTTAACTGTCTCCCTCTTCTCTAATGATCATCTTAATATCACTTAATACATGGAAATGAATGTCATGAAATATTTCATTCTTCTTGAAAATCTATCACTGGATTATTAGGTGAGATTAGCACAGAAAATTATCAAACCTGGCAAAGAATTTTTAGGTTTCTAAAAAAAAAGAAACCCTACCCTGCTTTCTAATGTGTGGTGTGTCTGCAGCAGTCTGTGAGCTGATGCAGTTGGACATGTGGGTACTTGACTAATCCGAAAAGTCACGCCAGATATGATCTAAGTTGGAAATCCAAAAGTAGTGCTTACCTCCCCTGATCTGTATATTCCATAGAAGATTATAGGGATGTTTTTCCCGTGGTTGTGATTTAAAAGTCATTGAAAGTCACCATATTGCACTGTGGTTTATTTGGAGAGTTTATTGCATCTTTACAGGGATCTCAGTAAGATTTAATGAATGTTCCATCTTCGTAGATTGACCTTTTTTTTAAAATCAGTTTTTTTACTTTAGGTGTAAAATACCATCTAAACACAGCCAACTAATTCCCTTATAAAAATTCATCATTACAGGGATACATGCTTCAAGAGAGCTGTTTCATTATAATACATCTCTATCTGCTCATCCAGAATTTAGAACACTTCATACTGCTCTTCCTGTTGTTGTGTTACCAAGCTCTCACTGTTTTGGGGTTTTGTTTCCATTTTGTATTTTATTGGAAGCAGAGAGCCACATTTCTAGTAAAAATTTGCAATGTCAAAGCAAACATTTAAAAAGCAAAGAAATCCCACATCCTAGCAGTGTATGTAGCAGGCCATTTTCCAAACCACCCAGGTAAAAATAAGTGACCTTAGGTTGTCCTTTGTTTCATAGCAGGATGTAATGTTGTAAGAAGCCCCATCTCTGAGGGCATTTTGGTTAAGATCACTTCAGTCTGATTGTATCACAGGATCACAGCCACTAACTTTGCCATATTTTTCCTCCATAAAAGTTTAAGACATCGTTAGCCCCCACTTGAACTTTGCTTGGAGCTGATCACAGTGAATTGGCACTCTTGTGTGAATAGCACATGCGCTGGTTAATTATGGGACAATAAAATTCAAAAAAAGACAACTGTTTAAAAAAAGGACTTGTTTTAGTGGCAGCTTCCTCTTAATGAAAGAAACAATACAAATTAAATTCTCCTAAGTGGTGCCCATGATATACAGTAAAAGTAGTGTAATAGAAGAATAGCATAATGACCAGTAATTTCAAATATCTGTAATCTTTCAGTCAAATGAGTGGTATACTTTTCTTCGAGCAAATACATTACATATTTTAGTCATTTATGATTGTATATAGCTTGTTAAACTCTGTATAATTAAATTAAAAGTCACCTAAAAGTGTGTAGTAAAGATATTTAATACTATCATTAGTGTCATCCATTTTCATTAAAGGAAAAATATTATATTTTTCTCATCTGCTTCAAGACTGATATTTTGTAGGATTTGATCCTTAAACAAAGCAACGTAAAGCAGGCTGATGAGAGACTCATGTTATCTCTTTAGAGAAGAAATAAAGCAAATAAAGTTCATGGTAAATACTGTAGATATATAATATGCCATGATGTAAGTAGGTGAGGGACATGACAGAATATGGTTTACTCAGTTGCTTCATTTCACTGTCCTTGCTTCAAAACAATCAATATGCTTTTTATATGAAGGTCAGGTGGGGGTTCTTCATGAAAAAGAAAATTGTGAGGAACAGGTTAATAAACTCCATTTTGCTACACTTCAGAAAAATGGAAACCTTACTTAAGGTGCCAAAGTTTCTTTACTCAGAAACTCTGCTTCGGCACCATTGTATTTCGAGAAAGGTTTGCAGCAGGAATAGATTTCTACTGAAAGTAGTGAATCATGGAGGCTGTGCAAAGCTTGAAGTTAATTAACAATGTTTTTCGAATAGATCAGGTACTATAATCTCCTTAAATTTTTAATTCTATTCATGGATTTTACCAAGGTATGCTGTCCATCCAAAATTCTTGTAACATGTAGTTGAAAGCATGGCTTTTTATTGCACTGGATAAGCATAGGTTTTATTTAGTGAAAAGTACTATAATAAACAATATTACTGATGAATGGGACTACAATTTTCAATGCCTACTTTTACTCATTACTTCTAAGAGTATAGATTGAGTCTTCACTTCTAGGTGCAGTGGAGGGGACTAATATGAAAAAAAAAAAATTATGTAGAATGAGCCCAAACTATTACTGAGACTTTTAAGCTGAGAAAAAGATACTTTCAGATGTGTCATCTAAAAATAGTCATCCAAAAAGATGTAGACAACTTATTTCTGTCTAATTAATTTGTCACTATTTAAAACAAAGGTAGGTTTGATCTGTCAGTGAGAGAAGTAAACAAAACTGGAATGAGGAAATGTTTTCACTTTTAATTGTAATAGATTTTCCAATAGTTGAGAATTTTTTCCAAGTGATGGATAGTAAAATAACAGTTAAGAAAAAATATTTGTTTATAAACTGTGCAGAAGAAAGAGTGGACTTTAACTTATATTCCTCTTGTGTGAGTATTTTTTATTGGTCCTTTCCCATGGTTACATACCATACATTTTTGTATACAACTTAAATGTGCATTTTCATATGCAACCTGATAATTAATACCGAGATAGACCAGAAGAATGGGAAGTTTTCTGTCCAAACTGTTTTCCAAAATAAATTTTTGTGGAAACACAAATTTAGTTTTCCAAATTTGTATCCTGTTAGTAGAGAAGCAACTGTAAGTTCCAAACTAAAATTTGCAGTTCTGCATTACTGAGTATGAACCAGTGTACTCTAAATATGGCCATGTTGAATGAAAAGTTGTGGTTACAGAGACATTTGCATCTGCCCATAGAATTTTTGTCAGCAGTGTAAGCTGTAGGCCAGGTGGAGTCTTCACCCTTTTGGACAATGTACTTTAGGGACTATAGAGTTTTGCAGAAGTTTCATTTTAGCGACAACTGCATGAAAAGACCCATGTGGCACAGCTTCAGATAATTTACTGTTGAGGAGCAGAACAGCAGATTTTACACTTGGAGCTGAACATTTCCAGTCCATGTGATGTGCTTAAAGGGAACAGTTTGCTAGTCCAGAATCCAAGTGTGGTGCCAATAAGCTGGAAATTTACATTCCTACTTTCTGAATCAAACTTCAAGAGCATATTTACTCCATCCCTTCTTGTGTGCTGTCATGATGCTTTGAGGGTTGTTTTCAAAGCTTCTAGGATCTTCATTTTCCATATGAATACACAACTGCAGACATTCCCTGGGTCACTGTTGGACCAGGATAAACAATCTCCCAAAGCAGGGCTGGAGCTGAAACTGAATCTGCAGCATGTTGGATGTTCACTGTCATTTTTGTGCATCCTCTCTGATACCATAACCCTACATATGACTTTATGGCTTAAATCATGTGCAAAACCTCCCTTACCTCTGTGAAATTCACCATAGGATATAATTGCTCAGGAGACACTAGAATTATTTTATGTGTATTTCAGAGTGTTACTGTTGTATTTAATTCAAATTTATGAAAGTACTGGAAACCTGGTTGCAGTTTTTGAAGTGAATAAAAAAACTAATAAATGAACAGATTTCTAAATATATTATTATATTATTATAAATTTAGACCTACAAGATTTGTAGTTCTGAAAGGCTTTTGCTTTTTTTGCAGAATAGAGGAAAATGAAAAAATGTCTGTCAGCCTTCAAGCTTGTTTCAAAAGGTTAGAAAATGCAGTAGGATGCTCTAGAGGGCCTGTAAATCTGAGTCTTTACAGGGAAAGGAAAGAAAAAAAGGTCTATTAGTCAGAAAATTGGACCTCAAGGGATATAGAATATGTGTCAGGAGACTCTTTTTTTAATACTTTGTTGCACAAAAAGACAGCTGATATTTTAAACTAGCTTGGCCAGCTCATTACAGTGTGTTAGAGACTATATTTGTTTTCTGCAACAGTAAAAAAAAGTCTAAACACTGTATTTTGGACTGTGATTAGCAGCTATTTCTTTATTTCTCTGTAATGTTAATTACTAGGACATGCATAAAAGTTGTACCTCTAAGGATCTGATTCTAAACTCGTTGAAGTAAAAGAAATACTTTCATCATTTTTCAGTTAGTTTTCAGTCAGGCCGTAGATCACCATCCAAACAAAAAATAATACGACAGTTGTGCCCAAAGATTGCATTCCTCTCTTTGCTTTTATTGGCCTATTGTGAAACTATTTGGGGCTTTTTTTTTTCTGATTCTCAGCTAAGATAAATTATCATGATTAATAAAACTGGTGTCCTGTTCAGCAGGGAAACGATAAGAGTGTAGCAACTCATTTTCATTTGCATTGATATGTTGAGTACTAGAATTATGAACTTTTCACTAGGGCTGCATTTTTTCAGTAGCAATATTTTGTTTGGTTTGGTTTTTGGTTTTTTGGGGGTTTCTATTGATTTTTTTAAATTATTTCTTTCTGAGTCTGACCTATCTTATAAGTATAAATTAACTATTTCATCAACAACAGGACCTTACCTGACCTACTTTTTTTTTAATCCGAATCAATCTTTCATTTCGTGTTTTCATTCCAGCAGTACGTTCAGCTCATAAACCCTGCTGCACTGGGTCCTCTACAAACACACCATGGGTATGGTTGTGTGCTGTCCACAGAGACATGGGAAAAGCCTTCCATGCTGGAAAGTTTAAAAACTCCTTAAACCCTCATGAGTTCTGTGTGTGCCCAGCAAGCATAAAAATGCCTAAATAGATTCTGGGCTGAATTTAATAAGGACCTCACCAACATGTTGAGGGAAGTGATCTGATGTGACTCTGAATTTGGCCACATTTTAGCAGTATGGGCTCAAATGTGCTCACGTTTGGGCAAGATGATCCATAAAGGTCCCTTCCAAGACAAATTATTCTGTCATTATATATAAATGCTATTCTCAAATATAGATTCTATGTTCTATACCTTGTCAATGAAACATGCTTTAAATGAAGGAAAACATGGCATTATTCCTTGCTTTGTGGACCCCTCCCACCTCAGCTGTGATTTACTTTAAGGACTGGAGAAGTCCTGTTAAAATTGAGACTTTTTTTTTAGCTCTAAATAGTTATGAGGATCTGTGAAGACAGTTGCACAAATCTTACGGGGTTTTATTTTTGTACCAATGTTGATATATACTATTAGAAGTAGTAACAAGAAAAAATAAGAGCGACTTTGGTTTTATTCGGAAATTGTGGGAAATATAAAAGCAGCTTGTTTCTAAATAATGATGCAATGTATAAAATTCTAATCTAGCTGTAATCATAAAATGCAAATTGAAACTAGGGGGAACAATTGTATATTTGCTCATTTAATGTGTGAGGAGATGGAGCTCTTCTTCAAGAAATAAGTTTTCTTCTGTAAGAAAATAAAAACATCAAATCCCAGCAGACCTTCCTAATGAAGCTGATCTTGAAACACAGTTCTTTTATGTGGAAAAGAAAATTACCCCAGAATTTTAACAAAAAAAATTCTGTGATCTTGAAATGTGCCCTATTGGTTTTTCAATGTGTAAAGAGTACTCTAATACTTCTACAAACACATCTTAATAATGATATAGATTCAGGGTTTTGCTAGCAGATGGACAATTCCCTCTTGAGGCAGAACAGCCAGCAGTGTCATTATCATCCTTTTTCATGAAGGGATTGTTTAAAAAAAATGTCACGAGCTTTTTTAAACTGTAATATAGGCTTTATAATAAGTTGTTTCTAGTAACTTAGCTTTACTGCAGTAAGCAGAATTCTTGGAATTCCTTTTTCTCTTTTCCCAGTAGAATGCTATAATAATTTTTTTGCACTTAGAGAAGCTCTCATGGAGAGTTCTCTGTTGATTTACATGTATATATTGGTTTATAACACTCACATTCAGTAATGAAAACCACTCAAATAAGTACTTAACTCATATGTAAGGAGACAAACATCTTAACTCACTCCAGTGCAACATTTAAATTTTATGCTATGTAGAGCCACTTACAAGTGAAAGGGAAAATTTATAAAAACACTGTAAAAGAGGCATAAAAGCATATTTTTATTCAGGAGCACAAGGTTCTTGAAAAATTTTCTCTATTCCCTAACCATTATACATTTTTTTTTTTCTATGTGACCCACCACTAGTCATTTGCTGTCACTAGATTTAAGGTAAATAAACAGTAAGTTCCTTTGGTTCTGGGAAGACAGAGAAGTAGTGGGAGATAGAACTGTGCCTTGAGAAGTTGGTGCTATGTGGGGGATTAGGAGAGAGGAACCCTGTGCTTGGAATTTGTCTCCCTTGCCCCACCTTCTTCACCTTTGTGGAACATGGTCTGTTTTCTGCTGCCTGGAGTCCCCTTTGGCTCATCTCTTCTTCAACATATTCTCCTTCTTTGTTTCCACTGAATTGAATTTTGTATGCAAGAAGATAAGGACAAAATGTCTGATTTTACCTAGCCCCTCTAACAGCTGATGTCATTTCTTAATGGTGAACAACATATTGAAGAAACCTTAGATTCTAGCGCTTCAAGACTTTCTTCCTTTTACTGGTTGGGGGTGATGGTGGGATAGGGTTGTATGTTTATTTTTTCTTTTGTTTGATATTAAAAAAATAGAAGTAGAATTTGTTTTGCTCGATATCCTTTATTACTACAAAAATAAAATCTCAAAGATTCATATTAGCAGACAGCAAATTTACAATGTAAATAGAATATTAATTTTTCAGGTTACTACTGCAGTGGAGTCCTAGAAAATGGCTGAAAGTACATGGAGCTTAAAATATGAAAGTACTCCTACTAAAAGCAATAAGACTGTGTTTTCCTCAAGAAAGAGACATTATTGTTCTGAACTGAACCAGAGAATTCAGCTCTTCACGTAATCAAGTGCTGAAGGAGTACTTAATTAAAAAAACCTGGTTTTGTAGTAAATGTGGGCCATTTCACATTACTCCAGCCTCTCATCTGTCTCTGTTGCTAGCTGATACAATAGGCGAGGTAACAAATCAATCCCAGAACTGTATTCTGCTGCTTTTGTGGACCATTGCTCTTATTGAGCGAAGAGATCAATTTATCACCATGGCACTCCTAATGGTCAGGTGCTTTCTGCCTATAGGAAAGATTTTCTCCAGCCAAATGAGAGATTCATACGTGAGATTTAGTCTCTTCAGCCAGCTCCCAACTTCCTTTTTCATGCTTCTGGATTTGTCACATTCTCCAGATGAATTGTTAAATATGGAATTCCCACTGTGGCTCATGCAGTGAAGTGAGGGGAATTGTTTCCTGGAATGGCTTCTTTCTCTCAATACACAAACTCAGGTACAGATTCCTACCTCCCTTTGGTCTCACTCATCTCCACCCCTGTGGGGAAGCAGTTTTCTGCTGGAAAACATGACAGAGCCAGAACATTTCACTGGGAATGAAGCAACTCTGTGATTGTCCCCCGTTGGATTCCTGGCACTGCCCTGCAAACCAAGCAGTTTTCCTGTAATATGAAACAGCCAGTTCCTACCATTCATTAACATGAGTATCTACACCAAAGGCAGTGGTTTTACTTCATTGGGACTCTGAAAAACTCTCTGATTTCCCTCTCTTTCCTCTGTCCATCTCTTTTGTCACCCTGAATGCCATAGATCCAAGTTTAAGTTTAATTTGGTTTTAGTATTAGAAGAAAAAAATAATAGAACAACCCAGCCCCCCAAAACAAGACTACAGAAAAGTAATGTTCTAATATTAGCAAGAGTAAAGTGAAAATCTATATTTTGGTGCTCAAAGTGGCTCCTTTTGATGTTTTAGCGGAACAGCTTGACACTTTGCGTCTCTGGGAAAAAAAAAAAAGGTAGGATCAGCAGTTGTTTCTAATTAGAGTAGAAGCTGGTTTTAATATTTTGGAAAAAATGGTTCTGAGGTAACATAAAGATCCTGTTTTATTTCACTCTCCTGTTCAGAGAAATATCTGTTGTGTTTTTTGACCAAAAAGCAAGGAAGTTAAAATAGAGAAATAACAACAGAAGGTGAATTTAAGTATTTTCCTCTTTGTGGGAAGAATGATGTTTTTTGGGCTATCATGAGTTACCAGTGATGTCTCATTGCATATGTCACAGAATCTTTTATTCAAACAGACGTTTTTGAAGGTAGAATGACGTGGGATGATGTCTCAGAGTAAATGTCCAACCTCTTGACATATATTTGACCGTTTTCCTTTCTGATATCTAATCAGTGTGCCTTAAAGTCCTACTGTGCATTGGGATCAGCACTGATGACATTTTTGAATGTTATTATAAATCCTTCTGCCCCTTCATAGGTGCCCCATATGGCATAATATTTCTGATGAAAACTGGTATATGTCACACATTGCTATAATGCCGTTCACATGTGGGATTCTGCTCTGACAAAGTGGTCGTGTTTTGAAGCACACATAAAAACTATTAGCTTGTTTTCTGGTAGTGTGATTTTGGGTGGGGCTTCCCCCCCACCTGGACCTGTCTTTAAGGCATGTGATAAAGGAGAAGAGCACATATGCTGGGGAACCAAATGATATCTGTGGTTGCTAGATGACAACTGTGAATGCTTGGCATCAAAGTGCTGTGAGACAGTTGATAAAATCAACTGCTTCAGCCATTTGTATTTTGTATTCCCTGACTAATTTAGAGGCAAAAAAAAAAAAAATTTGATCAATTAAATATTAATTTACTGAAGAAGATCTCCCATACAGTTTTGTACAAGTCAGGGGGAAGTTGTTTGGAGGCAGCAGAATCTGAACTGGGGGTGAGCACAGCCAAGTGGCCCTTCTGGTCAGTGACTGCAATATGCATATTGGGCCTGATGTTATGAACTCAAAAATAGCATCTCTGTTTACCTGTGCTGAATGTTCCAGAGCTATACAAACCTGCAATATCATCCACAACAGATATTGTTGATGTGATTGGTTTAGAGACAGAAGGGTTTACAGAAAAGAATTAGTGGTATTTTGTGCATTTAAATTATAATACTGATAAAGTGCATGTGGATGAAAAAGCTTGCGTATTTAAAAGTAATTTCAACCAGGACTTAGATCATTGTTCTGAGCTGAGGAAAAAAGGTGAAATTGTCTTGCTGGTCTTGTGATTATGGTTAAGAGAAGACAGGAAAGATGGATGAAATGTAGGTGGAGAGGAAAGGGTAGGAAAACCAATGTAATTGGAAAAGTTTGCAAGACTTAGTTTGTCTTCTTTAAGACATAGTTGTAGAAAGGTCTGCATTGAAGAAATGCAAAATTTGAGTGAAGGAGAAAGATTTGTAACATAGAAATGCTCTTGGTTTTCATCTAGGTTAGTATATGCAATTGTAATGTCACCGTATTTCCCTCTCCCATCTCCTGCTCTTCCTGCTAGACTGCAGAAGTATTTAGGTCAAACATCACTTGCCTTCTGAGAAGGCTATCTCACAAGTATCTTTCTTTGAAACTTTCTAGCTAAATGTGAAGATCTTTCATATTGAAACTTCTATTCAGTCATGTTAGTTCATTTCGTTTATTAGTTTCTATGTTTTTATTACATTTTTTCCAGTATTTCTTATCAAGGTGTGATTAATCTGTTTTGCTAAATTATGAGGGTTTTTCTACGAATTTAATAATTTCGTATGTCTCTAATAATAATTAGAATGGTTTATACATAAGACAGAATTGTAAGTGGAATCTAAGGGAACTGTGCATTTGACTTTTAATTTCCTTGGGTACTCATTATCCAATTCCTTTGAAATTCTTTTCATTAGCCAATCTTAAAATCACAAATCTTAATTAAAATAACGAGACAGCCTTTGGAGACCTCTTAGCGTAGAATACAAAGCATATATTTTTTTACTATTAGAAAACTGGGATTTTTTTCACTGTAGGGTTCACAGGAAATGTGTTCTCTTGACTTCATATTTCGCTGTATGCCCCTTTCTGAATTCCATGGGCTGTGTGATCAGTGTTAGGCTTTGCTGCAGGGTTGATCTTCAGGAAAATATGTAGGATAAATGATTCTTCAGCCTGTTTCGAATGATGGGTAAATCACTATTTAGATTATCATTTTCAACCTTCTTTCCTTCTACTACCATTGCATAATGAGTCTTTTTCACTGTAATTATTGTTTCCAGCACAAAAACCATATAAATAGCAGATTATTTTTTTAGTACTATCTCAGAAAGAAAAGAATGAACAGCAGGACTCATTTTCAGTTCCCCGTACTTCAAAAGAATTGTAATGGATTATTAAAAATAATGTGAAAACAAGCACTTTTTCCACTATACTCAACAGAAAATGTTGATCTTTTCCTTTTAGTGCTTTGCTACTGATTCTTCTCCTTGGAGACATTCTGACTTCATTTCAATCTGCCTCTGTAGTTTTTTTTTCCTTTCCCTTCCAAATTTGTTTGAGTTTTCCCTGTGAGGGATGCACTGTGAGGAAGGTGACACAGCACAGAGGATGCCAGTCCCTGCAAGGGTTGACCATGGCAAACTGTTCCTGGGCAGCAACCTGCTGCCAGTGTTCTGTCTGCTAATGTTCTGCTATTCTGGGCAGGGAAAGAAAAAGAAAAAAAAAATCTAATTGGGAAGAGGGTCATTGAAATAGTTCAGAAATTACTAAGTAGCATAGAGGTCAAATGTTAAAACCAGTTTTTAGTGCTAATTTTATGGTCTGCACTGAAGTAAAGTGAGCTCAGGTAGTGAAAAATGGAAGTAACTATGCAGCATTTTCTCAGAATGCTTTCTATTATGTTTCATAAGAACTTTCTTTTTTATAGGCTTTTAGATAAAGTGTCCACATCAAGGTGGAAAGACATTTTTTGTGAGAAATTCACTGAGAAATTTTAGATTTAACAGAAATAGACACAGTTCTGTCTGGCCCATTACAAATCATTCAGGAAAATACTCTTGTTACATTTCTGAAATACTCTGGTGTGCTTTTTAATATTTGTTAATATCCAGTTCTCTCAATTATTGCATCAGTCTTAAATATCTCTTACAAATGCAGAGATTTTTCAGTATGTCAGTCCATTTGTGTTTTGATGAGGACATCTAGGATCCATGTGGAGAGTGATCTTTTTCAATACAGTAATTCCTAATGTTTAAACTTCACTTTCTTAATAGTTTAATGCATACAATACCATCACTTAAAAACAATGACACCAAAAAATATCCCAAAACATTATTTAAAATTAAGATCGCCATAATAGAAATCTGGTTAAATTTGCACTCCCATGGGAGAGAATAGAGTAATATTTTGAAACATATTAACTGAAATTAATTTTACAGTTCAGAGAAAACTCAGTACTTGGAATTGTTTGTGAAAATGTAGAAGAGTTGTTGTTTTTTTGCTTTGTTTTCTTATTTTAATAAGTGAACGGAAGAGACAAGACTCTGTGTGTACAGGATTTTACAAGAAAAGAGGGCCAGGGGAGAGGGGTGGTAAAAAAGGTGTTTCCAGATATTTTTATGTATTCCTCAGAATGTACTTGAAACTTTGCTGGTTTATATACCCACTGCATCTGAAAAATTTGCATTATAACGTCTAACGAATCATACATCTAATTCCATCACCCAAATGCAGAGATTTTTATTATCCTTGCCATCCTTTCTGTGGTATTCTCATTTACCATTGATACCTGTCAATTTTGGTAGCCCATAACCTATGGAGACTTTTTACATGAGTTCTTAAGGAAGTTTGTAAACTGTGCAGGGCAGGGATCTTGTATTCATATATTTTTAAATATTATTTAGAATCTGTATATTCTATTAAAGAAAACCTAATAAACCTAACACATATTAATTGTTTTGATCATATTTTAGCTGCAATACAAATTCCTGGCATATCTCACTGAGTAATGACAAAATCATTTGTAATTCTTATTTGTAGACACAAAATTGGGGCAGATCATAGCAAAAATGATTGTATGTTTCCTGCTACTGAAATGTCAGACGTGTTATCTCAGATTTCCAAACCATTTGGCCATCAGAGAGCAGACTGTTATCTGTTCTGACATTAATCTACTTGTAACAGCTACTTTGGTGCACAGCTTCAAAATGACAACAAACATGCGCAATGCATCATAATTATGTCCCTTTCAGGAAAAAAGAAGTGCAGAAAGATTTCTTGAACTTAAGAAAGTGTCTCTGCATCTGTGGGAACTAAAAATAGCCTTTTAAAAAATGTGGTTGTAAGGGATGTTTCCCAAAGTCTCGCATGGGGTTCACAATATGTTTTTAGGGGCAATAAAATGCAGAATCATATGTATGCATAATAGGCAGGGAACATTCAGTGTAAATTCAATCAAGAATGAAATGCTATTATGTGCAAACACCTCCTGGGCTTGTGCAGAGGTAATGGAGCATATGAAATAGATAAAGTGACAGCCAAGAGAGGAAGAAGATATGTGACTTTCCCTACAACTTTGTTTAATAAAGCTTTCAACATACATTGTGGATATAATGTGTTGTTTTGTCTCCATCCAAATCACCTTAGTTTTTATTCCATGCATTTTGTAGACTGTAATTTGGTGATAATGGCTTCTTTGCTCAGCTCAGGAGTGATGAACAGGAATAAAAAGACTGTTAATAAGAGGATGTGCATGTCCTTCCCAGTACAGAGGCCTTTATTTGAGTGGATCAGGGAAAAAAGTCATATTTCACTTGTAAGAAACATCACTAAGTATTCAGTATTGAATATTTAGAGAGAATAAATATGAGAAGGCTGATTATAATGCAGTCTGCGTAAGAGCCAGGTGAAAAGACTTACCTATTTTCAGCCTTTCCTTAGTTGTTACATGCTTATTACTTGTGTGAAACATGCTTTATGAAATCTGTAATTCTTGAAATTTGTCTTGTGCATTATCTGTGGTTTTGATTCAGTGGCTTTGCTCTGTGTTGTAAACTTCCAAGCTGTACTGCACAATCACTTCCAAGATTTGTATTGCTCTGCCTGAGATGGGCTGCAACTGCAAGATGATTCAAGGAAGTCAGGACGTGGTCTCCTCTCCCCCTTTCTCTGGTTGGGAGCAATCTGTTCCGGACACAGGGAATTTATGCCCTTTTACTCCCTAA
Organism: Origma solitaria; assembly: GCA_013397895.1. Lineage (NCBI taxonomy): Eukaryota > Metazoa > Chordata > Aves > Passeriformes > Acanthizidae > Origma > Origma solitaria. The sequence goes on along the minus strand of VZRL01012168.1, from coordinate 672,384 downwards.
AGGGAGATAGATGCAGTTGAATTCTCAGATGAACAGTTCGTATTGCCTCAACCTTGCCAGCATTTTCAGACTTTCTCACTGCAGTGGAAATTTGTGATGACTAAATAATTGGAATGCGATACAGTAATGGAAAGCATTTTAATATGTATTGTGTTTACTATTTTTTTTCAATTCCTTGATTTATCTAAAAGTCAAGTGTTTGGAGACTCTTCTTAGCAGCAGCTAGAAATATGTATTAGTAATATAAATAATGTATTATGCCAACATAGTAACAAATCAAACTCTTCCTGTTTACTACTGAAAGAGGATCTATTTATAACACTACAGATTTCCCTATAATTTAGAAAAAAAAAATATCTTGCATAGGATTTGGCATAAATTTGAATGAGGACAACATTGCTTTTAACAAATATTTTGAGTCACATAACTCTGTTTGCCACAGATCTTTCAGTGTTTTAGGTTACAGAATTTGTATTTTATAGAACTGTAACAAATATAAGAATAACAGGTTTTAAGTGGGGCTTAAAGGGGGTTTTATCACACTTGAGAGCATAAGAAATTCTTCAGTGGGTCAAACCAGCATTCTTCTGCCTAACCCAGGAAAATGTCTCTGGTGGTGACATTAGGACAGGTGGAACAGGGAGAATGTGGCAGCCTGACTGCCTTCTGCTGAATGTTCCCCTATACTGGCCCATGCCTAGCGTCCACAGCTCTTGGATTTGGGACATCAGGAGTCCTTGTAGCATCTGTTTTTCAGCCATTGTTCCTGAAGTTGTCTAATCCCTCTCTGAAACTGCTGATTATTTAGGCCCTCACAACCTCCTGTGAGCAAGCTCTATATACTCAGTACCTGCTTATTCTTTGGACCTGGAATATACTTTCTGGGATAATTTTTAGATTAGGTGATTAATCTGGTTTTATTTTAAAGTAATTTTTAGTATATAATAGGATCCTAACACCAACACAGCCTTTCTTTCCTATGTTATTTGCATCTGCATGTTACAGTGCACACCTTACTGATACTCTGTCACCAAACTTCTGAGAAACGATATGTCGTCAGAAGTAAAACAAGCTCTTCATGTCTTAGCGAAGAAATTGAGGCCAGCATTTTTAATAGAATTAAAAATAGAGAAAATTAAGTGCTAACCTGCCATTTTGAACTGTCGTTCCATAAAAAAAAATCATACTACAAAGAAACGACAATGACAAAGAGAGGCCAATTTTAATATCCAAGCTAACTTTGAGGAAGAAATCATTTAGTAATTGCTCTTATTATAGGCAGTCTTATTACAGACAGTCTGCAGGTACTCTTTCCCATCCTTCCTATTCTGTCTTTCTTCATTGTTATCTAGTAATCAAAATAACTCATTGTTATCAAGTAATCAAAATAAAACTTGAAAGAGTATTAGCTCTAAGAAATGCACGTGATCATGTTTTTGTTCAAACTAACATTAAAAGCTATAAACTAGGACAAGGCTCTATCTTATTCTCTGTGCTGGTTTATATAGTTATTTTTTTCACAAAGAAAAGGTAAGTGTACTAAGAAGGTCTTGAAGGAGGTTTGAAAGTTGGTGCAGTCCAGATCTTTGCATCAGGCAGGATCAGCTAGACTTAGATCATTTTAGATCATCAAATCACCAGTTTCTGTCTAACCTGCTCCATACAGTTTTTTGTTTTCTGTAGCTTTGCAGGACTTTTTTCCCACTGCTTTGCAATCCTTGCCATTCAAAAGATTTTTGTCTCCAACCTTAATGTCCTCTGCTTCAATTTAAGTTAATTATGTCACCACAATGAAAATTGAGAACCCTTTACTCTCACTCATCAATAATCTCATATTCTTGAAGGGTGGTACTTCAGTTCAATTTTCTCTAGACTAAACAAATCCTGTTCCTTAAAATCTTTACCCTTTTTTATAGATTAGTGACCATCTGTCCAGTCATTTGCAACCCATTCCGATGCTAATCCAGTTTTTCAGCTAGTTATTTTAATGCTTTGAACTTTCTTATTTCTCAGGTTTTTTTGAGACTTCTTTGTACTGTGTTCCTCTTCTCAAGTTCTTGCTGCTGTTTGGGTTTTGTATCGCTGTGGATATAAAAAACCTACCCTCTATGCCATCAACCAATAAAGGTGATTAATATTAGACATAGGATAAGTCTGTGTCAAGCTTCACTTGATATTGCCTTCCCTTGTAGTATATCCAAGTTATGTTTTTTTCCATCAGTTTAATTTCCATTGACATCCAAATTTCCTGCTTGTTGGTAACATCACATAGGCTGTATAAGAAGCCTTGCTATGGGCATCAGGCAAAACTTTTACCTGTGATTCACTATTAATAAATCCTACAGCTCTGGATTGAGGGAAATACTATTGCCCACTTATGACTTAAGCTTGATAAATATTTGTCTGTATTACTTATTACTGTTTTCCCTTCTCAACGGTTGTTTAATTGTATGTTCTAAAAATAAGCTTGGAATAATTCACCCAATATTTCCTGGGTAGTTTTCCATGCCTCTTTCAAAAGTGAGGTATATTCATCCATTGCAGGTCCTTAAATATAACTACTAATGCCCATGAGGTTTCTTGAGCCAGTTCCTGAGCATTATAGCTGAAAGTCATGAGCTGTCACATCAGAATTCATATTGAGTTAGATAAGAAAGATGTCACACCAATAACAAAGTTAGCATTGTTTGTTTATTGTCTTTCACACAGAGATCTTCTGCCTTGAAGCTGTTAACATAAGTATTAGTGCTAGAACAAACCTTTTTTCAGACTATCACTTCAAAAGTTTCAGTGAATGTTTTATTCTGTTTTGGGTAGAAATGTTGTGGCAAAATAAGTTTACAAACTTTATGGAATCTGCAAGAATAATCTCCATCTTGTATAACATTGCAGTGGAGAAATAAGTTAGAGATTTGAAACTCTTGTTTCCATAAGGGCATAACAAACAGTGGATAATAGTACAAAAAACTATTTAGGCTCTCTGTGACGGGTTGTAGTTCTTATTCAAATATTGTCAATTATTTTATATTTTTATATTACTTGTATGTATATATGTATGTGGGAGCATGTCTGCATACTTATCTACATTTCTGATTCATATCTTTTTTTGCTGATAGAAGATGTAATGAAGACCACCATCAAAATAAGATAAATCAGCAGGTAGCTAGAAGGATTGGTAGCCACAAATTCTGAGCAATAGCCTGACTAAGCAGTGACTTTGAGATTGAAATAGTGAACGAATAACTGAAAATATTCTTCCAATGAGAAAAGTAGGAAATACATGCAAGAATAAATCATAGACAGTTAGTGCAGGTGCCCTCAGGCTGTGTCTTTTAAAAGAAAATTACGTGGAATATGCAACGATGGAGACTTGACTCTGACCTCTTCCTCTCCCATGCACACACACATACACAAATGTTGTCATTCTGCAATATTGTGGATGCGGCTGGATTACAGACAGGCTCACTGCAGCTGCTTTCAATGAGATAAAGCTGGGGGCAGATGCAGCAACAGGTAAGTGGTTCTGTATTCAGGCAGGTGAGGCTCATCAGGTCTCATTAATTCATGCTGCTCCTGAAAGGCACTGTACTGCTGAGCTGGCCCCAGAAATTACAGACCTGTGTTCACACCATGCTCTGGGGGCATTAGTTAAATCCATCTGACCCAAGCTAGTCCTTTACTGTGGAGCCTCTTCCCTGTGTTGTATTTAGTCCAGAACTGGGACTAAGTCATCCATAGATAATTGAGGATTGACTGCTTTTCTGGAGTGTGCACCTCAAGTATCAGTTAGCTCTTCTGTTGCACATCCCTGCTTTTCCTATAACTCCAACCCCCCCTCTCATGCCTCTACCCTGCTCTTCACTCATTCCTGCTTCCCACCCTTCATACTCCTGCCTTCACACACTTGTGCTTGTGTTCAGTGTGAAACATTTGCCATCCTGAGCAGGTGAGATGGTGGATATGGTTCAGGGAGCAGGGTGTGTACAGCTGTGCGGAAACTACTGTTCACTCTCCCAGGGAATGTATTTCCATTTTCAGTGATACACCAGTCTGAGCACCTAAGCCCTTGGGTTAATTTTGGGTTAATATTGCTGGGCAGTTGCTGATTTTTTCCCCCTCTCTTTTCCCTCAATGTGAATAATGAGTATGATCATTCTTTGTGGCTTTTTAGGGTTTGAAGGATTGTTAATCTGTGGACAGAGATTCAATTTGGAATTAATTCAAATAAGCATGCCCTCAGCCAGAAATTCTCTGCAATTGTGTGCAAGTGTAGAAAACTCTCTTAATATATTTCTTACATGGCTTTAGTTGTTTATGTAGGGAACATTCCTCCAAGATAGTAACTTGTATCATCTGATTTCAATATGCAATGTCTTATGCTGTGGAAGACAGTTTGAAACATTTTCCTTTGATCTACAGTGACATTAGAAAACAATAAACCATCAACCCTCCAGAGAACAACCTTGGCATACATGGTGAATCTGTTATAATTATTTGTTATCTCTTAATGCCTGCACATCTGCAGCAGTGAGTAATTAAAGTTTGAAAGGAAGCTAAAATTTTAAAACTGATTACAGTCTTTGCAGTTTTTCAGAACTACATTTGAGTTTGGGTTATTTATGCTTTCTTTTGAAGAAAGGGTCATATTCAAAGAAGTTAAAACATCCTTATGTACACATTAATCTACACCTGGAATACATAGTCCTGGGGACCCCTCCAAAGGAAACAGCTGATATAGAGTTTAAGGACATGCTGGGGCACATCTCCTAATCTTGTTGGTTTTCTTTTGTTTTTAACCAGAATATATATGCTGTCACGGATAAATAAACTGATGTTGCTTTTAGCTGGTTCATCAGCACTACAGGATAATGGCATCTGTTCAGTCTTTTGTGTAATATTTCTCTTTTATTTCTTAGTGCAGTTGCTTATTCTTGTTTCAGCCCATGTTTCTAGAGAGTTCTTCAAATCCCTTGGACATGGCTACCATTTACATCTTTGCATTTTCTAATGCTTGGAATGAAGGTATTTAGTAGTATACTCTGGAGGGATAAAGTTGAAGCACATGAAATGGTAGATTCCTAAACTCAGTTTTCTTTTGTTAATAATTAATAGCTGGAAAAAAAATGCTTTCAAATTCTGCTCTCAAGAAAAATAACTATTACTTTTTCTGTCTGGGAGAAAAAGCCCCTGGAAAGAATTGTGTCTGCATATGTATATGTGATAATTTTCAAGAGAAAAGAAGTAATAAGGTCAAAAAGTTGAATAAGAAAAACTGCCAAGATAGATACATTTTTCAGTTCCATAGACTGTGAAATACCTCCCAGTTTTGCAGGCTGTTATTTGCAAAAAACCAATGACCTCAGTCTGGAGTCCTTCCAGGATTCAGCTCTTGAAGAACTGCTTGTCACAATCTAGCATTTCCATAGGGAGATACAAATCATTAATTTTTAAAAATATAACACATTTGAGAGCTCTTGTTTCCACCTCCCAATATGGCCTTTCAGTAACTGACTTTGTTATGGTAACAGGGAGGGGGAGAGCGGGAGACAGGGTCCAGATGCATCATAACAGCCTCCCAGCTAATTTGGGTTCTCCACCTTGGAGAACCACCTGCATCAATCTTCAGATAATCTTCTATATGGTATGACATTTTCTTGCACCTTCCTAATTTAGTGCATAAAAAGTGAAAATACCACGTATCAGATAAGGCCGAATTGCCAGGTATGTTAAACTTGAAAATTATTATTCCAGAATTTTATATCTCTCTCTGTATTGTGCTTCGTGTCAAATTGTGTGTCAGTGCTGCTAATGTGAAAAATGCCTTATTGGCATTGGAAAAGTTGCTATTCGCTGAAAACCTGAAAATCAAGTTGGTTTAACTCATAAAGATGACCACTTTTTACTAGTGGGTTGTTCGCAGTCCATCCAATAAGCCCTTGGGTTTAGGAATTGAGATCTGTGAATTTAAAAAAAACCAAAAACCAAAAAAACACGCACAAAAAAAAACCCCTCTCCTTTTGAAAAGCAGCACTAGAAATAATGGATGATATACAGTCATTCCATCTTCAGTTATTTTCCAGCCTGACTGGCACCATTTTGGAAATGCATACAGTGAATTTACGAATGTGGTCAGAATTTTTTACACAAAGCAATGTGCAGTATAGTTTGTTGTTAAGCTAAGGCTCATCTTTCGTAGTACATGGCAGAGCAAGCACATGAGGACAGTCTAGCAAAATTCTGGAGATGAGTTTATTTCTTTCTGGAACTGTGCATATACTTTGTCTATAAAATGTTCATATTTTACAAACATAATGGGAAGTAAGTGTATGTAAAAATACATTGCAAGATACAGTTTTATACGTATTTTTATTTCAGTGTCCCAGGGAAAAGTTGAGTGTCTGAAAAACAAGTTCTGTTCATCCAAAGCAAGGGAACTGCCGCTATAAAACAATAGTTTCCAATGCACAGAAAATCTTGTTTGTGAAAAAAAAGTCAGTGTTTCAAAACAAAGATAATAGAGAAGAATATTTTCATTTTGATTTCTAATGGTTTATTCTAATGTTATTTTCATTTTTTCAGGAACATTTATTATATTTATGTGTGCTGTAATGTTGTCTTGAAATCCTTTTCCTCTGTTTTGACCAGATTGTGATACTCAAGCTCACTGCCCCTCTGGCCTCAGTTACTCCTCATTTACAGAAGAGGAAGGTCATTAATTTCAGAATTTTATTCATTTGGTTCCATCTTTGTTATTGCAAAGGCCCACTCTAAAATCTGTATCTGTACCTGCTTCTACACGGCCATGTGTGTGTACATGAATAAACATATAAAGAAAATTATTATTTCCTGCTTTTATTATAGTAGTATCAATCTACTGTATCAGTGATTCTTTCTTTTCTATTTATATCAGATATATTTCTGAAACTGTCATTCAGGTAATAAAACTGTATTTTCTGAAAAAAGAAAATGCTAATTTTTCTTCCACTGAAGTAGCATTGTGTGGCTCCTCTGCAAGCTACTAATCAATGTCTGTACCTTCTGCCCCAAGCAATGTTTACAGATGAAATACATTAACTGTTCATAGTAAGAGTTCTTCTTGTCTGAACAAGAAATAGCTCCAGTTTTTTGCCTAACTTTATGCTTAAACACTACTCTCAGTCAGAAATTTATTAAATATACTTATTTTTTTTCTGTATGAGTAGTGAGTCCTCCACAAGTAGGACTGATACTCATTTGAAGAAACAGGTGTTGAAAATTCATCTCAGATAAACTGGCATTATAGGACAGTTCATTTTTTTGTTTTAATTTTTCACAGGTTCATAGATTTCAAGGTCAGGTAGGACAAGTATGTTTATATACTATATATTAAATCCTCTGAGAGATTTTACATAGAGGTTCCTCTTGTTACTCTTCCAAATTGTTTCTATTTTAAAAAAATACTATTTTTTTAATTGCACAATTCTGTTAATAGTCTCTTACATTTTTTAATAATTTGCTCTTTATCTAAATGTACTGACTACTAAGAATTTGTATCTTTTCTGTTTAAACTTCGTTGTCTTCAATTTCCAGCCAATATACTTTTCAATGCTATTGTTTCCATAGCTAATAATTATTGTATTTTCAGAAAACTGTCTTCGGTGGCTTTTAGCATAAGCAAATTTACCCTCCTGCAGCAAGATAGGGCTGCACCATAAAATGACAGAAAAGTCTAAAATGAGGCATAATTGCATAACGCAGGTGTGGCACAGCCTAGACACTTCTGCCCAGCTCTGCTGGGGCTCAGTTCCACAGCAGTGCTGTTGCTCTGCTCCTCTGCTTGGCTTTTTCCCATGAATAAAAGCCCTTCCAGGCTACTCTGCAGAAATTTAAAATCCAGCACCCACCTTCAGAGTAAGCCCTCCTTCACGTGCCTGAATATGTTCTTTAATCTGAAAGGTGTTCCTGGAGTAGGTAAAGTGGGAGGCAAGAAAGATGATGAAGGGAAGGGAGCATCTCTCTGATGAGGAAAGGCTGAGGGACCTATGTATACATTTTCTTCCTTCCTTTGCTGTTAATGAAAGATGAACATCAGAATTTTTCAGGTTTCTACCTTTACCTTCTGTGTTGTTGTTGACTATCATTAATTACACAGTTATGAAAACGTGGAGAAATAAAAAACTGTGGAAGAATAAAAATCAAACAAAGAAACAAGCAAAACCAAAGAAAGCAATAAAAATGGAACCAAAAATGAAAGGCAGAAATGTAGTTCTGAGAGTAAAACCTTTCTAAATATACCAGAAGATTTTAAGTAACAAAACTAGGGTTGTAACTTCATATGGTTCTCATCTTTTGGCATGGAAATGAGATATGAATAAAGATCCAAGTTACTGGAGTTAGGCTAAAGTTATTTCAGAACTATTCCAACATGTCTTATCAGATACGGTAAATAAGAAACACTTTCCCTTTCCCCTGCCCCCTACCGGCACACACAGAGCTAAATTATATTAAGTTGATTATAAGAAAAAAATTACGTAAATTTTTGTTTTTCTTACAAAAGCAAAGCCCAACAAACCAGATTAAATCCTCTTTCTTCATTCTACATTATTCTTGAAAAAAAAGTCTCTTTTCCTAAGGTACTAAAGGAAAACTTACCTGGCAAACTACATTGGGCCAATCCATTTTATTCTCCTTTATTGTTATTCACCTGCTATTACGGGAGAAACCTACCAATAAAAGTAATCAAAGATTTGCAGAGGATCTAGTAGAAACTGAGGAAGTCATTCTGTTGTTTTGGTTATTTTTATAAGCCTACAATTGATTAAATCTAATATTTTCCCTATAAAATTGCATAATTTGTGGAGCATCTTTAGTTAAGCTATTAGCTTTCCTTCTCCACAAACGTTAGTTATTTTAAATTTAAAAAGAAAAAAATATCTATTTCTTTTGCTTATATTCATAACAAAATTATGTCTACTCAATATATTTTACTTCTGTCTAAAATTGTGACAAAGTAAAGAACTGATAACTTTGCTTTTGAAGTTCATTGACAAGTGTATTTTTCATTGAATCACTCTCAGATAAAAGGCGTTCACTAACTCCATTATCTGAAAAAAAAAAAAAAAAGCAAAGAAAAGAGTAAAGCTGAAGCTTTGAAAAACAGAGCATCTGCCCTCAGTGTTCTTGGTGATACACATTTATTAGATGCATTGGAAGAAATACTTAATTTGAAAAACTGTTACTTATAAAGAAGAAATAAAATAGTAAATTTTGCAAATTCACATTCCACAAATGGCAACTATACACTGAGGGATTTCAGTTCTGCTGACTGATACAGAAACTGGGGAAGCTCTGTAGCTCCTAAAACTGGTTCCCACCCATTAAGTTATTTAGTGTGATGAAAGGGCATCAGATACCCTGGAATAGTTTTGTCTGATTGTTTAGATGTTCATACTTTACTGCAAGAAAATGTAGTATTGGATGGCCACATTGTTTGGGGGCAAGAGGCTGTATTTCCATACACAGTTCACGTATACTCAGATTTACTGTTAGAGTTTAATCCTGGTTCAGTCTTGAGTTCTTACATGTGATTTATCACTGTGTTCTAGTTGAATGGATCTCATTATAGCCAAACTCCCAAATCTTTAAATGTTGTTCTACTTGCTACAGATACATCTTTAGCTTTATTCCTTTTTTTTTCCTGGCAATGGCTATAATAGAGTGAATTCCTTTTATCTCAGAATGATTCATTCACAAGCCATGTTAAATTGCAATCTTTTTCTAGTCTCCTCTCCATCTTCTCCATCCTGTCTGCTGGATGGACTCCAGCGCAGTCCATCAAGACATCTCAGTTCTAATGAGCAAGCTGCTGATGGTTTGATCCTCTCAGTCTGCTTCCAGAGTCCTTTCCCACAGACAAATGGGGAGCAGGGTGAGAAGGAGGGAGTTATCCCAGCTCCCACCATCACCATCCCCTTACTTTTTACCATCACCTTACCTTACCGTCGCTATCCTTTTTGGTCAACATATGGAGACTCAGATTAAGTGCTGCCCATTCTGATTAGTGCACATCAACAGCGTGTTGCATATTTTGCTGTCATAACTTCCTGGCATGAACCGGACTTCCTCAGTTGTAAAGAAACATTTACAATGCCACCAACATAATTTAATGAGTGATTGTCACCAAAAAAAGGGCACACAAAAAGTTCTATGATGCTTTTTCTTGCATCTCATTCAACAGCTGAGAAGGTCACTGGTGGCTCTCCCACAGCATCACTGAAGGAGTTGGTTTATTCACTTTAATAGCATTGAGCTCCTGAGGCAGTTCTTGAGGTGGCCCTAAGTGGACATGAAAGTACATGCTCAAGAAAACTTGCACTGCATAAAGCACTCAGGAAAAATCAAATTCACAATGTCCAGTCTTAACGTTCTGATTTCACTGACAGACACCACTCAGCGACCAACACTGCTGAATAGTAACTCTTGATCTTCATAATCTCCTACAACTGTGTATGCTTTGGAGGGAAAACACAAAACAGTTAATAATCAAAATAAAAGTTCTTTCAAAACAGAAAATTCTACTGCATTATATTGCTTTCACTGTTTTGTAATTTTATGTTTAAATATAGAGAGTATGTAAATGATAATTTTCTCTCATATTCCCTTCTTGCTTAGTGACAAGAAAACAAATTCAAATTGTGTTTGGGAGGAATATCTTAACAAAGCCAATTTTATTATGCAAATGAATTGTAGGTGTTGCATATCTGCATTTTCTGAAATTGTTAGCAAGTTTTTTCCAAAGCTTTCTCTCTTTCTAGGTGTGTGTATATATCACACTATATTTAGAGAACCAATCGACCACAAGAAAGTCAGTTGTTTTAAGTAAAAATTATCTTGACTATACACTTTGGAAGTTATTGGTTCATTTTTTTGTTTAAGATTTAGAGTCCAAAGTTTTTCAAAAGATGAGCAAATAATTTTCTCAACAACTATTTAATGGAATTATGCTTTTTCTGATGATATCACGGTGAGTTAGTTCAGAAAAGCAAATAGCTTCATAGGATAAGAAACATATCTTCCTTCTCCCTTACATTCTCAAATCAATCATCCACTTGTTCTCTTGTGATTTCATTAAACAAGGTTGGGAATGGGCCAAAACAAATCATCCCAAACTGTTGTGAAGTTTTAGTCTTCAGCCATAGGTTGTTAATGGCAAAAAGTTTGCTCTTAACATGGAAGATCTTTTCTAAGTCGCTGTTTTGCCCAAACATAATTTTTTTGGATCACACACTGTTAGCATTCTTATACGTAGTATAAAATAAATAACGAACCGTGTTTTACTGGGAGCACATGAACAACATTTTAACTCTTGTTTATATGTTTGAATTCAGCAAAGGGAGATGAAAAGTCCTGGCTTTGGTGTGAGAAAAATTGCTTCAGATTTTAAAGGGTGAGAACCCATAATCAGCACTACTAAATTATTAGTTGTGTGGGTAAGTCTTGGTACCATCCTGGAATTCAGCTGTTCCACTTTAACAACACTTGCCATAATGTCAGGAAGAAAAGGAAAAAAAAGATATCAGATAGATTTAAAGATCTTATTTTGATAGAAAATAGCATGGCCAGAGTGACAAATATGCAGGCTGTAGCATACTGTTCATTGTAAAGCTAGAAAACATTTTAATGCTTAGTCTCAAACCTTGCAGTCCCACCAAGAATTTGTCACACTTCACCTGCTTCAGTTTTTCAGTTTATTTTTTAGCAATTTTTATGCAAGTTATTTCAGTTGCTGACTCGAACAATTTGTTCCATACCTCAACACTCATTTTGTGTAAGAAAATCATAAAAGTTAGGAACCTGAAAATTAGATTTTTCTTTTGAGCAGCTGCTGTCTGCAAATGTGGAAAGATTGTTAAAAGTGAATAGTGTCACTTTCTAACAAACTCTATGTGGATTGGATGACTGTATCTCGTTACTCATTATCATGCATTACTGTGCTATCACCAAGTATCATTATGCTGGTGTTCATAGAAATATGGAAGAAAAAGAAAATCTCTTTTGGGGTTTAAAGATGTGTTTGTACAATCATGGATGTCAGTGGTCCTTCACTGTTGACCTGATCATGTGGAGTTATATCTATAATTAAACAAAATTTCTTGATTGAAATGTGTTCTATTATGTTCTGCAGAATATATTATTGGACCTTTACAGAGCACTAGAAAAGTGTTGGTAGAGACAAATTGTATGCAGAAGAATTTGTTTTTAAAGAAAACCCTTCAACTTTTAGTTTAACTGACTCCCTAAGTCTTTGTGCTTGTATTTTTGGTGACCTAGTGGGGATTGGATAGATTTCTATTTCATTTATTTTGAAAGTATTTTAATTATAACTTTCATTTCTGTATTACCCATTTTTATAGAGCACATTTGTTTCCGTGTGCTGACATTCCAAATCAGAGGCATCTGGTCTGTTGCATCTGTTGTGCCTCCACCAGGGTGCCACTATTAATGAGTTTTTATTCCTATGGCTGTTGTAACAGTAGCTTCTAATAGCTTCCACTTAGTTTTCTGTTGAGGATCCAGTTTTACACCCTTAAATACTTGGCTGAATTTGCAAAAGTTTTTAAAACTATCTCCAGATATTAATAGCTTCTGATTTTCATTTTAGGGGGTTTTGTTCATTTGTTTTAGATTATTCAGCTAATACTTTAAATTTTTATTTTTCCCAAAAATCGTATTTAGTGGTCTTTTAGTTTATAGTCTTCAAAATACTTCTCTTCCTAGCATAATTAACTGTATTTTTATTAACCCACAAAATCAGCTTGTATGATCAGTTTATCCAGTCACAGAATATTTTTCTGACTATGATAATACTTTAAGTGGAGCTCAAACATTGTTGTTTATTGTCATGCTACAGGATCACAGGAAGACTCAGGAATGGTGTGTTTTAGTATCTACTTTTATCCAAGTTTCCATCAGGGTTTGTATGTGTACATAAACTCTAGGTACCCTGCAGAATATGTATTTGCTAAGTCTTTAAGGTTGTACAAATTGGTAAAACTAGGCCAATAAACATTGATAAAATTCTTCTGGACAAAATAGGACATTTCTTGGGTAAAATTCTCTGATACTTTTTATTAAATCAAGGAAAAATGTATATAGGAATGGTGCTTTTTGTAAGAATAAGAAAATAATCTGTTTTATAATTATGTATTGTTGTCTCATGAAAGGTCTAAGTATCTTCACATATTTTTATAGTGTTAGGAGTTCAAAAGTGTCCTTCTTAACCTTTCAAAAATACACTCTAGTGCATCCAGCAGAAAATAATTTTATTCACATACAATGGCAGAGGGAAGGCTGTCCACACAATCCACATAGGGATGAGATTTTTGTGTCCCTGAGGGAACAGCAGAACTAGCAAGACTCACTTTAAAGAGGCATTTCTAGGTTTCCTGAATGTCCAGTTCAGGAATTTCAGATGGGTCTTGGGGGTAAATCCTTCTGGGAGCCCTTGAGCATAGGTCAGCTCCATTCGCTCACTTTGGTACTGAGCAAATCCTTTCTGAGCTGTCCTTACCTGGTGCTTCCTTTCTTACTGGGTTTCATATAGCAGCAGTTTCTGTGGCACAAACACAGCATTTAATGGCTAGTTGGAGACTCAGGCTGGATCAGACAAATCATTCTGTATGAGTATTCCAGTACAAAAATCATATTTAGGAAACTTTAGGCAACAGAGTCACTGTTGGCATAAGACCTTATAATAACTTAATTTGCTTTTCCTCTTCTAAACATTTGCTAGGTAGGGATGGAGAGAAAAAGGCAAGTATTACTTTGGAAGCCACAGAATTATCTGAGCCTGTGGCATGTGTTTTAATGTTCCTTCTGCACCGTCCATTTTGGCAATATGTGTAATACAGATGTTGTTTGGCTGCTGTGGGACTGCTTTTCCTATTGTAAAATTCATGTCACTCATTAACTTGTCTTCTTAGAAAATGGAGTTTAGAAGGCACATAGATATCTAGAGATAGTAACTGCATCAGTAGATTTTATTTCTCTTTCTAAGGAGAGACTTCTAATGAGAAATTTCTTTGCTTAATTATGCAAGCTGCTGCTTTAACTGCATGTCTCTGCAATTCAATCAGTATACAAGTGAAAAAATACCATCCAAGCTTTTTGGTATTACTTTAGAAAGCCAGTTATAACAGATTTTCAAAGAATTTCTGATACAGAAGTTAAAGGCAAGAATTTTGCAAGGTGTAACTAGATGCGTATCTTGAAAATTACCTTTTTCTTTCTGAAGAGTTTGTAACTGAACAAAATGAAATTCTGTGGAGCTTTTCATTTGCTTTTGATAGTACATTAACGGAAGCTATATTCCTATGATCTTTTGTTAATCTTATTGAACAGAAAATGGTATTAGGCCTTTATTTGTAACCTTCAACGTGGTGAAAATTATGCAACTGTAGTCTGAAGTTGGAGAGTCAAATTTAAGATCAGACACACAGGACATTTCTGTCCAGAACACTCAGTGAATAACAGCTTCTTAAAATCAAGGATGATCATTTAGAACAAAAGTATTTTAAGGAAAGGAAACATTTACAACAATAAAATGTTCCAGACTCTTTATCCACAGCCAGGTGAGAATGCTAACAGATTATCTAACCAGTGTCCATAAAGTAGAAATCCTTCTCTGGCCTTTTTTGCCAGCTTGATATCTGTTAAAGGGTACCTTCTACCTATCTGATGGCACGCTGTTCTCTTCTGCTGACTAAAAATTGTAGGCATGAAAGAAGTAATTTTTTCATGGTTTTGTAATAAACTCCTAAGACTGGGAAATCTAATGAACATCTTTCCTGAAACTACACAATAGGGAGTTAAGTTGTTGAATTTGGTCAATGTCTTTTAAAGTACATACTTGGATGCTTCTCATTTGAGAAATGATTGTACTGATTCCTTGTTTGCTCTTCCCTAATCCTTCAAAATAAGTTAAATATATGTATAAATCTTATATGCCTTACTTTCCTTGAATTTTCATTTTCATTATATATAAAGCTATTGTGTTTTAGTTTTTGTTGCCTTCTAAATACCATGAAGCCCATTTTTTCCCCATGAGAAACTCTAAACCCACTTCTTACTTTCTAGTCAGATTGCCTGACTATCTTATATATCAGTTTGAATAACATATAAATTCTTGTGATTGTTAATTATTTTTCTGCTAGGTAAGGAGTCAGGACATAAAATAGTGGCATTAACAGTCTTATAATGGCTTTTAACCGATAGCTAATAATTAAACAGTCTTGAAATATTTAAAAATAAACATTATTTATTCATGAGTTAATAGGACTAGTCTGCCTAATCTGGTAAGAATGTAAACACTTACATCGTTGTTTTTTTTAAATACACTGTAAAATATAAGAGAATATAGAAAAATATGCCCTTCTATGGCTCCACAGAGGAGAATAGCATATCCTGCGTAATTTGATGTGTTAAAACTGAAAAATGGTTGTCATTTTGTATCTAGTTTTATAAGTTCTTTTAAAATTATTATTGCAAGTTATGCTTGGTATTTTTATATTGTTAGCAACAATATTTAGAAGGTCTAGACCAAATTCTTTGTATTATTTGAAACAGCAAACCATCTTTTTGCTTTAAATCAAGTTCACACAAAAAAAAAGTTGCTGCACGTGGTCTTCCCAACAGCTCTTTATGCTTGTCTCTATATTTTATTTTTGTATTTGTGTTCAACTAGGCAATACTACAGGATCTGGAGCAAAGACGTCCCCAACTGGATGAACTAATAACTGCAGCACAAAATCTGAAAAACAAGACGAGCAATCAAGAGGCCCGGACAATAATTACTGACTGCAGTAAGTGGTGATTCTGCTGTCATACAGCATTTCAGCAAGCATAGAAAATGTTTTCATGTCTAATAAGCATAGCATTTTGCAGATACTTTATGTCTTTGCTATGAGAAGGTGACAGTTCTCACACAGATTTTCCAACTTTCATATAGAAGAAATGTCAGTGAAAGTCAGTGATACCATAGTTCAGATTTTTCACCTTAACTTCATATTGTTTGTCTTCATAGTGGAAGGACATTGTACAAAATACAGAATGTGAGCACTGAAGATAAAGAAACACATTTATTCTTGCACAAGCAGAAAAAAGAAAGAATTCACAGAGCATAGCCACAGGCTTGTAAGAAGCTTTCAATTCCATCCCCCGTAGTACAGCTGCAGGCTCTTCTTTCATCTCCCCTCAGCTGACGCACAAGTCTGATGATGCTCTGCATTGCTCTTTATTATTTCTTCATTTTTTCCCTTTCCAGATTTAGCCAACTAGCTCAGCCTAAGGTGGAAAAATTAGTAGATTAAGTTTTAGAAGAAGTTTATAGATGACATAATGTTGTCACCCTTGGAAGCTTGCATGTCCACATACCAATCACTATAGGATAAAACACACTCCCAAGGTCATGCTATAATAGCAGCAGCCCTTGTGATGGACTGCTGTATGTATTCAGTTATTATCTTCAGTCCTCAGGACTAGAAACAGAAAAATGAATTTCTTATGGTCCTCAAGGTCTGCTATGGAGCTTAGAGAAGACTGAGGGCAGGTGCTTTGCATGTGGACAGACAATTCACTTTAGGTGGATGCAAACTGTTCTATATGTCTTGGCCTGGAAACCAGGGATTGCTCCCTGAAACTGATGTCTGTGAGGGTATAAATGTAGTCTAAATTTTTCTATCCCCATAAATACAAATTTAACATATCGTACACATTATATCTTTCTTGTGTGGTAAATACATTTTACATGATGATTTATTAGTTTTTATCTATATGAAATCCCAAGATTATCAGTTAGTTTTGAACTTAAAGTACAAAAATCAGTTTTACTGTGGTTTAAAAACTAATTTTCTGTGCTGAAACTGTCAATATCCTTGTCTACAAAAGTGCAATTTATGATGCGGTAGATACAGGTCGTGTCCCTTTATATACTTTCAAGTACACCTTGGGGGATGATCAGGGCCATTTTTGATCCAGTTTTCTAAGGCAGCAGACTAGATCCATGCAGATTTTTCATGTTTAATTAGTTTATATCTGGACAATTATAGGTAATACTAAACACTTCTCAAGAGGTATTTATTACTTCCGGATTTTAAGGAGATTGTGCTATTTTCAGGGGGCACAAAGATTCTAGGACTTTACTATGTGATACCTGAAGTATTTCTGAATATTTGCCACATATGATATGCTCTCATCTAAAGTATTTGTTTTAAAGAACAACAGTATTTTTTATATTTTTAATTGCTTGAGGTATTTTTTTGTCCTTGTGTGCCATATGAAGAAGCTGGGGATTGTTCTGTCTGGTTTGAATTAGGCCTGCTGAATACATATATGGATAGGATCCACTTGTTCTGGCTGAACTACCTCTGTAGTTCACCTCTCCCACCCCTTCACAGTGCTGTCCTGCCCTGAAATAGGAACCCTCCTAATTCCCAGCCCAGCTGGGTGGCTCTAGCTGTGTGCTCTCCCCTACTGCAGGTGTTTTGCCTTGTCCTCCAGCACACACCGAGTTCAATCTACCACACACAGTATATTGTCCCCAAGTCCATTCCTGGGAATCTCGTTCACAGCCAGAGATGGACCCTGTCTCGGAGAACCCACTCCAGCTGATAAGGTTTATGCAAGGACTTCCAGCAGGACCTTGGTGCAAGGTCTAAGCAGCCTGACTGCCTCTTCCACAGACTGGTTCCCATTTCCTGAGTTTTTCTCCCTCCTCATGGATACAAACAGGTTGCCGTGGTTGTGTTTTAGCAGTTATCAGTGCTCAGCTAATCTATGCTGTCCCATCATCTGAGCATCAGCACTTTGGTGTTCCTCTGCAGCAGCTGTGTCCCACCCTCACACGCAGCCTTCTCTAATGTCACACTGCCAGGGGACAATGCCTCAGCTCCCATTATGAAGGAAAGGGAGAGCTGGGCTGCAATGCCCTGGTCTTCATGTAGGAGCTGATAGACTTGACTATATCTAGTGCACTCCCTGGGACAGAGCACAGCATCTCACGCTTTGAGAAATGAAAACATGAGAAGAGGAGATAATTTGTATGAATAGGTTGTTCATTGCTTTTTGCTGTTAAAGTGCTAGCAGAAAAACCCAACACAATCATCTGGCCAATATCACAGAAGAGAAATATTGTAAATACTAAATGAGACTCGGGTACTTTGCAAGAGTAGAGTTAGGTGCATTCTTTGTCACAGGATGGGTGAGTATGTCATCAATTGGAATTAAACCCTGAAGATTCTTGCTTCTGTGCTAACATGCTAAGTCCTGTCACTCTGGCTGCAGAAATATGGATGTTATGTTCGTTAAAGTCTAATTTTGAAATATATTTAGAAACCTTATTTCCTTTTTAACGTATTTATAAAAAAATACCAAAGTAAAAATTTTATGCAAAAGTTAAAAAAATCAGAAGACATTTGTTAGAAAATGTCTACGATGAATTGCAAAAAAAAAACCTATAATCATGAGATTATTTTCAACAGAGTTGTCATAGTATTACATATATTTAGTCTTTCTTATTAAGTAAAAACAGTAGGTAGACAAGCTCATACACTTGAATTAGTTCCTATGAACTTTTTTCTCCACCCCTTCATCAGCTGCATGACACTGCTAGAGCTATACTAGATGAAAAGACCTATAAAGTAAAGCTTGTGTTATATTTCACATAATGTTATATATAAATCTCTGTTTATTCTATGTAAAACATAGTTTGTTTACAACTTACACATTAAAGAATATATAAGAATAATAATTATATTTAGTCTCGAGGAAGACACGTGGGAAAAACCAACATTCTTCTCTGCTCTTTTAATGCAGAAGCATCCTGTTCTAACAGAACCATATGCTGTACAATAACATTTTTCTCTCCATAATGCATCACAGCTCCAAAACACTTTGCTTTATTGCTGATGAAAATGTTGCTTCTTTAAAATGAATGAGTTTATAAGCAACTTTGAATTTTAGAAAGTAATTAAACTTTGAAAATTCCTCTTATTTTCCATCAGTCCTTATGTATGAATACACAAAGCTGGTAAGAAGTCAATATAGAAATACACTGAGGGATAATAAAAACAAATTTGCAGTCTTACAATCAGAAATACTAAACCAATTACAAAGATTATGTTAGATCTTGCTAGATGCTGGAAATAGAAGAAACTTTAAATAGCAGACCTTCCTACTGCTGTATTCACACACGTGCAAGAGCTAACAGTGCATGAACTTTCTGTGGTTTTACTTTGCTAGTAATTTACATACCAATTTTGTAATGTGATTTCTGGCTGTGATCGAGGCGGTATGGAAATGAATATTTATAAAACTGTATGAAGAAGTAATCTCTAACTAACCAAATAACCTCCCTTTCAAGATTATAAACCAAAGGAGCACACATATAAATTCAGCAATATTGTGAAATTTATTGTACTCTCAAAATATCATTTGAGAGGTTAATTAATTTCTATTATATTAAACACATAAATAATAGCAATAAATACAAGCATTTCAGTGAAGATGATTTTGATAAAGAATTATTCTTTGAGATCAAATGATTCCTTTTGAAATTTTCTTTGACAGTTTTAAAAACCGAGTCTACAAGTATATGAATAATTTATAGATTATGTCTTCAGAAGAGGTATTTTGGTTTTGTGGGGGGATTTTTTGTTTGTTGGGGTTTGTTTTTTTGTTGTTGGTTGGTTTTGGTGTTTTTGAAGGAAACCTATATGCTAGAATTGGTTGTTAGCAGAGCTGCATTTCACCTAATCTGCAAAGAGTCTGAGTGTCTCTGTTCTACTACATAAAAATGCCCTTATTTAATAGTTTGCTGTATTTGACAGTTTTATGGCAAAATCATCAACTTGTCATCACTTTCACAACAAAATATATGGAAACTCCACAGTGAATTACAGCTGTACTGTTGTTCTCGACATCTTAATAAAATAGCCATTTCCACTGCACTGCCATCCACATGGTTTTCTCTTAGAACTATTGAATACAAAATATGAGTTTACCACTTGAAGAAATGAATTCATACAATCTGGGATTTGCCATCCAGTAAATAAACCCCCTAGCTGCCAAGACCAAAACAGAGACATGTAAGAGAAAACTGCATTTGTATACAGTTTTCCAGTTATCTTGTTGATATTTTTAAGCCAAATTGTTGACTAAACCCCAGTGGTCTATTCTCTGAATTCAAGATATTTGAAAAACATTTCAAGAACCTGAATTTCCTATGTCATATACACGCAGTTCCTTAATCATCCTGATGTACCACTTTACAGCTGACAACTTGTTTTTCCTATGAGAATTTTATGCTGTAGAAACAAAACAAGAAAGAAACTGTTTTTTCAACAAAATGTCAATAACAAGATAAAACTAGAGCTCTGAAAAGGATAGCATGTTACTGAGAAGAGTATGGAGTTTGAAACCCATTTCTTGGTGCATGTTTGCCATTGTAGGGTCTCTGAGAAAGTTATGGGACATTTTAAGAAGGAGTAGGAAGTTGTTTTGGAATACTGGGGAGAGTCGTCCTTCAAGAATGGGCAATAACATGCCCCAGAAATGTCTGAATGATTGGATAATTCCAGTTACACATAACTTTTCAGTCTATATATACGAGAAGCATATGGTTCAGTGGACAAAGGGCAAGATCTCAGCTGCCTACTTCAGGTATTGTAGTGCTCCCCCTAAAAGGCTTTGAGACTACAAGGTGACTTTTCTTCACTTCTCGTTATATTCTTTATCAGGAATGGCACCAATTTTTTTGTAGCCTCAGATGTCGTAAGTGTATTATTAGGTGGTATCATTGCTGGTGGTTTGCTCTGACCTCACTGTCCCAATGCCTTAAATAATTACAAAACTTCGTGTTGTTGGTAATTCATGTGGAACTGGCTAGTTCTAGGCCAGGTATTTCTAAATAGATAAGAATGCAGATAAGAACAGAACAGAGAAGTTTTATGCTGCTAGAAATCAGTCTGTGTTGGAAGACAGGCACCATGGATTACAGTGTTGTATAGAGGTACTTAATTATGTCCAAATTATGTCTTAGTAACATTTTGTCATTGATCCTCCAAAAGCAGAATGGTTGACCAATTCTCTTTTCAGAAAATTATGACCCCAAAGTGAGTTCTCAGCTGTGAACTCATGAACAGTAAAGTTCAATGAGGAGTGTAAGGCTGTGGTACAGGAAAAGACCCTTCAGAAACAGTGATATTAAATAATTTTCTGAAAAGCCTTTAAATAATTTCAGCTAGGCCCAGAAGAAAGAAAACAAACAAAGAAACAAAAGCCACGAACAAACCACCCAGAATAAGGACAGCTTGATTTGGTAGGGAGATGTTTCATATTAGCAGGTCACATTCCTTGTATGATATAGCCATGGTACATAAAGTCAGTTGGTTGAAAGATTTGGGATATACCCTTGTCCCACAGAAAAACATATTTTCCTCTTCAGCCTCAGGAACTATTTGGTACAGCATTGTGTGGAAGCTGCTGTTTGAGTCTGCTTTGTATTTTTTTTGAACTTGTTGGTCACCATTTAGGGTTGAGGTTAATAGAAGTGGTTAGTCAGAATACAGATGAAAAGGTTCTTGTAATTTATAGTATCAAGACAATTTAAGCCTATTTAATAGTCTGCAATTCACACTGCTGTTCTTGAAATGTTTGGGGACTGAGGTGATAGAATGATTTTAGTGAAAGAGCCAAAACATAAAAATCTTCTGGCCCCCAAACTTCAACCCACCCAGTCAGCAATTAGGTGAAAGTAAGTGTGGTCCAGGACCACGAGCAGACATGAAATGACAGAAAGTTTTGTCAGCAGGCAATTCCTTTCCCCAGCTACTGCAGTCTGCTCCTTTACTGTGGTAAGTGCTGTTCACTGTTGTCAGGGGCATCTTTTCCTTCTCGTATGCTGGAGAGGAGTCATATTTTAACAGACTGGTTTTATATAACCACCTGCCTTTGTCCCTAGAGTCTCTGTGAAAAAGATCCTTTCATACATCCATTTAAAGGATTTTTTAGTTTAACAAGACCAGTACCTCAGTAGCTTCAGAAAGAAGCAAATTTACTTGCAAAACTGTTATAAGCAAAATGTAAAGGGAAGGTAAGAAACTACCACACAGGAAGAGATGGCAGGTCCTACTCATGTAGGTCCTTCTGAAGAATCTTGAAGGATTCAATAATATGCAAATCTGAAGTAAATTGAGATCACTTCTCAGGATACAAAGCCTTTCATATCTTAACTAGAGAAGTTAAAATATTTTTAAAAATATTTAATTGACCAAAACTGCCAAGAATACGTAATTCTTCAGGAAAGCAATCACTGAGTTTTCAACATATTTAATAGCATTTAATGTGAGATTTCCTATTTACAGTGTTACAGCAAAAAATCTGGTTTTAATTAAATTGTATTTCAAAATTGAATTCGGTCTCATTTTTGAAAGTGTTAATAAACATTTATATAAAATACTTTAAAAATCTGAAAATAATAAATGCTAAAGAGCATTTTTTACTTACATCATGTCAAAAGTAGTAGAAGAATGTTTCATTGACTTGTGTAGTGGCCAGATAATCAGAAAGAAATGTTTTTTCTCTTTTATACTGGAAAGACTCCGTCACTTTGCGATGTTAAAAGGAGTAATGTGAATAATTGCCAGCAGCAGTGAAGATGGTGTGCTCTGATAACTCCCCATACATGGTGACTTTGTCGTGAACTCACAGATGGAAAGTGATGGAAGTTCTTCATCCTTGGAAATGAAGTAACATGCTTTCCTGTAGCTGGGACAGGACCTGCCCCCCAAATGCAAATATGAAGACTTGGACTAGGGATTAATTTAGTTGTGTCTGTAATTTAAATCAGTGAAAAAACAGGCAAGGTAAGGAAAGGTAAGGATAGCAAAATATTTCAGGATATCATGAGAATCCCGCCTTTGCATGGTGAAGACAGCTTTTTGATGAGGTGAGCTACCACAACAAAGAAAGCAGGGCTTGTTAATTGTTTTCTTGCAATAAAGGATTACATCCAAGCAACAGTTACCATTCTTAATTTTTCTTCATAGAGGAAACTCCATGCCAAACACTGAGCACTGACTTGCTCCTATGCCTCAGGTCGGTTGTATGATAGTATATGGTTTTTTGCCTTTTTTATCTTTTTGCCTATTTAGATTTTTATTATCTTTTTGCCTTTAGATATCAATGAAAATACAGTAAGACCGAACTTCTTTCATCACTAGAAGTTAGAACGACCTCAATTTAATTTCCAGATCTGCTACAGATTTTCTTTGTTATTCCAGAAAAGTATTTTCATTTTATATGTTCAGGTCTCTATCTAGTTAAGGGGGGATAATATGTCTTATCCCAGTCTTTCTCTGCCATATCTGTTCAGAACACTAGATTTCTCCACCTGTTTTGTTTGAATCTGACAAACCTAAATGTTTGCTGTTTTGGTCCATTTTTCAAGGCAGTACTGTGTTAGAAATAGTAGCTTGCACAGAACATTTTAAATTTAACTAGAAGCAGACATGTAAACAGTAAAAATATCCATTTTATTTTTACCTTATTCATGATGATACAAACAGACGAGCTATGCTCATGTTGCAGCACATTAGTCAAAATGAAAATAAATGGAAATAAAAAGGAATTGTTCAGAAATAAGGCCTTGAGAATGTGATCAAATTACTTGCCCACTGACAGATTGATGGGCAGCATTTAATGTCCACAGTTATTTTAAAAACTGTGTCAGAACAGTATATATTCATTTGTACCAGATCATAATTTTCTGTAGTAATTAGAGGGCAAACAGGAAACAAAGGTCCTGCTCAGCAGAGATTACAAGCTAAATTTAGATGCCACATAATCAGCCATATCAGGAAAATGCAGGTTTTGGTGTACATTATGTCCCATCTCTTTTCCTAAAATGGATGCAATACACAAAGAACATATTGGAACCAGCAGTTGTTCTCACACAATCTTAGACATCCCAGAGTATGTTTGGCCTAAGGATTTTACTTTGGCTATCCTCAATATAAATTTATCATGATTTTAGTTTTGCTGGAGTCAGGAATAAACCAATAACAAAACCAGTGTTTTACACAGCCCCAAAGCTCCTTTGCAAGTCCAACCTGAGTAAATACTGGCTTAGCCTGTGTGAGAGAGAGGTCCTAAGACTTTGGTGAGGGTTGCCCCAGATGGTGGTTTGATTTTCTTATGTGTACCAAAATCATCACTATGGTGACTTATGAAATACTGTAGATATTTTACAGAATTTAATTTTTTTACTGGGTTCAGGACCAAATGGTGACTTTGAAGTTTTTCAGTCTGTTTTTGGTGGATAACAGTGCTGCAGACTTTATCATACCAAAAAGGGAGGGAGGGAGAAAAAGCAAAAAAGTTCTGGAGACTAGCTGCTTCTATTTCATCTTTCTTATCAGGAAGTCTATTGCATGACAGGTGAGAGAATGACTCGTCAGAGGACAATCCCTTGCCAAGTAACAGCAAAGGAGGGTGGTTGTTGAGTATTCTGATATGTGGTGAGAAAGTGGTGGCATTTGGGCTTGGTGAAACTTAGAGCTTAAAAGAGAATATTTCGGGAAAAAATCTATTTTGTTATATTTTAATTGGATGGGAACTTGTGTACAGTCGAGCAAACGCCTATGCTATGGAAATTTTTGCTGGAAGTGTCAGACTGTGTTTATGTCTGCTTTATCATCTTAAGTTTAGAAATGAGTTCCGTATTTCAGAGGAAGGGATGTAATAATTTTGCAGAATATTCATTACATGCTTTCTGAATTTCTGTATTTTGTCACTTGGCTTTCTTTACTGTAGCATTATATTAGGATGGCAAAAGTAATGATTTCATCTGTTTGTTGGATACTTTGCTCCATTTTATATGTTTTCCTGAAAGCACAGTAAAATACAGAATAGAACAGAATAGACTACATCAGTTGGAAAGGAGCTACAGTGACCATCTGCTCCTTCTGCCTGGCCACTTCAGGGCTGATCAAATGTTAAAGCACTTTGTTAAGGGTATTGTCCAAATTCCTCTTGGGGAATTGCTTTTCGAGAATTCTGACACGGGGCATCAACCACCCCTTCAGGAAGCTTGTTCCACTGTCTGACCACCCTCTAAGCAAAGAAATGCTTCCTAATGTCCAATACAAACTTATGCAATGTATTAATTTCATAGTTTGTTTTAAGCCATATCAGAATAGTGACTTTGTAGTGTGTTTGTCTTCAGTGGATTAAGGTCAGTCCATAGAGTGCCTCACCAATGTTTTGATCTGTGTTGGAGCACCATAGAGAACATGAACAAAGAAGCACTGACATCTGATTAAAAGAAAACAAAACACCCCAGAACAAGCAAAAAACCTCAAACAAAAGAACTGAAATAGTAAAAGGCAAGTTATCATGTCTTTCCTATTCTCAGGATCAGTGTAATTGACACATTACATTTTTTTTCCTTTATTAGCTAAAATATTGCACTAAGATGACAGATATGATGCATTTTTGATTGGGGGCTTTTGACTATTATTTATGTATCTATTTAATTATTAAGGAACAAATGCATGTGATATCATGCCAGGCTCCATAGCTTGGGAGACTAGTTGACTTTGAGAACTAGTCCTTTAAATTCTGAATAGGAAAAAAAAAGTCACCTTTTTTTTTTCTGGTACACTCCTATGCTTGCAGAGTTGTGCTCCTTTTAAGTTCAAGTAGCAGCATTTTTATGATGGGACCTTCATTTTCTAATCAGCAATTAATTAAAAAAAACCCCGAGCATTATAATTGCACAGAGAATGCTCAAGATGTTTGAATCCTATGGAATTTTCAGAAAAAATATCTCTTTTTCCTGCTGTGTATGTTACTTCCTTAGTTGACTCTGTTGGATATTTACTTTGAAGTGTGTAACGCCATTTTAAGTGTGAAATTTAACTACTCTGCTTTGTATTTCAACAAAGTTGAAATTAAGAATTTCAAGTGTTGGGAAGCTAAGATTGTCTTTTTCTGCATAAAAAAATTATAGCTTGACAGCTTCTTGTAGAGTACATAAAAAACTGGTGCAAGTGGGAGAGGGAAGACAGAATGGGGTGTAAGAACTGTGGAAATGTCAATCTGAAGGAGAAGAAGGAGCCCTAAGGAATTAACTCACCTTTGGAAAGAGTTCAATATTGGTGCAATTTATCTAAAAGACTGTAATTGTAAATCTTAAATAAAATATAAAAAAAAAAGAAAGTAGATTTTTTTATTTACAGTCTTTTGGTATCTGATGCTTTTCTCCTCTTGGGAAGATTTCATTGTAAGATAATTATTTTACCCAAATCACCAGTACAATTCATAGTCTATTGTGTAAATTTGATTTCCTTTGAGTCTATAGGCTTCTGTCTGTGCTGGAATTTATAGTCACCTGTCCCTGAAAATATATCCCGGGTGAAGCTGTATATCTGGTATTTCCCTGCACTATGAAGTGCTGCATCCATCTGTGGCGTCCCTAGAACAAGGGAGACATGGACCTGCTAAAGCAGGTGCACAGGAGGCCATGGGGCTGGAGCACCTCTCCTAGAAAAACAGGCTGAGAGCTGGAATTGGTCATCCTGGAGCAGAAAAGGCTCCAGGGACACCTCACTGCCACCGCTCAGTTCTGGAGATGGACTTTTTGTGAGGGCAGTAGTGATAGAACATTGAGGATAGCTTTAAACTGAAAGAAGGCAGGTTTAGATTGGATGTTAGGAAGAAATTCTTTACTGTGACGGTGGTGAAGCACTGGAACAGGTTGCCCAGAGTAATTACAGATGCGCCATTCCTGGAAGTGTTCAAGGCCAGACTGGGTGAGCAACCTGGAAGGTTCCCTGCCCATAGCAGGGGGGGTGGAACTAGGGGATCTTTAGAGGTCTCCTCCACCTCAATTCATTCTATGAGTCTGTGATTATGAAACTGATGATTTTTAAATAAAATAAATTTATACATTTTTGTATTTCTCTTGTGAAATAAGAAAAAATTGTTAGCTCAGTTCCAATGTACTGTTAACTCAGTACAAAATACCTGAAATTTATGCTTAAAGTTGAATACAGAAAAATTTTAAAAGAAGTACTATTATTTCTTCCCTTTGAAATCCATTCTTGCTCATTTGGAAGTTTTCTTTGCTTTCAAAGGAAATATAAAAGTCAATGCAGGGTTTTTTTAGGTTTTTTTTTTTGCCCCCTGATGCATGTATGTACCCCATTTTCTGCTACTGTTGAGTAGTAGTGAAGCTCTGGAGTTGTCTCCCAGCTGACCTTGGTGAGAGTTGTGTGCTCTGGTGGTGCAGCAGGTTTGGTAGTGTCAGAAGAGGCACAGGAAAAGGTCCACAATGTTCTGTGCTTGTTTGGGTTTTTTGGTGGATTTTGTTTGTTTGTTTGTTTGTTTGTTTGTGTGTTTGGGGTTTTGTTGGTTGGTTGGTTGGTTGGTTGGTTGTTTTTTGGGGTTTTTTTGTAGAAGAAAATAGAAATATAAACAGTCTGCAAAACTTTGCTTCAGTAACTTGGGGACTCATAGCTGAATTATTAAGTCAATTTTAATTTTCTAGTTATTTTGTTTCTCTTAACATCTCCTGAAGTCTTGCTCCTACAGTTAGAGCTGGATCTATTAAATCAAAGCCAAAGCAAATCAGTGTACAGAATAACAAATGCTGATAAATTTAAAAAGCACGTCTCAGCCCAAACTCAGTAGGCGGTGGTAGGCTGATGGCATTAAGAATATACAGTGTAAATATGAATGTATGATAGCAGCACAAAGTTATGTGGTACTAAGAATTCACAATTTCATTGCCTATACGCCTCATTAGGTAGGTAATGAATTTCACACATTTGAGGACTTAAACTACCCAACCTACCATTATGTTTTTGCATAGTAAGTATGTAAGTCTATTAGTGTTATGAAAGCTGAAGAACTTTAATAATGCTAATAGCATTCTTGATTATGTTCAGAGAAAGTGGAATACAATATCACTAATTTAATATCCCATTTTTAAATACAGGCACAGACAAGATATTTCTTCTTAAATACAGATTTTCTTCTTAAATATTTTGTAGGAAGGTTGATTATTGCAAAAGCTATCAACTATGAACAGAAATTAGATACATAACTATAAATTATTTTCCTTTTAATAGCTTGAGTAACCAAATCTTAGCAAAATCCCAAACAAACACACATTTGGGCAAAGATAAATACTAAAATACCTAGTTGCTTCTAATTAATCCTTACAATGCAAAAAAATACAGAAATTAATCCTTTTCTTTTCCTATTAAGTTCTTTGAAAACTTTTCTATAAATTTTAAACAGAAACAATTGGATTGCCTACATATTCACTCATCTAGTTAATCAGATTAGTCTTAATCCTGTGGCTTTAATTTGGGTACTTTCCATCAGTCTAAATATCATTTCTAAATCTAATGTAAGCTTTCATAATTATATTATGAATATTTAAGAAAGTAGCTAAATTCAATAATGCAGTACATATTTTCTACATACAACAAAGGAAATAGAGTAAATCGAACATTTTGAAAGATGATTAAATCATTCCTGCAAGGAAACCCTCTGGTTTTTTCAGTTAGTACAATGTTACAGTGAAGTTATATTTTTAGATCATCCAAATGTGAGAGTTTCTGTAGAAAAATTTAATTTAGTTAACTTCTAGGGGCATGTCCATATGCATCCTGCTTCTGGGGCCAGGGAAGACTCACAGCTGACTCTGCATTCTGCCAGAGTAGAGGGATTTTAGTTTTGTCCATCCGTTTCTCCATGAATGTCCTGTTCTTAATGCTCTGGTGACAACAGAGAAGTATCAAAAGAATATTCTCTAATCTCTCCATCTCCCTTGTCAACACTTCGTGTGTATGCAGATACATATGTTGGTTTTGGTAGGTTTCTAACAAAACTACACTTGGATTTGTTACCTATTTCATACTAAATCCTAAAGAATCTCTTTAGGGTAAGTGGTTATTTCTCACATCAGAATTTGTATGACGTTTTGAAATGCAAAGCAAATGGTCTTCCGCATTATGCATACCATGATCTGTTCCTCTTCTCGTTTAGTGAAAAAAGTTATCATGAAAACTTCATTTGAGAAGTGATAAATGTTATGTACATAAAAAATTCTATTAAAAGTTGAGAAACTGGTGAATGCTTTCTGAAGGACCTGTTTTCCAAATAATAAACTTTTGCATGCCCTTCTCCGTGCTCAGTCATGGAAGTTACTTTTAGCTTGGTGTAAGAAACTCATTTCTTTAGATGTGCTATCAGCTTAGTCTGCTCTCTAACTCCCACTCTCTATAGCAAGGTATGAAGCGTGCTTAACAGTGTTGAAGAATTATTCACTTGGTGCTTAGCAGAAACCACTTGACAGTTTTCAGTTCAGTCTGTTTGATCTGACGCTTCCAAAGGAGCAGAGTGACCTTCATTAGTTTGAACATATGGAAGTGATTTTTAGATAAAAGAAAATAAGCTCTACCCTAGTGAAACAAAGCAAGATTAAATCAGACTTGCAATAGCTGGAAATAATTACCCCCCAAAAGTATCAAACTTCAAAATGAGATTATGACTATGTGTGTTTAAAAAAAAACCCCAAACACATCTATATCTGTTGAAATCTCTTATTGCCTGTCCTTCTTATTCTCTGAGAAGGTAGGGAAGGTAACATTCTTCCCCTTGGGATTTTCATGCCTTGGTGTGTCTTTCATGTGCATTTTCATTGCTCTTTGTGACCCCCAAAAGACACCTAAAGGCTCCAAGTGCTTCTTCTTCCTGCTTTCCCTTGTAATACCTTTTATTTGTTCATAGCAACTGTAGTAGTACACAATAAATATAGATGATTTCAGTTCCTTTCTTCTTCCCAGGTATTATTCATTCACTTCTTTATATGCAGATTACTTTATGTATATACTTTCTGATATGCCTAATTTTCTGTAAGAAATATGCTTTTAAAAAAGTCTGTCATCATATGTTACAATACTTTATGATAAAGAATATTTCTATAAATTCATTAATATATTAATGGTGCATAAAAGCTACATCTGACATCTTACTGGCACTAAATGGTAGACTTCACATTAGGGTAGATGTTCTATGTTGCCACCCCACTATTAATTTGGGGCTTATTCACCGAATCCTCTCATCCCTTTATTGACCATTGATGCAAAAAATGTCTTAGATGACATAAGTGTTTTTTCCATATATACACTGAAGTTTTGCCCTCAATTTCTAAGGTCATTGTTTAAGAAGTATAACTTTTATAAGCCATTGGAAAATGTTAAGAGAAATACTTCTGTACAAGGAGAGATGAAGGCCAACTGAAACATAAATCACTACCTGAGCTCCAGCTCCAGCTGTTCTCTGCTCTGTACTCTGTCCTATCCTGACCCATAATGATACAGGCAGCAACTTAGGGGATAAGTGCTCCTGCAACTCCTTAAGTACTTCAGCAATTAAAAAAAGAAATGTTTCAAACTTATCCTCACTTGAGTCTGCATCTACTATCCAAACGTTCTCCCTAGGCCAGTCTCTCACAGATTCACAGATTGTTCATAAGAACAGAGACAGCATCCTTTTGTCAAGGGATGTTGTCGGATAGGCTTTATCAAAGTGATTCCTCTTTGAAAAATAAGACTCAAGTCAGACACCTCCTGTTCTGGAAGGCAGCAGAAGAGAAAGTAGAGCACTTGCAGAAAGAGATAATTGAAAAATGGAGAACTTTAAATAAATCCTTTCCTAGCCTAAAAAAAAAAAAAAAAAAAAGAAAAAAAGAAAAGAGTTAGTTTAGCATATTTCCTTAGAACTATACAGTACTACAACGCAAGGTAACCGCGAGATAAGAATAAGTTTAAGTGATATTTTACCTGTGATTCTACTTATGAAAACTGACCCAAAATTGGAAAACTTCAGAAAGTCTTGCATGTAGTGCATGGTTGCTGTTCTTTCAAAATGGTCTTGTAACCCTATAGACACATCTTTTTTTTCCCTCACAATTTTTTTATCCCTGTTGTGTGGGAAATTATACTGATTAGTGGAAGAAAAGGAAAACTGTAAGGAAGATGAGGTAACATAGAATTTTTCTGTTTAAATCCATAGTTACTAGTCTCCATCATGCCTCTCAGAAAACCTGCTCACTTACAGCTTCGAGGACTCGAAAAAAACTGGAGTTTTGTACAGCTGCAAAAGTTTAACTAAACTAAATTTATTATGGCTAAGTGTATAGATTAGTAAAAAGCAAATGAAGTAAGATGAAATACATAACAATTAACTATCCAGAACATTCAAAAGAAGGTATAATACTGGGCTGCAATTCAAACAAAAATTAATCCAACCTGAAAATCAATACATCAGCATCTTTGGTAATGTGGAATAATGCTGCGTATAGTTCTACTGTTCTCCAGTTATATTGTGCAGCAGATCAGATTGCATTAGTCCCTTTAGTCTTCAAATCTATGAAACTAAAGTGGAAAAAATGCTTTTATAGGAAAATGTCAATATATTGACAATAATGTTTTTGAGAAGCAGTCTCCTACAGTTCAAAATCAGTGTAGTTTGTGTAATTTGTTGGACGAGGATAGTAGAGGGTTTCTACCTCACAAATCTGTCCCTATTGACTTCTGTTGCTTGTTCATTTTTTTGGTGTGTGTACTTGACTCGATGGACTTATCAAACTGACATGGGATGAATACTTCTTTCATCTTTACATGAGCTAAATATGTAATATGTATGTTCTAGAAGCATGAGTATTATTTCTACTGTGACTGATGGCTTTTTCTCAGACTCCTTTTCTGTTGTTTCCATTCTGGTTATATTGTAAGCAGTGGAGAGTAAAAAGTAAATCCGTGAAGTTATATTTGTCAATAAGTTGAATTGATAAAATGGCATGAACACTTACCAGAGAAAAAGAGATTAATTTTAATTTGTTTCCCTATTATGTCTAAAGTATGAAAAAACCTGTAAAATTTTTTCTTAATAAACAAAACAGAATATTAAGGCCTATTTCCATTAGTACCCATGCAGAAAAAGCCTTTTATATGTCTCAGTGCCCTTGCACAAACCCTCTGTGATGTTCAGAATACTTTAAAAATTGTCTTCTACTGTTCAACATGATTTAATAACAATACTCTGACCCTGCTCATCTGCAGTCAGTAAGTCATTAGCTGCAGGTGAAGGGGTTCATGGGTTCCTGGGATCAGTTCTGAAACAATATACACTCAAATTACATTTTCTGAACTTTTTCATTTGGCATAAATCTGTAAGTGGCACTCACTATTCTGTGGGAAACATCCTACTAAAGAGTGAACAGGAACAAAATACATCCTTAAAAGACACTGATTTACACTATGATTTTCATTTTGGAAGGAACGCCATACTTTAAGCTTTAGAGCCTTGGGATTTTTGTTACACAAAAATCAATCAAATGGAAGTATCATTTAGAAATTGCTAATTTTCAGTAATGAGGGGATTTTTATGTTACATTAAATTAAATTATATTGTCATCATTATAAAGGCCTCTCTAATAAATTATTTATACATATTTTATATTAAATAATGCTTCACTCGTTGGTATATTCTACCTTAGAAAAGCCAGATTAATTATGGAGCTATCATGGTGTGTTTTTCCCACAAGTGAAGTACTTTGTTAAGTGGGTTTGGTCGCTCAATGGTGCAAGAAAACTACTTTTATTTTTGGGGGATTTTTTGGTTTTTTTGTTTAGATTACCTGCTAACTTCCTGAGCTCTTCAATTCCACTCTGTAATAAAGCAAAAGTGTATATATATATGAGGGAACTAAGCCAAATATTTTCATGAGGAAATGGGAAATGTTTTTCATGGTTTTGGAGCTTGTGCATTCATAGCCACTGGTGTAAATGGGCTCCCGAGTTATCCTGAATGCAGTTTTCATTATGCAGCCTCATTGTCCTCTTGGGTGGCAGAATTGGTCATCATGGAATCCCAGGACTGTGGTATCAGATGAAAAACTCAGTCTTGCTGCAAAAAGCACAGTCCCTAGAGGAGGACTGCTAAGTGTCTTACTTACATACAAATCTCATGAGACATTATGGAACCGATACATCTATAAATATTTTGATTTTTGGCAATGAGAAATATCAGCATTTCTTATGAAAAAATAATATAACTGTAGATCCAGCTTTCTTTTGAAGAAGTTCCTCAATAGGGTTTGCATTCATTTCTTAATCTTCTCCCCCCGCCAAAAAAAAAAAAAAACCCAAAAGTACCCACACCAATAAGGAAACTTATAATAAAAAAAAACAAAAATAGGTCAGATTTTTGTAGTTTGTTTTTTCTTTTTCACGCATAGCTGATGTAAACAAGCTATTGTACTTCTGCCTGCCATATACCAAAATCTCCAGTTTGCCAGGAATCAAAAGATATGAATTTCTCAGAGTCAAAGGGAGAAGGAGCCAGCAGCTCTGGGGAGCGTATTTGGGCAGTCTTTGTCCCTAAGTCTCCAGCACAGCCCTTGAGCCACACAGCGTAGCCACAGCAGGGAGGTTTTGCTCGAGTAGCTCATTTCTCTTATTCACCCTTCCTGCAGTCCACAACCTCTTTGTTGTTTCGAGTGCACTCTAAAGCTTACATCAGAAATCCTCTCCCAGAGAGGGCCCAGAAATGAGTTGTTTTGTGACATGAGTATACAACTTCCTGAAACGAGGGGTTAGATTTGCTTCAGATTAAATTTAAGTATTTGGGCCTTAGGCTATCCTTGCTGTGCTCTGATTGCGCTTTATGTTTTCCAGTTCTGTTTCTTCAGTTCCTTTTGCTTTTCCTTGGACTTAAACATGCTGCTATGTGTGCTTACTCAGTTTTTCTCCTTAGATTTCAGCAGGGGATACTGAAAGGAAGGAAAAGCACTGATAGGGAGAAGTCTCTTTTCCCTGCTGAAGCATTTCTCACCCAGGTCTTTAGCCTGCCTGCACCCTTCTGGAATCAGCCTTGCCATGAGAGATGCAGTGCTGGAATTTCCAGTCAATGAATATTTCAGTTGCTTTCTGATTGTTCTAGGAATCTCAGTTCCCTTCCCTAGAAGACCTGTGAATTTGTAATATAATGAAGTCTTCAAGAGAATATTGAGAATGTACTTTTGTGCTGACTAATCTCAGGGAATTAAATATATATAAGTAAGAAATGCTTATTCCTTCATGCACTGCACAGATTTTATTGTTTGAGGAGTTTGGGGTTTTTGTTTATGTTGTGTCAAACTTCAACTGCTTGGACAACTCTGTCCACTGGTGTTTTTATGCTGCTATGGGTGAGCCTGGTGTTGGATGCTAGTCAACACTTATTACCACTGATTTTAATGATTCTTAAATTTCCACTAATCACATTTCTTTCAGACAGTGGATAAAGCTAATTGTTATTTTATATTTAACATGAGCATATGAGAAAGTTGTTTAGCCTTTGCAGTTTGCTAATATTTGCCTTAATGAAATATGAAAGTATGGCCATTAATTATATCTTGCAATAAATCTTTAACTAATATTACTGTAGTCCCTAAAGGACTTGTTCTTCAGAAAGTCCTAAACCTTCTGTTGGTTTGTTAAGGATGAAGGATTATTGCAGACACTTTTTCTCAAATATGATCCT
This sequence comes from Origma solitaria, assembly GCA_013397895.1. Classification (NCBI taxonomy): domain Eukaryota; kingdom Metazoa; phylum Chordata; class Aves; order Passeriformes; family Acanthizidae; genus Origma; species Origma solitaria. The sequence continues at coordinate 637,749 of VZRL01012168.1, read as the reverse complement.
GGGTTTTTGAGGCATGAGCCTGTCATTCTGGCTGCATATGCATCAAAACACATGCTGTGTATCATAATGCCATACTGTGTGACCCAGAAGAGTTTATCTGTTCTTTTTTGTGTACTAAACTTCAATGCAATTGTGATTTAAAAGTACAGGAGTTTTCTGATATGGTCAGTTCTAGGAAGATTTTAATAAAATTTTTTCACTCCCTTTAAAAAATAAAATTAAAGAAAAAGAAAAAGCTTTTAATTAACTCAGCTTTTGCTTTTCCTTTGTGCTTCACCAGTTGAAAAGATACAGAGCCAGTGGGATGAAGTGCATGGATACCTCCAAAGCCGGAGACAGCAGCTTCAAGAGATGTTGAAGGATTCAATGCAGTGGCTGGAAGCTAAACGAGAAGCCGAGCAGGTTCTTGAGCAAGCAAAAGCTAAGCTTGAGTCATGGAAGGAAATTTCCTACACCGTGGAAGCTTTGAAAAAGCAGAACACAGAGCTTAAGGTCACTACTGAGTATTAAAATACTTCTATTTGAGTGAATGAGATCGTTAAAGAAAATGTGCTCTGTTGTCCTCTAACTACGGACAGTGCGCACTGAGAAAAATCCTCCACAACAAATTAGAAAGAAATTAACTTGCAAAGTCTAAAATATGTGTCATGTATTCCTTGAATATGAAATTGGTCTTAACTTACCAGTCATAACAAATAGCTGGCTGATCTTGCAGGAGGAATACCTGCCTTTTTAACACAAGCATTACACATCTCTTCTGGTCAACAGCAGCCTCAGCTGCACTGGTACTGCACACTGGCAGATCCTGTAGTATTGGTGTGGCTGCCTGCACTGCTAATGAAGCTGCATAAGTTGTCTGGAAGTAGTTGAGAAAACAGGAAAAAACCTGAACTGTAGCAAACTAAATGGATATATTTTGAAAATCAAGCATTTTAGATTTGCCTCAAGATAATCTCACCAGATTCAACCTTGGCAGGGTTATTAACTGAAAAAAAACAGACCTGAAATGGCTGCTCTTGTGATTTTAGCGCACATGTTGCCACATTATGGTGCTAAAATGTGTTAACTTATACAGCTGAGCTGTACCTCAGGTAGAAAATATTCTCTGTTGCATCAGCTTTTAAGTTTCTTGATATTTAAACAGTCATACTTCAGTGACATTCTTCATGAATAAATTTTGAGAACAGCTGTTTAAGATTAATAATACCTCATTTTCTAGTTGGGGAAAACCAAGATTGAAACCAACCAATCAATCGGCCTTTTAAAGTGGCTCCTGCCTCTACAGGAAAAGAGTTACATAAGTATTTTGTGATATATTCTCCTCTCCTGCCCACCAAATTTTTGTGAGCTTCTTTTAACTCCAACCACTCAGTTTTTGGTTAGAGTTTGTGTACTTAGAGCAGGCTTATTTACACAGCTGAATGGTAATGAACTGCTGTGAAGAGTTGGTGGGGTGAGGCCCTCATCAACTGGTTTTGCTGCCAGAGAAAGTGTATCTAGAACTTCATGACTGGATTACTTATCTCCATTATTAGTTATTTATTGCATTTGGAAGTAGATACAAACTCTGCTGGGGTTTTTGCTTCCTTTTTTTTTTTTTTTTCCCCGCTTGCCTGTGATAAGCATTAAAATGTTCATCAGTCCATTGTTCTAGGGCTGAGCTGAGGTTAAGTTTTCTCATTTAAGATTGTACCAAAAGGGTCATTGTTTGGGAAGGGTAGATTATGGTAAACAAGGGCAATCACTCACTAATGTATTGGAAAGAGTTATAGATCATGTATGTTACTGTCATTCAGCATAGAGGACTCCCATTTGTCACTGTCTTCCTGCAGAGATACCGTCCTGGCTTCTGCCCAGTGTTTGTTTAAGAAAAAATCCAAAAGAATCAACAAAGTCAATGTCTCAGCTCTGCAAAGACTCAGTTAACAAAAAAACAGTTCCGTGCAAACACTGTCTTATGTCACAGTGTTGGAATGTCTTATGTCTTGAACACAAATTACTTAACTAGGAAAATAATTGAGAATATTGCTTTAGAAATGGATTTTTGTCCACTTTTTTTACAAGCATATATGAAGTTGAGATGAGGTCCATCTAAGAGTGTATGCTTTTCGAAAAAAAAATATGAGTTTTTTTGGATCAACATTATCCATGGAGAGAAACAAGAACATGCCATTCTTCTCTTCCATTCCCAAAGTTCTAGAGAAAGAATACTTGTGTACTTATTCACAGAAAGCATTTCTACCTGTAAACAGAGTTTGGGAATGGAGACCTGCAGATTGTTTTGCCTCTTTATTTAAAAGCACTTGAGCTATCTGTATCCTCAGCCATTCCTACCGCTCTGGATCCAATGAGATGTGTTGGTCAAGTTACAGAGGTTAATCTATAATTACAATTTCAGTATCACAGCTAGTCCATCTAAATTTGTGCCCTCATGATGATATGAACATCAACAAGATCTACTCTTCCAGGGTTGTTTACTTTCATTTATTTGGTTTGGTGCAGCCTTTCTTCCTCAAGTCTAGAAGAAATTCACCTCTGTCCTAGAGAATGGGAGGTAGGAGGGGTGGCAGAATTTATTTTCTTTTTTTTCCTTCTCCTTTTTGTGTTTCTTTAGTGCCAGCCTTCCTAGAGGAATTATCTTTGTCTGCCAGCAGTTCCTATTATGTCAAATCCCTCATCAAAGTTTTTCAGATGTGACAGCATCAGCTGTTATGTTCATGCTTGAGATAAGGGGTCATGAAGTCTAAGGAAAATGGAAATTTTTTTTTGAGTTACCAGCTTTATGTTTCTTCTGTATAGTATTATTGAAATGGAAGGACCTAGAAATACATCAAGTTCTCAAAATAAATGCTTTCCAGGCTTCTGTGTAAAACACATATATTTTGATGTTGTCCCCTGAAGATATAGAGTAAGTAGGCTGTCTTTTGGCTAGCTGTTACACTGATGAGGAGGAAGCTGTCATTTCTATTCATTTGCTTTGAGGGAAAGAGAGAGGTCAGTGCAAGACTTAAATAAATTCTTCAGACTTATTAATTTTGTCAGCTTTGTGTCTCAACACAGCTTGGTGTGAGAAAGTAGTCACCAAGTGTTCTTCTGATTTGCTTGTTAAATATTGTAGCTCTGCCTAAAGACAGCTGATGCAATGTCTAAGTTCCCTTCTGCTCTAGGGGAGTTTTTAATCAGTGTTTGTGTAAATGCATTTCTGTTAGGGCATCCTTGTACATGAGTAAATGGTGAACTCAGTCATACCAGTCTATTTATTTTTATTTGCTTACAATGCCAGCATAAAACAAAAATTATGACTGGCTTGTATTGGGCCAGTGATGTTTTTAATAGATTTTGACAGTTTTGTTTCTGACATTTAAAAGAGAAAATTAACCAGGTACTGTAGCTAACAATTAAAAATATTATTCATTTGAATCAGAAATTAATTCAGAGCTAATTTTCTGGGAATTAAAGCATTTCTTTTCATTCTGTTTTTTTGTTTGGTATTTGGGAACTAAACTGGTGTTAGGTGTGAGGAATTAGAATATGGCAATCTGGCCAACAAGTCTTTACCCTTTAAGCCCTGTTTGCTATTGTTCATTAAGTGATGACTGCAGATGGTTAACTCAGCAGGCTGAAGGTTACAGGTGTATAAATAGCACACAATCACACCTCAGCTCCTTCCATCAGCACTTCATCAGAACATAAGCTAGTGTAAAACTAGGCTCTTTTCAATAGAATACTGAGCTTCTGTTTAAAAGAGGAGGAAAAAAAACCTGAAAATCCCCACCAAAACCCCAAACCAAACAAAACTTCTAGGACTGTCTGTTCACTCTTTGGCTCCTTGCTTTGGTAGGAGCTAGTGAGGCATCTTTCCTCTGCCTGTATCACTTGATCTGGGATGGCCAAAGTGAGGAGGAGGAAGGATGAAGACAGTGTTTCGTTCCTTTCCTGCATTGACCACTTTTATTTTCATCTAAACAGGAAATTAAATCACAGCCAGATTACATCCCCTGCTCAGTTGGGACTCAAAGAGCCAGACAGCCTTCCACTGGCAGGGCCAGGGTGCAATTTGAATTCATGGATAAGACTGAGGCTGCCTTGCTTCCTTTGTCTGTTTCTTGCAGGGTAATAACTTAGCACGGACTCTTTTACCATTCCCTGTGTGCCAGCATGAGTGCACAGCATCTCAGCATTTTGTGGTTTTATTATTGCAGGGCTGACAGTGTACTGCTTTGATTTTAGTAAAACAATTTGAAATTAAGTTCATGTTATTGACTATGTTGCAAACCTTGAATAGGAATTCCTTGATTTTAAAAAAATCTTTAATTGTGTAAATAAAACATGCTACAGATATACAGAAAAAGGACAGAAAGACAGCCTGATTTTCCAGATTTGTGCTATATACACAGAACTGGATGATGTTGTACATACATATTGCTATATTTGAAGTACTGTGCACCATTGATTTTGTTCCACTGGGCAGTCCTGGGATAGAAAAAAGTGCAGCTCTAATTCCATTACTTGTTTTTAATCAAGGACTCTTAATTGCACAGACTTTATTCCCAATAACATCAACTAGTGTCTTCTAATTAAAAAATATAAATAAATTTATACCTAAGTAACATGATAAATGCACAGCCTTAATTCTTGAAGCCTTTTAATAAACTCAGCAAATTCCAGTGGTAACACAGGCAAAACAAAGAGAATGCTTTAGAAAAAATTTCGAAGAGAAATTAGGGTAATAGAGCAATTTCCTTTCAAGAAAAAGACAAATGTGGTCTTAAGCAGCTAAAAGATAAATCAGACCTAAAAATATAAGAAGGAAAAGAGGAAAATAAAAAATGGCATGAATGTAATTGTGAAGTATATATTGCAGTCATGTAGGAAGACAGTTAATGGCCTCTGGTAGGACAGACAGGTGAAACTTGTAAACTTGTCCCACAACATTTTGCTCTCAGTGTCTGCACACAGAGCAAAGTTGGAGCATGTGCTCCTCAAAGCTGTTGGAAAACTACATATCAATTTCCAGTAAAACAGAACATATAAAGTGTTTCCATCAGCAAAGCTCTCTGTATTCATCATTTCTTTCCTGAGTGATGACCTAGTGGTGTAGGGTCAGGAAGTTAATGGATTAATGTTGAAGTTAATGGTGAGAACAATACTTTTGGAAATAACCTTGTAATGGATCTTTTTTTCTCTTTTTTTGTTTTTTTTAAATTTTATTTTTATAAACTAAGTTTGAAAGCTTTTATTAGGTCATTTTTATTCACATGGGTCTGGGCAAAAAGGTCTTATTTTCAAGGTAAAGTTTACAGACCATTAATTTACATTGCAGGCAAAATGTTATGGTAACTTTTCTGTGTAAAGCAGTGAACAGTCAGTCTGCTGTGATTCTTTGGCTGAGAAAAAAATTACCTGCATGCCTGCATAATTTTAAACAAAGATAAAGGTAGGGCATAGTAAAGATGCATAGACCTAAATGTAGAATAGATACGTGTATAATAAGGTCTAAAAGCTGAAATGGTAATTACTTTAGAATTTGATATTTTGTATTTTGTATATATAATATTATATTTATGTAAATATTAAAATTTCTATATTTATTGTATATAATTCTGGCAGGAAAAGAGCTCAGTTGGGGGACTGTTTCCAAAACAACCACATGCCTATATCTTCTCAAAGAAATAGTAGGGGTTGTCAACAAAATGATCACCTTTCCTGAATATATCTCCTTATTTAGCTAAGTGAAATTACTTAAAAATTTTATTTAGACAGCATCTGCTTAGGTGATCTTAACCATAACATGTTCAGATGGTTTTTCAGGATTAGGCTCCTCCTAATGTTTGATTGGTAGAAATAGGATCCCTTGTTCAAAACACATAAACCAGGTGCTGTCTTAGTACCTTAGGCTGTCTGGTGCTCAGTAACTGAGTGATCTGCCTTCGTATGAGCTAATAGCACAGGAAATGGTGGAAATACCTGTTTTCAGTTTTAAATTATGGAGAGAACCTAGAGATGGTGAAGTAGCTCTTAGCTAGTTTAGCTTTTAGCAGATAAGAATTTAGGGGAAAAATCAACCCCCCCTGCCGCCAAAAATTCCATTTGGACTCTATTCAAAGATCAAGTGCATTTTAGTCCCAATCTTAATCAAAGTCAGTTTACAGACCTTCTGAGACAAAAACATAAACGCATAAATTATTTAAAATTTATTTATTTTTACTTAGATTCTTTCACTAGGGATTACATGTAAGTTCAGCTCTATGTGGAGAATTCCTTATCTGAGTCAAAACAAGATTTCAAAAGGAATACTGCTTTGGGAGGATGCAGGGAAAAAAGCTACTTTTTTCTTCACAGGCATTTCCCGATTTGTGTATTAAAGCACAAGAAAGACAGTCAAGTCTTACTGTTTGTTTTTTGTCAATAGCTTTAGATGTTTACATGCAACTTACTATTTCTATTTACAAATACAAACTGTTTTGCAACTTGTATTGTCCATTTTATTGGCCAGTTGGAGTCTGTTTAGTACAAAACTACAAGTAGGCAATTGATTGTCTTTGCTCTTCCATTTCGTTGTTGCACATTATGGATTAAATATGCAGCTTCAGTGCATTTATATGGAAATTGGCTCTGAGAAAAAGACTAACAGGAGAGATGCATGGGAGCTGGCTGCTGGGTGAGAGAGTATTCTGAATTTCCTGGCTTGCTTCTGCAGTGAGGCAGCTGGCCTAGGTGGAGAGGAGAGAAAGAAGAAAGGAGAAGAGAAAGTGGAGAGGAAAGGGAGAAGCAAAGAATGGCCAAGATTTAAAAAGCTTTCTTAGTGTTAAGTATAAATTAGCATTATAAAGATGTGGATGGGTTTACCAGTAGTATTTTGCTGTATTGCAGATTTAGTGCTGTTCCAGTAGATGGCACTAATTACATAAACAATTTGCTAAAATGAACTAAATTAAAAAAAAAAAACCAACCTGAAAGCACAGGTATTAATTGTCCAAATCAGTATTATTGCACAGTATAAAAAAGAAAATTAGTGACAATATATTATTTCACTACTATTTCTATCTCAGTGTAATTCAATGTCACAAATAATCATAATTTCCATATGCATAATGATGCATAATAATACATCCATCTATTTGTGTCTCAGAAAAGAATAATTAACATTCTAATCAGTGTCTATTAATTTGAGCTGTCATGTCTTTTCCAACATCTGGAAGTTGGTCACTTGGTCCTCTCAGAGTTTAAAGTAGTCCTGTGGTCTTATGACTAAAAGAATTTAAAACATTCGGAAAGACTGATTTTCATTTCCAGTAAATCTGAGGAAGTACCCTTTCTTTTTTTCTTCTTCTTTTTATATAGATGGTGTAAGTTATTCAGCTCCTTCTCTAATAACCATACAATGTATATGATCATTTTGTGTTGCTCTGAGGTTTATTCTTTCTTTCTCTTTTGACTTCAGCAATTTTCAAAAGAAATACGACAATGGCAAATAAATGTAGATGTGGCAAATGACATGGCACTGAAGCTGCTCCGTGATTATTCAGCAGATGACACCAGAAATGTACAACTGATGACAGATAGCATTAATGCATCGTGGGCTGCCATTAATAAAAGGTAGGATATCAATTCTGCTATTAGTTTTGTTGTTATACTCCATTAACATTCTTTGTCCAGCTCTGGAAATTATAGAAGACGTAACTTTTGCAAATGATATGACTGTAATGAAAAAGCATCATGACTCTTCTGTAGAATTTTTTGAAAATATGTCTTTGGAATAGCATTTAATTCTCTCAAATAAAATTTAGCTTCCTGCCAATTTTCCTCTGCTATAAAGAGTTGCCAACTAACTTCAGCTGATAGGTTATATTTCAAGTATTTAAAATTGTTTCATATATCTGTACTATCTCCACATCAGAATCACAACAGTGATTTTGATTCATAAACCAAATCGGAAAATGAAAGACATATCCTATTGAAGCACATTCAAAGTAGAAATGTTATCCTGTATCTTTGAAGCAAATCTCTAGTCAAGAAAGTTTTTATTAAATCCTTGACCATGTTCTTGATTACATTTCACAGTCTTTCAGTGTTTGGTTTAGATACCAATTCCTTATTAAAAGCAATTTTTTTTTTGCAGCTTGCCAACAAATTATGAATCATCCAATATGCAATCTGTAAGATTAGAACATATTGCAGTAAAAATTACTTTCTTTATAGTAGTAAAAGAGTTTTAAATCATTGAACATTAGATTAGATGTGTAAAAATTATATGAGAGTTGTTTTAATCAGTATCTTGGATTAAGCTTTATCATTTATAACTCAAACTAGAAATAAATTAGATCTTAACATGTTTTTAATTAAAGTCTATGAACAAGGCCAGAAAAGTCAGTTTAGCTAAATATGCAGTAAATTCAGTAGACCTTCTTGCATAATGGCAGTTACTTAAATCACTGATGACTACAGAAGTTTAATGCCACATTTTGTTTAGTTTTATGTTCATACGAATGAGCCACTTTAGCAGCATTTTTTCTGAGGCAAACTTACAGACTTAAGACCCTGTTCAAGTGAGGGAAGGGATACTATTGATATCCACTAAAAGAAAAGCACACAATAATTCGAAAGCTTATTTTCAACTAAACTGAGAATTCAGTATAAACATTCCATGAATACCTGCTTGCATTTCTCCTGTTATAGTAGTAGCCATTTTAGCCTTAATAGAAGTAGCCATACTTTTAAGAAAAACTGTTTTGTTCACTGTGGCCTGAGAAGCAGTTTAGGGGGACCATCTATTCGTGGATGACAAAGGCTAGGAGTCTAATGCTCCAAACCATTCCCCATGAATAGATAAAATCAGCAGCTCAGAAGGATTAGATGTGAGAACCAAAGGAAAGTGTTTTTTTCGAACTAGAACCGTCACTTGGTGAGAGGTCCAGGATATGTGTGTAGGTGCTGTGGATGCTCAGGTAGTAATTGTGGCTAAGAGTGCATCTTTAAATCTGTTCATGCCTCAGGCACAAGCCCAGGTGTGTCTAATGTTGCCCAAAGGTGAGAATTACCATTCTTGCATGGACTCTGCCAAGTATTGGGCTGTGAGACGACACAAATTCCTCAAGACACATTCCTTGCAAGTTTCTATGAAATGCACAGGTGTGATAGATGAAATACTGTAGTAAATATTTTATATCTAAGAAGAGAGCTGCTTAGGTGACTGAGCTGACATTTCCCTTTAAGAAGTACAAAAGGAGAGGAATAAGTATGAACTATGAAATGAGTATCCTAGTTTTTTATTGTATTATGTTGTTACATTTCTAATATATTTTTAATTTAGTGTTTTGTATACAACTTTTGTAAGACTTCTCATGATTTGGGAACTTGAAAAAGAAGCGTGCTGCACACAGTAGTTGATAAGCTTCTCTAAGGGCTGGATCATATTTTTGTTGGTCTTTTGTGAGACATTGATAAATATGGACATACTAAGGCATCAAGTCAGCATAAGATTTTTCTTGGGAGTTTTTCTGCACATGTAGCTTGTTTAGGTTTCTTTGAAGTAGTAGTCAGGCATCTTTTTCATGCAGCAGCTCCTGAGTGAGGTCTTGAAAAAATGTCCTGGATTTCTGGAGGGGTTTAAAAGCCATGTAGGTGTGAGGCTTGGGGATATGGTTTAGAGGTGGGTTTGGCAGCATTGGGTTAAGGACTGGACTTGATCTCAGAGGTCTTTTCCAACCTAAATGAATGATTCTGTGATTCCTTTGTTAAGCCCTATGGAAAGAGATAATTAAGTCCATGGGCCTTTGGATTACTTAAATGCCAACTTGTTCTGGGTTTTGGGGAGGGTTTTGCTTTGGATTTTTTTGCCCTCCTTCTAGGCTTCAACTCTTCAGCCTTCAGGTTATTGCATAGAGGAACAAAAAAAAGGGGGAGGGTGTTGTTAAGGGCGGTGTTGTTATGGTTTTGGGAATCTTTTGAACTGTAAGAGAATATTTACTCAGTAGAAATGAGACATATGAATTGTTTTGTCACAGTCTTCAAGAAAGGCTATTTTTCCACTCAGATGTTTATGCAATGATTTCAGATATATCTGTGTGTGTATTTTCATCTAGACAATGAATAGTGCTCTGATGACTTGATCACCTCACAGTGATGTAGAAATAGATTCCTAATAATGTTCTTGACCATTTCTCCAATATTTTAGAAGCAGTTTTATCCCTTTTTATGCATGTCTTAAGTGACAGAGAAATATTCATCTAAAGATTCTGCTTTCTTCTGTCTATATTGCTAAGTGGCCTAATTATTTTGTGAACATTTTCTTTTAAAAATTAAAATCAAGAGTTGCTTACATTGTTTTGAAATGGTTTTCCTCTAACTTGTCATTAATATCAGAATTGCGTATCCGTGTAAAACAAATGTGAAACTTCCTTTTCCATGAACCAGTTTACTAAAACAACAGGCAGGCAAGCAGTAGTAAAATTCCACTTTGCCCGTTGGTAATAGTTGCCAAAGCAAGTATTTCAGTCATTAAGGCAACATCTGCTAGCTTGTGTTTTGTTTTGCTTAAGTAGATTTGCAACTGATTGCTGTGTGTTTACCCTTTGCCTTTCTGTTGTGTTTTATAACACTGAGCTATAACCAGTACCTCTCTCAGTCCTTCAAGAGTCAATATTGTGAATCCTTCATTTTTTTTCATTTGACATTTCTTAATTTTTACTTTTGTTGTTGATACTGCAAAGATACACTAAAAAGCACATGAACTGATCAGTTGGGCGAAAGCCAGAGTGACTTGTAAACAGGCGTCTTCTTCTGTAGGAGCATTGACTTTCCAAGAAATGGCCGTATTATTTAAGCTGAAGCAATTAAAGAGTGTTCTCTGTTGCTCGCATTAACAAAAATAAATCTAACACATGAGCTGAAGTGTTCTCAAGAGGGGAAAAAGGGCAATGAGAGAAGCAACCACTAGAAAGTTGCTATATACAAAAATGTTTGTTACAGTAGTATTATGCTGCTGCCTCCTTTTGTGGGCACACACACTTTATGTGAATTATCATACAAAAACATCAACAGTTGCTTGTATTTTCCTTTCTTGCGAATCCACTAAATGTGTTAAATCTCATTAGCTTCAATATTCAGCTGAAACCAAGCTTTGATCTTTCTTAAATGGAGTATATATTATTACAATAATTGCATAACATACTCTGAGGATTGTTTAGGATTCCAACCCACTAATGTGTAATAGACATCTTCAAATACTTGTATCACCCACCAGTTCCTATGCTCAAGCTCAGTGGAGCTCAGGTCACACAGTAGGTGTTGGGATCTTCCCCTGCTCAGGATGCTCTTTGGCTCCTGAGACAATCTAGAGGATGCACAACAATCTAAACATTAAAAATAACTTTCTTTTCCCCACTACAGGGTATGAACAGTGAAGAGTCAGTGTATGATTAGAGTTATGTTGTTATTAGTTTAAGTCGTAGGGAGAGGCAAGGAGCTGTGTTTCTAAACCTGTTTGAAAGACCCATATTTAACTAAGAATGGTGCTAATTCTCTAATGCAACCAGTTGTGTAAACACCTTCATTTGCATGTCAGCTGGACAGTATGAAATGCAAATGGCCAAACAAACTAATGACATAAACAATACAAAAGTGTGATGTATATCTCCTTTGTATCTAAATGCACAATACAACAGTAACTCTAAGTGTGAAAAAGGTCATAATCTAGATTCTGTCTTTTAGCAGCAAACTATTTCTAATTGGTTGTTCGTTGTTATAAAAATACAATTAATAGAATGTAACCTCTGTACATGAATTTTGTAATGATAATTTTGTTACCTGCACAGAAAGAACTCAATCATTCTGCTGGAGACAGGTTTTCTCTAACATAATGTACACATCCTAACACTACTTTATGTTATTTGTGGAAGTAATCACACTTGCTTTACAGTCGTATTGCATTCTGGGTGAGAAAAACTGCATTTACACTGCAGCAGCAGCCAGAAGTGTGAATTGTGTGGAGTTATACCGAAGATTCATATTTGGTTTCAGTACCTAAACCATATCTAGGAGCCATCTCTGAAAAGCTTATTTGCTCATTTCAGCTTGGACTGCTCAAGCCAAGCAGCAAAGAATTCACAGTCTCCAAGCAAACTCACCCTTTCCCTTTCTGTTCTCCTGCTGGTTTGATGCTTGGTTCGCATTCCTAAAATCTGTATAGAACCATGAGAATGAACAGCTCCAAAAATTCTCTGTGCAGGCACACTTTGTGGCCATGGGAATCTTGTTGACATGGGAAGTCTGTTTACACGTCTGTGCCTGCAGTTGTTGTCCTGGCTATAGAGCTGCATTCGTGGGGAGTGAGCAAGAAATCCTTGCAGACATTACTTTAGATGAAAATGAAAAATGTCATTTTCTGATGTAAATTTATTTTTTCCCCACCAAAAAATACTATGATAATTTCCATATTTTATCATCATGTTGTGCTGGTGTATTGATTGGCTTTTGAAATAATTTTGCCAGGCTCAAGAAAGTAGACATGAAGAGAGACTGCTTCTTTACAACCAACGTCATGCTGATGCTTGTTTTTTGCACCAGTTTAGCAGTGGATACTAATTTAAAATTGCAGAGTCTGGTGGAAAATATTGTAATTGTAGCGCAATTCTTTTGTTTTGCGAGAGATGTTGATAATACATTTATTGTTGTTGCCTGTACTACTTAAAAATAAAATTTCGGTCTAGGTGTTTGTCAGATGCTGTCTTTGAGTACTTCTCTTGGTTTTAAATGTTTAAGGACTTAAGTACATTTACTTCACCAGTAAAACTAGTCACACTAAATGAAAGTGAGTCTGCGATCTGAGGTATCAGAGCTGAGAGTATGTCAAAGACCAAATAATTTTGTATGTCAGCACGTTTATTCTGAAGAACTATTATATCTCTGTTGAGTATTATGTTGAATAAAGGAGACAAAGTCTTCAAAAAAGCATTTAATCTGGAACTCTTCTGAAAAGTCTCAGTTTTATATGGGGTCCTCATGCTTTCTTAGTCTTTCTTATTAGACAGGAAGGCATAAGAAGCCTTTAACTTTCATGCAACTAATTTGTCAGTAAAGCACTCCGCACTTCCCAAAAGTTACTCTCCAGCAGAGTTAGCAAACTCTAAAGAAAAGCTCTGTATTGGCTGTTTGTGGTGCAAAATGTTGAGCCTTTTGTGTTTAAAATGTGGATATCTTTCAAGTTACCTAAGACTTGTTTTCAGACAAAGGATTAAAGTATTTTTTGCTTTCTTTGTTCCATTCTGTTACCTTTATTTTAAACCCTCAGAAAAGAGCTATAAGAAGGTGGGAATGACAAGGTTTAGGTGCATTTGAATTTAATTTGTTTTGTTTGCTGGTTTATGTTTTACTTATATCATTCCTTAATACATCCATTTTTAAAAGCACACCTAAAAAACATTTGGTGCAGAGGGATTATTTTATGATGATAGATATAGGAGAGGTAACATGTTTGAAAGACATTCTACTAACTGCCTAAAATCTCAAACAAATATTTAGGAACAAAATATAATACCAGTCTTACCAGCAATGACATCAATTAACAATGCTTTGCTATTTTTTCTTCCTAATATCCCTCGGAATGATGACATTTCATCACATATAAGAAAAAAAATTGTAAAAAGAAGTAAATGAAACTGCCAGAAGAAGCTCATATAATCAGGAAATCTAGAAAGTCATCTTAGCTGCTTTTATTGTCGTTTTATGTTAGTTCTCCACTCAGCTGACAATACTTTTTTGTTCAGTTCTGACATCAGTACATGGATCCAAGATGAGAATTCAGTAGCGAATGTTTTTGTTCTATTTTGTGATAGTCCTGGGTATGCTTTCAAAATGCTGGTAGGATGCACTGAAAAGGAAATGTTACCCGGAGTACTGTGTGATTCATCATTTCCACCTTTGTGAGCATATTCCTGTGATTTTTGAGAAACTCTTTTATGATTATAGAAAGGAAAGAGTTGTGGAGTTATTTCAGGAGAGGGTAGCATCAGTAATACAGGGTTTGACAGAAAGGATCTATGGATCCTTGTGACTTCAGGGACATGGTTCTTAACATTTTTAACTTGAGTCTAAAGAAACTAAATTTTCCCACCACTTGAATATATATATATATATATATAGTGAGAGAGAGAGAGAGAGAGGGAGAGAGAGTGAGAACCTTTATCTCTTTCAGAAAGCCAATCAATTATCTGTAGGTCTGCTGAGTCCTCCCACAGACAAACAGAAATGACCTCAGAGAAAAGTGTTGCTGTTTTTAAATTAAATGGGATTTTTTTTTGTCTGCTCCACAAAGGACTTGCTCAGGTTTCTAGACACCACGAATTCAGCTCATTGAGAGTTTAGTGGTTTTGGGTTTTAAATCACAGAACCACAGATTGTTCTGAGTTGGAAGGTACCCACAAAGATCATCCAGTCCAAGTCATAAGTGAATGCTCCATACGGAGACGGGACCCATGACCTTGGTGTCATTGGCACCATGCTCTAACTGAAATCCAATGTTAATGATTTAATTGTACACAATTAAAAAGGAGTGGCCATCAGTTTCCAATAGTGAAAGTTACCAAGAGAAACTAAGCAGGAAACCCATTTAGAAGACCATTCCCTACTGCTCAGACACTTGCTATTTCACTTTTTTTTTTACCTCATTCTTGGTTTTTATTTTATTCTTGATTAAAACATACTTCTGTTTCTTTGTTCATAATTACTATGTGTTAAATACTCTTTACTCTTCCTGTTCAAAATGAGAGCAGTTCTCATGTTACAATGAAATTCAACTGGAAAAAATTATTAAATAGTTTATGGAACAGAATTCTAAACGGAGAGCAGTTTTGTGGATAAACTTGAATCATAACTGAAGCTTAATATGGGCATATCAAAGAAATGCTTCATTTGAGAAATGTTCCTCTTTTGCAAATGCAGGAGATGCAGGAGGATTAAGGTACTACGGAAGACTATGTTTGTTTTTGTGAGAGATAGTACAGAAATGTCAATTTTTTTTCCCATCCCATTAGAAAATTAAGACAAATGTGTTGTTCTTTCTCTTAAAGGTGAGATTTTCTGAAGTAATTAGAAATTTTTAGTCTCTGTTTGAACAAGAACAGAAGCTAATGCTCTGTGCCCTGAAAGTCCAACCTTAGATCTATTTCCTATTAGTCTGTAGATAAATTAATAGACTATAGCAAACTGATTATTGCTCTCATCCAAAGCTCATAGAACAAATGAATGTCTTTCCATTCCCCTCAATAGACTTCATATCAAGCTTCATGTCCTTTAAAACAAACTGAACAGAAATTAATAAAGCTGATGGACTAGCAGAGTTCCAGAAAAAGGAATTTGACCTTAGTTGTCATCTTCTGTTTGCATTGTTATTCTTGTGATAGCTTTTTTTTTTTCCCCTGGTATTTTCCCTGGAGTTTTGTATTTCTTCAGCTGCTGTGAAGGCAGTCTAAGTTTTTCCCTCACTTGGTTGTCAGTCATGCTTGAAACTGAGGATAATTCACTCTGCTATTAAATGCTTAGTCTCTCTTTGGAAGTTACCACCAAATGTGTCAAGTTGCCAACAGCCGTGCTTGCCTTTTGCTGTGTGACTCTGTTTTAGCTATGACTGAAATTTCAATCACACGTTTTTATATAATCTCATAAAGAATCAACAAATAATGAGTCCCCATTATTCCTGATGAGGATCAGTAGCAGGAGAGGCTGATGGCTGTGTCTCTTGCTGACCAAGGCAGAGACCTTGAGAAGTGGCAACACAGAGGGCAGATTGGAAAGCAGTAGAATTAGCAACATGGTTTTCTTGCATGTGCTAAAGTAGGCATGGTGAGAAATCACTGAGGAGAGGTGAGATTCAACTGGTAAATCTTGAGGATGGAACATTTATGGTGTATCTGGTATGGCTGCATAAAATGGGAAACAGTAAGTAAGCAAGGAATTTGTGAAAAGGAAAAATTCAGTACATCTTGTTTATCATCCAGTATCAATTATATTTTGACCACAAATTTAACTGACCTATGATAATTCCCTGACAAATTTAAAAAATGTAGAGCTCTTCCATGGCTACTAGGCCTTGTATCTCCTGCCAACTATAGAAAATATTATCTTATCCAAACGATAAGAAATAATAGCTCTTGGAACTATCACTCTATATGGCATTTCTGCAGAGTCTTCCTTTTGTGCAAGATACATGATCAGTTACATATCTGATATATATCTTCTTAAGCACAGTAGTGCCTTGTAACAATGCATTATATGGGTCCACTTTGTTGTATTATTTTTATCTGTTAAAAATGTGCAATGTATTTCTGAGATTCCATTTGCTTTATTGACACAGTGTATGGTAAAAGCAAAGTTTTGTGACGTGTCTAAAGTGCCAAACTTGCAACACCCAGTTCCCACTTTCTGCATCATATCTTTTTAGTGTTATAAATTTTCAATTGTCCTTTTTTTGTTTTATTTTCTTTTTCTAGAACTTATATGTTTTTTGTTTTGTTTTTAAATTCACATCAAGTTGGAGTCTAATCTAGTGTTGGGATTTTTTAAAATCTAACTTGGGTGCATTTTCCATACACCAGAACATCGTTTATATATGCTGGGTTTAGTCATTTTTTGTTTAAAAATCTGAAAAACAAGATGCTGTTTATTATCTGTAATGGTAAACAGTTCCAAGATTTCCATGAGTTCTTGGTGCTTGGAGCATGTCTGAGGCTGATGCTTCAGCTATGTTAATTAATTACTAGCAGTGTCAGTTGATGAACTGTATACCTGTACTGATTCCAAGCAGTCAGATTGATTTTTGAGGTAGTTTACCTGTAAGTTTCTCAGTGCAGTGTTACTCCAAGGGGTGGAAGGCATCTCTTCTAGGTGATGTCTTCTCTCTTTTTCTCCTGTGGAAACACCAGCAGAATGCACTTGTGAAACAAGATGGCACTAAGAAACCGTAGTTCAGATCTGCCTTTGGTCACACCTTTCCTTTTTACACTGTGCTGACCCCTTGGAGCTGTGGATATTTGTCACTGTTACTTATTTTCATGATGGAGAAAATAAAAGTAGAAGTACTGAACATATTTATTAAATTTTGCTTTAGCTAAATTCATTTTCACATCATGTCGATGCTTTAGCCTTTTTATGTCTGATATTAACTCTCCTTTCTGCTGGCTGGGACAAGATATCCAGCCCAGCCTAATCAGAGTGAGTTAAAGATGGACATAAATGTTTATTCTGTTCATTTTTGCAATCTTTCAGATGTTAATATGCATTGGAACCTCCACTAAGCTCTTGGTCTTGATTTAAAAAACTGAATTCCTGCAAGGCTACAGCTGGTTCAGATCCCGGCAGATTATACTGAGTTTAAATATTCCTTGTAGTGTCTGTTGTTTTGAACATATCTATTGAATCTTTCCTGATGATTTTTTCCATTTGGAATTACTCAAGTTCTTCTGGGTTTGACTAATCTGAATAAATTTGCCATTTTGCCCTTCATACCCTTTTCCCAATGGTTAGTTAATGCACTTAATAGCATCTTTTACTGCTCCCTTGGCACAGACTCAGGTTTGGACCTTATTTACATTGACTACACTATAGACTCTTAATCTCAGTTTTGCTTTATCCAAGAGGTTTCTGTAACAAAACTTTGCATCCCTGTCTTGTTTCCTAAATAGCTGCTTGTATAGGGGTTATGATATACTTTATGTATTTCTTTGCATAAGCTGAAGTAAAACTGAATCATCAGTTAAACTGATGAATGCATCAGTTATGTGTTTATTTCCATTTCTAAAATTTGCAAAGTGGTTTGAGAACAGGTTGACATATGTTAGGCAAAAGAAATTCAACTCCTCAGATGGTGGATAAATTATCTATGATATATAGAGGATACTTGCATGACAGGGAGTACAAAATGATAGATCTCAAGCCAAATCAAGTGTCTTTTTAACGTAAACACCTGATAACTATTTCAAAAATCATTAAGAAGGAAGGAAACATTGCAAATCATGTAGTATTTTAGAGACAGATTTGAATGACTCTGCCAGAATTGCCTGTGAGCATGCAAAGTTTCAGGTATATCTATTTTTGTCTTGTCTCTTCATAGCAGAATAGTCAGACTTCCTCACTCCCAGACTGAGAGTTTTGGTGTATTCTTGTCTCTCTCCACTCTGTTAAATGGTCCAGAATTGGTGTTTGAAGGGTTATGATTTCTTCTGCTTAAGAATTTTTGTCTTTGAAAATCATCCAAAAAAAGAATTGAGGCAGAACTATCAGAGAACATTCTGTTCCCTTTGAAGTCAGCTGAAGGTTAGCCATTCATCTCAGTGAAGTAAGGATTTTCTCTGTAAGGCTTTTGTATCAAACACATACTGAAGTTCTGTTGAACTGAGAGTGAGTTGAACACCATCTGAATTTGCTGAATTGGGCTCTGGAATTTCATTACTTAATTATTTATTTATATTTGCATGATCCTGAGGAACAGAACTAGAGCTGTAGCTCCTTTCCATGTTGTTGAATCTTCATAATAATAAATAATTAGTATTACTCTACATTCTCATATTGCTTCTGGTTGTAGCTCCTGTTGTTTTACCATCTTTCTGCAGCAGATCTATTTTAATCAGATTATCTCCTTATTGTGGAGAACTTATTCTGTATTTCTATTTCCTGTAGGAGTCTGAAACCTCCTGAAGAATAAAGAATAACTGTAAGATATGGAGTGGTTCTTTGCAGCTAATATTCTTTTATTAGAATATATAGATCTAAGAAACAGTGGGCAGGCTGCCTTTTTTCCTTCTTACTCACATGTTAACCGGTTTTGGTTACCAGCTGCATCTGACCTGAATTTTACAGAGCTGTTTTATTTTTTTCTGGTTAGCATTTTATGCTTCTTAAAATATGTTGACATATTAGAATACATGTTTTAAAAGATATTGAGTCAGTCTGATCTGTCAGCATCTTTGTGTAATCTGAGTACTACTTGAGGCCCATGTTTTAGAGGGGAAAAATAATACGTGTGTTTATCTAAGAGTTTATTTAGTGTTACTCAATATGATGCATGGTACAATAAGAACTGTAAGTGCTGCCAGATGAGTTTTCCAGCCTGGGAGCTGAGGCTTCTCTCTCTTGCATTGTAGCAAATCACTTTTTTGCTGGGCCATGGAGTTCAGCCCTCAGAGGCTGATGCTTTAAATGAAAACTACACTAACAGTTTAATAGTATCCTTTGTGAGCCCTAATTGATTTCATGTAATGCCATCAGTGCATTTCACAGTCTTATTAAATCTAGTTGTTTCTACAGTAAGTAAGGCTAAGAAAACAAGTGCCTTTAGAATATAATTAATTTCATAATCAGTTTAATTATAATTCACTGTTTTAGAAAGCAAAGATTTTATCTTACTAAATTTCATCTGAGTAATTAATATGTTGTTTATTAAATGGTACTGTTGACTGCCTTGGAATTTTGAAAGAATGATACATTTTGGAATGCAAGGAAAAACTTAATTCTACGTATTATAGAGCATGAAGTATGAAGAAGACTTAAACAGAACAATAATCTTTTTGCTTCTTTTGATAGAATAAGAGACTAGTTTTTTCTGATTGGTTTTAGTTTTGATTTTAGGATTTCTTCTTTTTCTGGCTTCTCTCTTCAGTGGAATACCAGAATTGTTAAATATTGTCTTCCCGTGTCTTATTGGGGCATTGCTTGAATTATACAAGGATTAGACTGGAATCTGTTCCGTGAGTTTAGAGAATTGAGAGGGGCGGGAGAGGTTGCAGGGTCGTTTGTTCTGTTGGATTTGTTTTGGTTTTTATTTTCTTTGGATTTTTTTTCTGTTTGTTTATTTATTTAGTGATTTTTAAAACTTCTTTAAATTTTTGATTAAGGGCTATTTAGAAAAGCCTCTGGAGTGAATTCATCAAAATGCTCTTCTGTGTCTATGAGTAATTTTTAATAATACCTCATATGTCTGTGGTATTATTCAGAATATTATTCAGATTCCCTTTTCTTTAACCTGGTAACAGTTAAGATTTGCTCTCTGGAAAGCAATTCACTTTAATGAAAATTTATCAGGAGATTAGAAATCGCAAGTAAACATAAACTGTTTTCAATAGTATAGAAGATAACCTGTATTTGATTTTAATTACAAAGGAATCCCCTTACTTGCCTTAATGATTGTTCAGTAGTTCACCATGTAAGTGTGATAATCGGTGGTTATGATGAACACAGAGAAAATGTACACTTATAATATGTTTTTATATATTCTTAACCTATGCCAAGGCAAACCAGGAAAATGAGACAGAAATGATGGGGGCAAGAAAAGCCTGTTAGAAAAAATTCCCTCTAAGTCTCTCTCTCCTTTTCATCCCATTTAGAGGCATTTTGGGAATGTGGGATCCCATAAGTGAATAGACTATAAGAAGAGACTGAAATTATTTTTTTAAAGGTTGATGAGAAGTTTTCCTCCAGGATAACACAGATCCCCTTGCTGATGTTGGCAGGCGCTTAATTAAAAAGCAGTTGTTTAAAGGTCTTATGCAGAAGTCCATACATGTGATTTTGTTCCCCAGGCAGTGATATTTCCTTTGTTTTCAGCAGCTCTTCTCAGTCTTATAAAAAAGTGGCGTAGAAGAGATGGGGGATTAATATCCAAGGTTGATCTGAAACTTTATGGATAAACACAGGGTTTGGGATGGTTTTTTTTTTTCTTTTTGTTATTCAATATCAATTGTGCTTTAAAAAATAAATGTATGGGACAAACAATCTAAACTCAGAAATATGTTTTCAAATTGATTTAGTATCTTTAGTGGCAAAGAAGGCAGTTCAGAGGAAAATGCTGGGAGAAGGGTTGATGATTTTTGTTATTTTCATAAAAGTCCTGGCTATTTCAAGGTCTGTGAGAGGTATAAGACTAGAAAAAAGCCAGCCAATGAAAAACAGCAAAAGAAATAATTTCTCTTTCTTGCTGCATCCATTTTCCTAAGTACAGAAACATCAGAAACATTTTTCTAATACAATGTATTTTCTTGTTTTGAAGAGATGTATAGTACAAAAACTGTTCAGGAAAAAAGACTTACATCTTGCTTAGTAGAGTGAGTAACTGCTCATTGAAGCATTTCCCCCTTTGTTTCGACCAATTTTTAAGAAAAGACAAACTTTATGGGCTTATCACTATGATCAGGAGATGTTTCAGAATTTCTAATTTTCATATCTGAAGAAACTGTCATCAGTTAGGAAACTGTGATTATCAGGGAAAGATCATTACTATTTCACATAGAGACATTCTGAGTTCCAAGCAGAGCATGGGAACATTGAGGACTTTTGTTCTTCCTTCCTGTGGAAGTAAAAAGAATCAAGAGAGACCAGCCATTGCACTTAATCTCTCTCTATGCACAATTACATCTGGAATTTAAAATTATTTCACTCTTCATTCGTTATAAATATGGATAGTGCAGCCAAGGCAGAGATGCCCTTTGACTTACCTGCAGACACTGAGTTAGCTCCCAGGCAGCAGATCAAATCACTGAGAAATTAGTGTAAGGCAGAGAGAAGCAACTGCACTGTCGAGGCTCAACCCCAGCCAGCAACTCAGTACCATCAACCACTCTCTCACTTCCCCACAGCTGGGGGAAGAACCAGAAAGAAAAACTAAATCTCCTGGGTTGATATAAGAACCATTTAATTATTGGGCTGGGGGCGGGGGGGAGATACTGGGGGGTATGATACTAAATATGCTAATAATACTATTATTATTAATACTAATTGTTGCTATATGGAGAGGGGGAGTGACAGAACCCAAGAGAACCAAGTACACACGAACCCAAGCACAGCACAACTTCTCACCTGCTGCTGACTTGATACGCAGCCAAGTCCCAAGCAGTGGTTGGCAGTCCCCAGCCAACTCCTCCCAGCTCATGTGCTGAGCCTGACGTTCTGTGGTTTGGAATGTCCCTTTGGGCACTTCAGGTCACCTGTCCTGGCTGTGCTCCCTGACAGCTCCTTGTCCCCTCTGCCTGGCAGAGCACGAGACACTGAGAAGTCCTTGACTCAGGGTAAGCATTGCTCAGCAGCACCTGAAACATCCCTGGGTTATCAGCACTATTTTCATGCTGAATCCAAAACACAGCACAGAACCAGGTGCTAGGAAGAAAATGAACTCTATCCCAGCTGAAACCAGGACAGGCACATAGGAATACAGACAGAATGATGTCACTGGTAGGAATCCTGTCGATATACCTGAATCAGCAGGGCAGTACCTGTATGTTCCCACAGGACTCTGTAAAACACATTTCTGCTTGTTTATTCAAAGACCTTTCTCCCTGCAAAATGAAGTCTTTCCTTCTTTAAGTTCTTCACATCAGCAATCTTCAGGAAGGTATTAGAAGTGATAAAGATAAGGCAAAGTGTTCTAGAAAGTAACTGTTACCTTTTCAGAAGTGGACTTTTCGTCTGGTTTGTCCCTCCATCTTTACAGTAGTGGACTGAAGCACAAAATTACTTTAAAAAACAAAAGCCTGAAAGTCTGTCTTTAGAGTACAAAATTCTGTACCAGCACACCAAAGCTTTCCTGGTTCCTCACTCAGAATAATGGGAGGGTAAGGGTCTATGGATATATGTCAGCTACATGTGAACACTGATGTCACGCGGATCAGGAGCTGATGTTGTAGCTCTGAGTTTGGTTGCAATTTGAGGCTTTCTAACCTTTTGCAACAAAGTCATTTCAGGGGGAGAATTGCACATAGGTGAGCAATCTCCAGTACTGTCAGATCAACTTGGTTAAGAACATTTTCCAACAAGCCAGACAAAATAGTGATAATAGGATGTAAGTTTGTATATATAAAGATCACAAAAAAAATTTAGATCCACATCCACATGCCAGTGATCTTCAGCAGACAAAAACTAGTACGTCTGTTCAGATGGTCAAACTAAAAGACACATCTATGCAGAAGTGTTACTGGAAAAATACTCAGTGTCTCTTACTGTGGTGTTAAGCTAGTTTTGATCCAGAAAGCTACAGGAAAATAGTAATTAAAATGCTGTCTCAACATAGTTTTCCCCACTGAAAGTTGTATCAGCCATTCGAGTTAATCTGAATATTAATCACTTACTAGCATGTATTAATAACTTTAACTGGCACTGTAGAATAGAGTCCCTAGATTCTGGAAGAATGTTCCTCTAACCAGCATTCCCAAAATTAATGAATATGATTTATTTTGAATTTGCATTTCAAAATTATATCAATAATAGTTATTTTAAGAATTTCATTTTCATATCTGTGACATCTCTTTGTGTTCCCACTTTATCTGAGATGAAATTATTCTGCCTCTTTGATAGGTTCTTTATCAGTCCAAGTTAAATCAGCTGAAGAAGAGTTACCAGTGAGAGCTTAAATTTATTTAGTACCAAAAATTAAATATTCCAGTAAAGCTTTGCAATTGTTCCTTTGTCATATTGGTAGAAGGGATGAAAAAGGTGCAAACTTTTTCCAGCATTAACAGGAAGATGCATGTAATTCAAATTCTCTGTGATGGCTGGCTGCAGATAAAGGAAATTCAGGTAACTTTTTTTTATTCTATGTTTTTTTTAATTGAATGGAATCGTAATGTTAGAAAAGAAAAATTACAGTTATAGAGACAAAACCACATGAACTATAGAAGTAAAACCATTTCCTGATACTTTGTCAGCCAGTAGTCCGGGCTATTTTATTTTATATCACAGTGTGATAACTTTAGATCACTACAGTCTGCAGATGGGACTGTGGTTTAGTGATCTATTGAACACCGAATGATACAGAGTTGCTTTACTTTTATTGCTCTTGAAGAATTACCTGGGGAACAGAAATTTGATAATTTGTGCTCTGCACTATGTCCTGTTATCTGAGCATCTCTGAGCATTATTCACACACTGACCCGCACAGTGTATCTTGTACTGTGAATAAGCATTGCAATTCAAGATACACAAACAGATACTCATCAAATGGGAATGATTCATTCCAAATTATGTAGCAAATACTACAGTTGAAGAAAAATCTGATATTCACACTCACAGAGCCTCTATTCCTGTATTCCTTGTGTTATATGGGATTGGGTAGTGTTGAATAAAGCACTCTTGTGATAGTTTCAATCACAGAATCACAGAATATTCTGAGGTAGAAGGGACCTACAAGAATCATGAAGTCCAACTCTTTATGAGACCATCATTCCCATACCTTCTGCTTCTTGTTAGATTCTATAACAAGCTGTTCCATTGTATAGATGTTGTATTTTGTTTTATATATTTATTTTGCATGTATGTGATGGTATGAACTCTGGGTTTTAGTTAAAAATTAATACAATACCTTGCTTATGAACTTAAAGATAACATAGATTTAAGATAACACAACTTTCCTGTGCTTATCTTCCCAATAATTTGTACACCCCTATGTTTTAAAAATTCTAGCTTTAAAAGTTCTCAGCAAAACTGCAATGTCCTGAAGCAGAGGCTGGTGACTTCTTCTTTTTTTCAGATTTTTTTTAAACCCTTAGAAATATCTTCCCAGCAGTATAAATGTTCCCACATTGCTTGACTCACTTCCTCTGACACGCCACCATTTCCCGCTCAACCCAAAGCTTTCAACTGGCACGTTCTTAAAAGAACATCATAACTTCTGTCCTGCAACAAAGCTCATACTACAACTAGAGTTGGTCAGTCCAGTCAGTAGTTCCTAGAAATCAAATTTACAGGAAAAATTGGGGACCAGCTTGCCTATTTTTAGATAGAAAAAAATTTAGGCTTGCGTAAAATTAAAATTGTCTAGGTTGTAGGTAATTTACTGTTGTAGTCAGAAGAAAAAAAAAATTACTCTGACCATGATCTGGTACAACAGATGTGTGGGAAGGAACAGACAAGGAAGGAAGAACTAAATTCCAGAAATGCTAGTGGGAGGGTAGTTGCCTGTCCTCTGGGTGTCTAGATGAAAATAAGCTGAAACCCACCCTTTAGTGTTTCTCCCTTGAATAAGAAGCTTTCGGCTATACACTCTGTGATTATTTATATATCATAGTAGAACAGATTAAATAATGATTATTCTGTTAAAATATTTTTTAAAAATTATTATCTTTTAGTATTTTAGGAGTATGCTGTAGTGTTTGTACTGTGGAGTTTTCTATTTACACTAAATATAGTTCTGGTTTCATCATGTTGTTTTCTTACAGATTATACTCACTATGAAATTAAACATATCTGAATAATACGAACTAAAAAGAAAGCATCTTTATTTGGGTTTTTTTGCAATAATATCTGGTTCGACATATGTATTTCTTTCTCCTCTATGATTTTGTGCCATTTATCATACGCTGGATTTGATGCCCAGTTTTATTCTTCATATTTAGACCTTCTTTTCTCTATTTTAACTTCATACTTTTGTAGTGAGAAAGCCAAGTAGAGTGAAGTTTATTGATGCAGAACTGTGAATGCAGCTGAATGTTTATTGCATGTTAGCTGTACCAAAATTTAAAATGCAAAGTAGTACGTATTTTCTGGTGGGTGTATTAGTATGCCTATAGATAAGACTGAAAGAATTATGTGCCATAAGATTTCAGTGCATCGTAGAAATGCCAGAAGATTCTTCATGATAAAAACTTCATTCTTTACCCAGATCAATAAAATGCTGTATTTTTTCATATAGTCTGAGGGTTTCTCTAAAACACAAATTCTGATTTTAGTAATCCTTCAAATTGCTCTCTCCCTTTGAATATCTGTGCTAGTGTTGTTTGGAGTTTTTTTGGTTTTTTTTAAAATCTCACTGTGTATTTGCAGAATGTTATTATTAGAGCATTGCTATGTATTTATAGGAATTCAGGTGCACAGTAGTTATAAATGTGCCTTTCATGTTCTGAAGGAACTGCATGAAAAAAATATTATATGTGATTCTGCAAAGGCACTGATATTAACTACCATGCTGCACACCATAAATTGAATTAGAATAATGCCATAAAGCATATCTTATAATAGAATTGTGCTCTAAAGAACTGGAAAAAATACATTTAGTTCATGCAAGTTTATTCCATTTCCAAGTTGTATTGAATAAATCTGATGCTGGTTTTGAGCTAAAATGGTAAATAGGTCAATACAGTATTTTCCAGGTAAAAGACTTTCTGTGTCTTATTATCTTTAAATGTATATTGTTGGTATATTTATATGTAATTTCTATGTAATTATTGTTTGGTTTAAAAAAAGAACACCAAATTCTTTCATTGCAGTTTCTTTAAATTTGAAGAGTAGCCTAACCACAAGCCATGTTTATGCCCACATAGAAAAAAGTTGAGAAAGAGATTATATTCACTATTCTGCAGCTAAGTGTTTCCTACTGACAGCCCCCTGAGGACACATTCTAATGCAGGCTAAGGAGCGCCATGATGTGGAGAATTCTTGTAGATGGCAACAGGTGCAGCTGAGGTGAAGATCCAGACAATTTCTAAGCTTTAAAAAAATTGATGGATGAGTTTGTAGTGAGGCATTCAATAGCTTTCACAGTTTTTGAATGAAAAATTAATTTTTTTAAACAAAAGGTTTGGGAAAAACAAATAAGATGTCAAAGGATTAAAAATATAACAGAAATATGGCAGCTATTATGACATTACTCTCTCAGGGATGATACTTTTTTCTGAAATAGGTGTCCTTGCCTGTACTCTGACTGAATTTTTCTATTCTTACTATCCTCTGCTGCAATTTACTTATATGCTTGTCAAAAAATATGTTAGGTCAGTGCCACTTGGCAAAACTCCTGGTGGCTTTTTTTTGTCTTTTCTCACTTCAACAAGTGTACTGGTTTTTAGGGTGATACCAGTACTTATCAAGGAGTACAACCACTTCATGACAGGAAACAGGATTAGAAAGAGAGGTTAGCACTTGGAAATTTCATGACCGCCTCTGATAAATTACAACTTGAGAAACTGTATCTGCTTGAATCTAATATCCTAGTTTCTCCCTAAGTAACTATAGAACTAGACAGGAAATCTATCAAGGTATGTGATGACCACCACAGATGTGTAGACTTAACATAGGTGTATATCAAATTGCATTCATTCCACTTGAAGTAATGCAAATTACCAAATGACCTTACTAAGTATTTTCAGAGCTTAAAAAATTATTTCGTTTTCATGTTGATGTTAAGCAAATATTCATTCAATACAATAGGGAGGTAGCCTTGAAAGACTTGTGTTAATGAGCAATGTCATACTTAGCTGCTTGTTGGGTAGGAAGAAATAAGGAAACCTCATAGAAATTATTACCTGGCAAAAGGTGCTGAAAATATAGAAACCATGAGAGAGATTGAACTAAGAACAAGTTTTGACTTGTCCCGACTTGTCTAGCCCCAGTCACTGAGATAGCTGGAGGGCAAGGCTTATCAGCCTTTTGAGTGAACAATGGCTGCTCCAGAAGCAGATAATAGCCTGCTCCTGGGTGGACCCAGGAATTCATTTCAATGAAAGTTGTAAAACCAGTTTCTAGGGGTTTAATATGTAACATCTATAGTAATACAAAGACTCTCATAGGCTATATGCAAATAATGTAGAGTTTGCATCTTGTACTGGATTGGTAGGTAGAAATTAGAATGTTCATCAGAGAACCTTTTTATGTCATTGAAAGCAACACATTATATTTCCCTTTTTTTCTATCATTCCCTTTTCCATCTTCTCCTTCTTCCCTCTGTAACTCTCCCAATGCCCCTGCTCTGCCATGGGGCTGCGCCTGGCAGCCTCGTGGCAGGGTTCTCCTCCCCCCTCCCCTCTTTCACAATAAACTACCATGCTTTGAAACTGAAGGGCAGAGAGAGAGCTGATTCAAACCGTCCGCAGAGGTATCCATGGCAGGAACCCCATAATTTCTTCCTTCAGCTGCTCACATTTCTAAATCCCTATGTTGCTCAACTTCAAAGCAAAAAAATCAGTGAATATGTGACACCTACATTGTACGTGAATGCTGATATAATACAGATCTGCTTTAATGTTTTTTCAGCACCAGAATTGCTGAAATCTTTAGTGCTCTTTTCTAATCTATGAGTTAGACCTTCCCCAAGGATAAGATAGGCTTTGTCTTTAAAAATTGTATTTAATCATGTAACTGGTAGAGATCATCCTTGTAATTTATCACGTTCATATTGAAAATAAACTAATAATATTTAAAAAAAGAAAAGAAACCACAAAACCCACCACAAACTTCAGTGTTATTAGGGTTTTCAGGGTTGAACACAATTTCCAAAGGTTTCAAGTCATAAAATCTAATCATTAAATTTATCATCTCGTGCAGTGGTCAGGAATTATTTTGTGATTTCTAAAAATAAACTGGTGTTTATTTCCACTGTAGTGTAAGAAAATAATCTTTGGTTAAAACAAACCAGGGAATTACTTCTGGTTTTGGTTTTTTTGTTTTAAAGTGTGCATATTTTAGGCATAGTACTTTGAAAGAAGTGCTTTTGCCTAATTTTTTATCAGATGAATTCCAGTTACTGCTGCTCAGGTGAAAAGATATAAAAAGAACCCCACCTGCCAAATATTCAGTGCAAGTTCTACAGCTAACGTATCAGCAAACTTACCTTGACTGGTACATGAAAAATATTTAGTGTGTCTTTGTTCTATTTTGATTTAATGATTAAGGGTTTTTTCTTCCAAAGAACGCTGTGTTTGATTATTTGTACTTGTGCAGGGTTTGTGAACGCGAAGCAGCTCTGGAATCAGCCTTAAGAATGTTGCAGCAATTCTACCTGGATCTTGAAAAGTTCCTTGCTTGGCTTACAGAAGCTGAAACAACTGCAAATGTCCTGCAGGATGCTACACACAAAGAGAAGACACTAGAGGATGCCAAAATGGTTCGGGATCTCATGAAACAGTGGCAGGTAAGCCAAGCATTTCGGTATAGAGGTATTTGACAAACATGAGAGTTTATCAAGCATATCTGATATTTATAGAAGTTATATAATTTGAATCAAGTTTATTCTTTGTAGCTTAACTGAATTAGTTTTTCTCCATTACTTTCAAATACATGAGAAATGTTAATTTGGTAGTCTATTGTCAACATGCCCTGTTGCGGTAATAAAAAGAGATAATGATGGAAATTTTCATAGTAAATGGCTGGGCAGTTTTCATACAGTTATTTTCCTCTGGGGGAAAAAAAGAATCTTAAAGAGAGATAATATTGTATTTAGTGTTCCAGAGAATCTTGAGGAGAAAGAAAATTAATTAGTTGAGATGGTGCTGTTGAACTATGTTGCTATACTTCCACTGCATTTTCTTCACTACAGTTATTGAGGAGAATAGAGATATGTGTGCTTGAGGTTATAAATTTCTTAAATACGAGGTTGATTGGCTGTTTGGAAGGCAGGACTCTTTCTTCCAATATTCATAGAATCATAGAATAGTTTAGGTTGGAAAAGACCTTTAAGGTCATTAACCCAGCGCTGCCAAGGCCATCACTAAACCATGTCCTTAAGTGCCACATCTACACATCTTTTAATAATGACTCCACCACTTCCCAGGGCAGCCTGTTCTAAAGCTCAGTGGCCTTTTCCATGAAGAAATTTATTGTATTACCTTGTAATGCATGATTTTGAATTTGACAGGAAGTTCAAAACTGGAGATTTCAGGCACTGGATACTCTATGCCTTAATTTATTTATTTATGAAAAAAATACTGTGAAAAATTTAGTTATAAGTGATTCTGTTGGATAAGCATATTGGATGGAAATGCCTCTTTTGCCACTACTGTATTAATACATGATTTTACCTATTTACTGAACTGCTTCCATATTTTATTATATTGCGCTCTTTTGCACTGTTGTTGCACTGGACAACAAATGAAGTCTGAACAATATTTTTAATAGTGTTCTATCTTTTTGCTAATTTGATTTTATAGTAATATACCTAAGCCTTCATGTGTTTCTGAATTTAGTTCCATTATCCTTCTTCTATACAAATTTTCATTGAAGATATATAATTTAATTGACATTAAAAAAAATTCTAAAAGAGTAAATTTATATAGTAGTCTAACAATTCTTACCTATAAAATAAATGAATTTATTATGATGGGTAATATTTGAGGTAGTCATAACCCAGTGCTCTGTATCAAGTCTTTTTTGTGAAAGCTTTTTGTCCCAACAGGTACAGTTTCCTGATAGTTGATCAAATATTGCCTATCTATTTACTAAAAATGGATAATGGAACACAATTTTATCAATAGAGCAATTTTATGATGCCAGCTGAATGATCAGGAAAGACAGTATGGCTTTGCATCTGTTTCTTAGGTATTGCTGCATTGATTCTTCCAGGCTTCATGCACCGCTTGTAAGAGTTCTCTCTCACAATTCACTTTGATGTATAAGGATGAATAGCAAGAACATGACATAAATGTGTACTTCGCAGACTGTTTATGCATATAAAAGATTCAGACAAAAAGGAGCTTTACTAAGTCACAGAAGTCTCAGAAGTATGTATTTATGTACTTTGTGGAAAGGGGTTATTGCTCACTAATCCATACAATCAGCCACATAAAACATAAATAGAGATAAGCCTTTTTTTTTGCTCTGTATTGTGAGTCGGAAATATACTTACCCTACATGACACATCCAGCAATGGTTTGTATTCAAAAAATAATGTAAATTCACTGTGTAAATTCTACATGTATCAAAACAGACACATTCAAATACAGTCCATGTCCTCAATATGGTTTGTTATCATCCAGTATATGTAGCAAAAATGCAAACCCTGCCCCAGCATAGAAAAGATCCTAAATGCTTTCAGCCAGGATTAGAATTTTCCAACTTCTTTTTTCCACATGAAGTCTTTTTTTTTTTTTTCCCTTCTATCACCAATCAGGCTGAATGCAGATCCTAGGAGGTATAATTAAAAGGTGTTTTCTGATTAAAGATCAGTGTCTCATGAGACTTTTGAAAGAAACTTTGACTCTCTGGGCTTACAGAATGCATAGAAGTTATGGTCAAATATGACAAGTCTCTGTCTTGCTCTTAATGCAGTTCCATAGACTTGGATAATGTGAAAAGCATCATTAGGACTCTTGAAATGTTACTATTCTCTTTTAATCTGATATTTTTAACCACTAGGTATAAAGCAGTGTTTTGATAAAAAAATTTCAGCACAAATAATGAAAAACCTAAATTTCTGCGTTCAGTCATGGCTTTGTATCCTTGACCCTACAGATGTTGATCTCACTTTTAGTGATCCATTGGTTTTCTGCTTTACACTCTCAAACTTTATTTTATTTCTTTAAACAATTAGGAAAATAATGACTTGCTGTACAGAAACCTTTTTAACATAGCAGAAATTGCTTGTCTAGGAAAATCTAATGTTTTTAGGCATTTGTTTTCCTTTTCATGTTCAGAAACCATTGACTCAATTGTCACTAACAAAGATTAATCTTTCCTTAGTAGTTATCAGTTCATTCAGTAGCAGAAGGAGAAAGGTGAGACTTACATAACCGCACATTCTAATTACCCAATGATGTAATTATATTAAAATGTTGTGTTATAAACACCCTGTTTGTTTGTACAAGCATGCATTTGCATGCATCATTTGTCTGAACTGACAGCAATGTAATAGTTGAAGTGATTCACACAGTTAGAATACTTTCTGGAGAATTTTCAAGGATACAAACCCGTTACACCAAGGAATTGTGTAATTATGTGGTGCTCTTTTTTTTTTTAGTTGAAATACATCATATGTCCTCATGAGGCCTGGTTTGATAAGTAACCGTATGAGGGAGATGAAAATAATTAATTTCATGTCCTGCTTTCATACTTCTAGTGATGCAAACTCTCAACTGTGTTAATTATAATCGTGGGTCGGTTTACATGACACCAGGCCTGCCAGTGACAGATGGGGTACGCCTGTCTCAGAGGGGGAAAAGGACCTTTGCATGGAAGTTATCAGGGTTTAGTGAAAAGCTTAAACTGGATTTTAAAGAAGAAAGATACAAAATCAGGCTCACTTGAGATAAGCCTGGGGACAGCATGCCAATGTTTGAGGGTGCTAGTGAGGTCCTTTGGTCTGACATCTCAGTGGAGGTAGGGGCTGGAGAGCCATGTGGCTGGAAAGACACAAGAGTTATTGATGAGTTAGACACCATGGAAGCACCTGAGAATGGTCACACAGGATTCTCCCCACAAAAAGGTGATGGGATCAATAGCCCAAAGTCCACCTACACCAATGCACACAGCAGGGAAAACCATGGCTGGAAGCCATCGTGCAGCTGGAAAACCATGACACAGGCGCCATCCCAGAGATATGGTGGGATGACCCACATGCCTGGAGTGTGCAATGGGTGTGCAATAAATTCCTTGGAAGGATGGGCAAGGAAGGAGATGTGGTTGGACAGCCCTGTATGGAAAGGAATATTTGATGCTGGTGACAACGGGGTTGAGTGTTTATGGTAAGAATCAGGGGAAGGCCAACAGGGCAGATATTCTGGTGGGAGTCTGTTACAGACCTCCCACCAGGATGAAAGGAAGATGAAATATTCCATAAGCAGATGGGTGGAGTCTCATAATCACCAGTCCTTTTTCTCATGGGGAGCTTCAACTTACCAGATGTCCTCTGGAAATGCAGAACCACAGCAGAGAAAAAGCAGTCTAGGAAGTTCCTGGGTTGTGTGGAAGAGAACTTCCACAGCATTCTCCTCGAGATACCAACTGCTTGTGGCTTGGATGGGTTTGCTCTTTGCTGGGTAAAAATTGTCTGTGGGGCCGGGCCCCGGGAGCGATGGGGAATGAAGTCATATCCAGCTGGGGACAGACACCAGGGGTGTTCCCTAGGGCTCAGCGCTGGGGCCAGTCCTGTTTCATGAGGAGTGACTGAGGGAGCTGAGGGTGTTTAGCCTGGAGAAAAGGAGGCTCAGGCTTTCAGCTTGAAAGGAGGTTGTAGCGAGGTGGGAGTTGGTCTCTTCTCCTAAGAGGACATGGCCTCAAGTTGTGCCTGGGCATGTTTAGATTAGGTATTAGGAAAAAAACTTTTCATAGAAAACATTGTCAAACACTGGAATAGGCACTGTCTTCCAAGGGAAGTAGCTGAGTCACACTCACTGGATCCCATGTCACTTAGGGACATGGTTTAGTGGTGAAATAGGTGGTGTTAGGTTAATGGTTGGACTTGATTATTTTAAAGGTCTTTTCCAACCTTAAGAATTCTATGACTGTGTCAAGTACTTTTCTGGTCTTTTTTAGCAATAATTGCATGCGACATTTTGTGCAGCTTATGTATTATTAGCTACAATTTTGAAGCTAGTGTGGATTTATCCTATTACTTTATGAATGCAATCAGTTAATATTAAGCCTGTAGATGAATATAATCAGAGATTTTTTTCACTGAAATTTGACAAAGAATATTGCCTGAGACACCTGGTTAAACAGTAACTGGAGAATGTTTCTATTTTACATACACAGCTTACAAAATGTATCTGAAATAATGTGTGATGACTGACAAATTATTGGTAGTATAGACCTGACTGAAAGTATGCCAGGATATGATAAATGAAGCAAAGTTAATACTTTGGCACGAAATACATAGCAGATTTATTTTTATTGCCACCTTCATGCTCACTTAGCCTATAACCTAAGTAGTTTTCCATTAGAGGCAGGAGTTTTGCTGCTCATAATATGAAAATATGCAGTGCCTCAAGTTATACCTAAGAATATACAGTATGGGTAGTCCCTTATTTTCTCACAGCAATGTTTTTATCTAAAATAAGGGACACGAACAGCAGGCAAGGCACTCTTGTCTCTTCTATTCCTATCAATACTTCAAAGGTGCTCACTTGTTTTTGAGTTGTCCAGGCAGCTCTTTTTTACAGTAGTAGAAAGTTGAGGTAGATACATATTCCTGACACTTCTCCATTATTTATCGGAATAGGTTCTTTGAGAGATAAAACATTGTTTCCAAATTTATTTCAAATATAATTTATGTATAATTGTCCAACACAGTTCATTTTGTGACACGATGTATGGATTAGATGATGAATCTGACTAACAAAGAAAGAAAGTATCTGTAATATTCTTGCTCATTTCAATATAATTCACAAAAAAACATTTAATAGTAATTAATTTTCAAGTACTTCCGTTCTCTGATATGAAGCAGTTTGTGACTCTGTGAAACACTTTCTCAGCCACTTCTGCTTATGATTGTGTTCTGAAATCTTCAAAAATAATGTATCATCTTCTTCCCTCACCTGTTCATTTCTTAAAGTTTAATTCTCCATATTTGCTTTTTATATTAAAATATTGCCAGTTCTAAAATAAAATCTGTTCTACAGTACCTGGAATAGAATAGCAACTGTCAGAGCCATCTTACTTCACTGAGTAATAGAAGAGAAATTCCAAAATCTTGAATTTTAACACAAGTGCTCTACTACCTAATCTGAGATGGGGCTAGATAATATTTCACAGTGAATTTTTTCCTCAGAGTGGATTTATTTAAAATATTGGATAATATTACTTCAAAAACACATGATCATGCATTTTTCAGTATTGTAATTAGCAGTTATAAGGAAGGGGAGTGATGTTTCTTTGCTGTTGACAGCAAGTGTCAAATACTGAATACTTTCACAGGAGATTCAGGTGCTGATTGTCAGGGGGGAAGGCAATACATCTGTTCTTCTTAGCTGGATAACAAAGAGAAGTGGTCAGAAATCAGCAAAAACCAGATAGGTAGATGTCCCTACTTTTTGTCAAATACTTTGTTTCAGTTAATTTTGTCTGGATGGTCTGTATCATAAAAAAAGAAATGTATTTCTGCTGCAGTTTGCCTAGGAGTTGATGCATTAATGTGTACTCTGCTTCTGCCCTCCCTCTTTCTGAACTTAGAATAAACCCCTTATCAGCACCAAGATTCTTTCAGGAGGTAAAAGGCTTGTTTTATCAAGAGATCTACTACTCTGTTATTAGAGTGAGATGTAAGTACTCTTAAAACTTATTCTCATGAAAATAAACAGCTCTCAGTTGTCAGAGATCCCACATATAAATTGGACATTTTCAAATAAGAAGTAAAATTTCTTCGTTTAATTTCTCGTTTGCATATGTTCTCATGATCAAGATAGAAGAAAAATCCCATTTTTCAAATGCGCTAAATAACCTCGTATATTCTCCCTTGGTTGATTTATGTATTTCCTCTGTAAAAGTTTATTAAGCACACCAGAGGGATGGTCCTAATTTTCCTAGTTTGTAGATCAGCATTCAAACCCACCAGCTTTAAACACATTTTCAAACACAGATTAGATGGGAAAAGATTCTGTAGCATGAAGTGTGAGGTTCTGTTGTGTTGAGTAAGATTATTAGAGGACAGCATGGAAAAATCACAAATAGAAGTGGAATAGGAGGGATGGGATGGTTTGCCATTTTTCTGAGCAGGTTCCAATTCCTATATTTGTTCCTGACCTTATAATTTCTATAGGATGCCTCATGACTCTTTGTGTAGGCTTTTCTAAAACAGGCTCTCCCACATCCAAATGAAGAGGATGGATGGACTTTCTCATAATCTTTCTATCTATATGTCATATTTCACTGTAGCCCATCAATTTGAAGTGACAGGAATTAGAGGGAATAGTTAACAAAACTTAGAAGACTTCTGCCATTCGATCTTCCCGTGACCATCAGGATTTACTAGTACAGTCTAATCTGCCATTTAGTTCTTCTATTCACTTTTTATTGCTTATAGCACGTTTATTTGAAAAGTGAATAATCAGTAAAAACTAGGCAACAACCCAGTGGTAGCCTTTAATATATTCTGATGATGAGTTTAAAAGGGTATCTGTGCCTTGTGCAATTACGCCTCCTACCAGACTGTTCAATATACTTGGCTAAAGAGCGCATCATTTTTCATTTGTGAGACCAAATGTGTATTTTCCCAAGGCAGGTAAAAAGGAAAAAAAAAGATTGTATTGTGATTATTAACATGTTAATACAAAAAGGATAAATGGTACAGTGCATAACTGAGGAAAAATATTAATTTTAGCTTAGGGCAGATATCTTCCTGAATACTTAAGAAGTCAATGGCCTACAAAGAATACAAATAAGAAATAAAATAAAAGTGCTAATAATTTTCAGAGAAAAGTTATGCCGGTTTTGTGAAAGGTTTCTAGACGGTACCGAGAAAAATAGATGTCTTCTAAGAAATGCCTCCAAATTTTCCTTTTTATGAGTATATAGCTGCCATGTCACAGGTTTTCTGCATGTGAGTTTATACTTTTTCACAATACTAGCTGTTCTGTGTATGGAGTGTGCAGCAGTTGTTTACTGTAGCAACTCCCACTATCTAAACTGACATTTGGCAAAAGTAACTTTTCTATATCAAGTGTCCCATTTCATTTCCTGTCAGAAGTTTAGACTTTCTTTCTTTCAACTGCTGACAAGAATTTGAATCTCTTCTGTCAGCATAGTGTTCCACATGTTCATTTATCCTTGCATGCCATATTTTTCATTTGAATCATTTATTTTTATTGGATACCATTTCATTTTGCATGTTTTCTCTTGAGTGGATGATTCCATGTTGTTGATGCCCATCACATAAACTGCCATTTATTCCACATATGACTCAAAAGACTATTAATTTGGCTATTGGTACGGAATTATTATATCAGACTGTTTTACAATGATTTCAGTGGCTTCATCACCTGTTACCATTAGCAACTTTCTAGAAGGGGACATTTGTCCTTCTTTGTGGCAGTTCTGTATGTGTCATGTTAGGAGATTGTAAACTGGAGTTCAGGATTTTCCATTTGGTTAAAATGCATGTTTGGGAATTCAGAAAGTCCAGCATTAAGTTTTAATTACTTATCATACTTTTACTGTACTTTGTCTCAGTAAATGTAACTAGATTTGGGCTTAACTTCTCTGAAATTGTTAGTAAATAATTGCATTTTCAGAGGTTGAATAATGTATAATTACTTAGTACTCTTTCTAGGGTTTATAATTGCTATTTTTTGTGTTGTCAGCTCTCTGTTTTTATGTATCTTTTTATGGGTGGAGGGAGGGCATCTGGAGTTATGATGCCTACCAAGTACCCTAATATAGCAGTATTGAGCTGTTTCTCATGAGATTGAGTGACATTATTTAGAGCCTATGACACTGGAAATCAGATGTAAGATCATAAATTCTATTATATAGGTTCTTCTTTTATATGTATTGTATTTAAACATACATTCTATCATCCTTCATATATACTCTCATGTAGGTTTAGGCTTATAACCTGTTCACCTTGTGGGCTATATATCTTTTTCAGATAGCCTGTGAATTGTCTTTAGTTGAATTTAGCAGGATGTAAGCACTGGTGCAAGCAGCCATAAGCTCTGCTGTTTGTGTCCTGGTATCAGTTTAATGTACTGAGTAACCAGATTATAGAAATGCAGTACTGTCCCCTCTCCAGTGTTTGGTCTGCCTTATAACTATTTAGAGGCCACGTCACCAGTTTGTTGTGTATCTGACACCTGCTCTTACTGCAATTCTTCCTGCAGGTGATGTAGAGTCAACTTCTGACACCTACTTTTAAGTGTTAATGGTGTGTGAGCTGTTTAAGTTCCAGCTAAGATCTGGTGGAATCCAGAAAGTTATGCAGCTGGCCAAATGCAGTTACCCCATTTTCTTCACCTCCCTAGCAATGCAAGAGCAGCTGTGTTTGTATCTCCTCACACCATGAAGAAATCTCCAGGAGCTGTTTCTGAATATGTTTTGCTGCAGGTGTTTTTGCCACTCAGCTCAGCTTGGTTGCAATTCCGTGTCGTGCCAGTTCTGCATAGACAAGGATAAGAGAGAAGCACTTCCAGAGGGCAGTTTAGTCCAGCTAAGCTGGGGTTATTTGCCTCCTGGAGAAACATTCCTCTCCTCAGAGAGCCTGAGAGGAGTAGCTAAATAACTCACTGACTACACTAGCTGCCTGAACTTGGTGTAAAATGTGTGTATGTTCTCTCTCTCTCATGTGTGTGTAAATGTAGTGGGGGTTTTGTGGGGTTTTTTTTCACTTCCTTTGGTGGTCTTTTATGGGTTAAAGAGCTTATAGTTTCACTCAGTATATTTCTAAATCATGCAATTGCCCATGAGGCAACAGAAGAGGAACAAGATGTAAACTCAAACTGCTGAGATCACTTTTCCCCAAAATGATGACCATGAATTTAGTCACAGGTAGCTATAAAGATATGTGAAATATGTCTAGACAATTTCTTCTACCAGATCACACCAGGTTTTAAGCTGTGTCTTCTGCTGGTGCTCCTGTGCACACGAATGTCTCATAAGTGTCGAGGCAGTGATATTTGTTTGTTTTTCTTTGCCTCACTGAGAAATGTTTATGCTTGATACTCTTCTGGCTTGTCTTGCCTCTGCTGTCACCAGGTGAGAAAGTGTTAACGCTTTCTGCTCTTTGTGTATCTTTTCCATATGAAATGGAAGTGCCTTCAATAGCAGAAGTTCTTCATATTTATCCTCCTGTGTGTAGTAACTCTTTTGAATCAGAACAGAGCTGGGAGAAGCTGTAGAAATGGCAGGAGAGATCAGAAATTTAGCTGTCCATTTTTGCCTTGGTAAATTAGCAGCTTTCAACTGACCACATTATGCATCTAAAACAGAACACAGTATTTATGAACAATTATAGCAGACAAAGTAACACGTTGCTTATCATCTGGTTATTTAGGTTGGATTTAGTGTTATACTCTGAGAGTCATCAGAAGCATTGGTATGTGAGTGAAAATGTCTAGACTCAAATTAAAATTAATATCTTCATCTCTGTAGTGTCTGTGTAGTTGAAAAGATAATGCAAAACCAAAAGAGGCCATAAGCACCAAGAAGCATGTATATTAATCAGTTCTGAAGATGAACATTTTTATTTTCTTACTTTGTGTAATTTTTTCATGGTAGAATTCTTCATAACTTATAGGAGCTTGATTGAAAAAAATTGTATCAGTCAAAAAGAACTTATATCAGGTTATACTGATAATTTGTTGTGAAATAAATAAATTAACCTTAAAAAGAGACTGTGCTATTTCTTTTTATTAATGCCAGAATATTAATTTCTGGTATCTGAATCAGATATTACAATTTTTAGGCGAACTTTGCCGATGGAGGAAATGTGAGCACCAGCTAGTAACTAAGCAGATTAAAGATTTAAATTATATTCTCCCCAGAAATACTATACATTGTCTACTATATTAAACCTGCCTAATTTTAATTTCTACCTCAGTCTGCTAGGTTCAACACAATTTTAATGACTTTTTTTTTTTTGCAACTACTTCATAGTTCAACAAAAAAAATTGCAAGACACACTTCCTAGAGGACTAAGCACAAAACCCAAAAGACTGAGTCACTTAATTTCATTGTTGAACTTCAAAGGTCTTTTACTGGGAAAAGCTTACAGTTGTCCTGCTCTTTTTTGTACTGGTTATATCAAAGTGTATTTCCCTGATCTATAAATGAAGTGACAAATCCTTTCTTTCCATAACCTGGAAACCTGCTGGAAGCTGCAAGATCAAAGCTATGAAATAAACCTGTTCTAACTTATGCTACACCTATTATAGTCACAACAGTGCGTTAGCCTGAATGGATCATCTCTTCTTCTTTTCAACTGTGATATTGTAATTCTGTGCCTCATGAATAAGAGTTGCAGCAGTGTTTAAACCCCAGCTTGTTGATTTGCTTTAAAAAAAAAAAAATTAGTCATTTTATTTTAACCTTTGATTTGTGGGACATGGAATACTACGGAGGGTTAGCATTGCCTGAAAAATACCGCCAAGAAATGTTATTTCTGCGAGGGGAGCTATCGAGTGACAGCTTGTTGCTTCATTATCTTGTGTTTCCTGTTAGATGTGGAGCACACACATTATCCACCTGGGTGTTGCTGGGCTCTCACTGCCTCAGGTAAAACCAGGATCGTTTCCAGTTTTAATCCAAGTCTGTGATCAGGGCACGGAAGCAGAAATGCCGCATGTTGTCCTTGGAGCAAACTTGCAGCTACATTTCCACAGCCACGAATTCCTTGCCCTAAACCTAATCCTGGGAGACTCAAGTCCTGTTGATAGCAAATGGAATTTTACAGATCATCAACACTTACTGTGACTGACTCAGGATAGAAACTCTTCACCCAGGTGTTTGGGTGAGAGGGAGGAAGCTATGGGAATTTTTAAATTATTTGATTCATTTTATTTCAATATTGAGGCTACTTTATTAATTTAAATACTTTTAATGTGTTTTTTTCAAAGATCTTCACAACACAGGGCTGGCGGTTGATATTTTCCATATTAGGTGGGGTGGGTAGATATTTAGAATAGTGCTAATATAAATCAGATTTGCTTAAAATAATTTTTTGTCACAATTTCTATGTTCATATGTAGTTTCTGCTTTTTCATTGTTATATAATTTTCACTGCATGTATCAATACTTGGGAACAAATAGAGACAAGCTGGACCTGACAGAAATAGAAAAACATTATTTTTATGAGTTTAGTTAAGAAACTTTGTAGAAATCTGTCTTTATTAGCATGCTGTTTTGCTGATGATTTCTCTGTTTTCATTATGGCTTATAGCACTGTAAATTAATTTAACATGAAAGGATGAAAATATTGCTTTTAAATTTTTTCTCATTAAATTATGAAAAAATATTACAATAAATAATAGAAAAGAATGCCTCTGGTAGAAGCTTCTGTTTACTCAATCATTGCTGTAGCAAGAGTGAATTATTGCAGAGCTAACTCAGAGGCAATATTTTTGCAGTTATATTACATAAAATAGATGATCTCAAAACTTAAAAAAACATCACAGAAAAGAAAGCACAGTCTGGATCCTTTGAAAGTTAAACATCTATTTATCCTTCTGTGAGAGGCTTGGGCAAGAGAGTTGGCTGGAACTGAAGCCTCTCACATCTCAAGTGTTGTGGTAATGAAGTGAAAAGTAAATTTCATTGATACCCTGCATGCACCAGCTCCAGGTGCTGAGTTTGAGGTCAGGATATTCCACACACATGGGTGATTAAAAGGGGTCTGGGAGGGTAGAAGACAATTCTTTAAGTTACAGTAGGGATGTTGATATTATCATCAGCCTTACTAAAATATCTGTAATTTTGCATTACCTGGCAAGAGCATCTTTTGTTTCATTTTGGTCTTGGCTTTGTATTTTGGTCTCCTTATGGCCCGTATGGGATATTTTCTATACAGCTCTTTGTTGCCTGACGTGCTAAAAGCATTCCTTCTGCTTGGGTCTTTAACTTTTCATTTGTAAATCAACATTTCCCAAGTATCTTGCACATCTCAGTTCCATCCCTTTGCAATACTCCAATTGATCTTCAAGCCTGGATTGTTCCAAACTTATCCCTCTGCAGTCTTTCTGTTTCCTCCTTTTATTAATTTAAAGAGGTGTTATACCATTGAAGGTGGGCAGGAACTATGTTTTATCATATTCTACAGACAGAAACTGGACCTGAAATTACTGTGTTGTGTATTGTCTCTCTTACCCATTGGAAATAAAATGATAGAACAGAAGATATTTTAAACCATTGACAGATATCTTGGAAATTAACACAAATGCTCTTAATTACTGTAATGGTAATGAGTCCTTTGATATTTAATATTATGGCAGGGATAATCTTTAAGCCTTTTTTTTTTTTTTTAAGTAGTGATAAAATACACAAGCCACAGAAATACAACACAGAATAGCCCTTGTTATACTATAATGCATTTGGATTTTTTCCTCTCCTTATCTGAGAGTTCTGAACATGATTCTGAAAGATGCCTTGTGAATACTGATTTACAACTGAAAAGTAGAAGAGCCAAGAAATTGTTATTTTCCAGGCTATTTCTTGGTGATTTAGCAATCTTGTGATTTCTTAATTTTCTTCTGCAAGACAGGTAGAAATGTTACCTTTTTGTTGTTGTTGTTGTTGTTGCTAGATACATTAAATAGGTGTTATTTATGAAGCATTTGTGAATGTCACCTAGAAAACATAAATTAAGCACATTGTTATGTTAGGTTATGAGTTTCCATGCTGTGGACCAATAAAATAAGAAACTTCTTTTGAAGTTCTTTAGACGTTTAGTGTGCCAGAGATATATGTTTAATTAACTTGCTACATATGCACATGTTTATATGTATAATTTTCTGTGTATTTAGTTCTAGAATACAGGATTTGCATTTGGCTGTCGGTCTCCAGAAGGTGTTCCAGGTTACTCTTCTAGGATAGCATTTGTAATACAGTGCTGACACTGAGCAAGCTGATCTCAAAAATAGAGATATAAAACATGGTTTCTTCTGGAATATTGTCGATGATATTTACAATCATGAAAATAAAACATTTGCAAGGTTTTCAAAAATGTTGGGCTCAGCTGTGCCTTCCTCCAGGCCTTCAGGAGTTACTGCCCTGCAGTAGGCAATGGTGAGAAAATAAACTGTGCCACAGATGCCGCTGGGAGATCTTGAATGCTTTCCAGAATTTGCAGTCACAGCATTCCCATGCCACTTGCTTCCCACTGTCTTGTAAAAAGTGCTAGTGTACAGTTGGTTTGGATTATTCCCAGTCCTTTTAGGTAGGTTTGGGTGTTTTGGTAAATGAGGGAAGTGGAAAAGAGAAATTTGTATGTTCCCAAAAGATTGCTCTTCTTGCTGACTTACACCTGGACAACCAAACAAAAAATCTGTTTACATTTGGCTGTCTTCAGGACCATATTTTCTTAAAACAAATGTATGAAATTATATTTAGGAAATCTTAGTTTAGGAGCTGCACATGCACTTGGGCAGAAAAGAAACAATGCTATATTGCTTCTGTAGCAAACTAAGTGATGCTGCTCTTGTTAGGGATAATAAATGTTGTTAATAAACTGTTTCAGCATATTCTACAGAGCAAATTTATTTGCTAAAATTATTTTGTAATTTAAATAAATTATTTTGAGTCTATCATAATTGTCTCATGGAATATTAATGAACAGAGAGAGACTAAATTTAAACAATTCCCTATTCATCTCCCTTTTCAGGCACAGAGAAATACTGTTCTATTTTAGGGTATTTTGTGCTGCACTTCTGACACCTATTTCAAGTTAAAACAACTGTAAAAGTCATATTCTTTCTTCTTTTTCTTTTTGTCTTTGTTCCTTAAATTTTACCCTAGCACTTGCATCACTGAAAGAAAAAATTCTAGAAACAAATGTTCAAATCTTGCTTAGTATTTTGCTGATGTCAGTGTAGATATTGTGAGAGTACATTAGTCCTGCAAATGCAAAACATTGCATACATTGGGATATGTATGGCTGTTACGAATTAGTGATATTGCTCTTAATTTTCAGGATAGTTGTTTAGCTGCTGTTAGGGTTTTCTGTCTGGAGGGGTAGAGGGAATAGCTGTGATATTTGAGGTAGCAGAGAAAACAGATGCAGCAGTGCTGGAGAGAGTAAAAAAATCTACATGTATATGAGACATGAAAGTGTCCTTTCAAAACAATTTTTTTTTTTTTTTTTTTTTTAAGATTGGTGTATTTGAAGCCCCAGCCTGTGCACCCAGGCCAGATTCTGTTTGGGAATGCTGGGTATAACCACAGATGCACTTTTTCATTAGTGGGGTTGGTTTGTAAGCCTGGTACTCTTGTTGGATTTACCCTTAGCTGTACCTTGGAAAATTCTGTTAAGTTCTTAGCACTTAATGCTCTGTAAAGAAGCCATACTTCTGTTTTGTTTTAGATGTGCTTCAGTATTTTTGAAGACAACCAGTGTTCTCTGGGTTTAAGTTAAACCAGTGCTTGTACTAAATGAATGTGGCAGTTCTGAAATTGGATTTTTTTAATTCCTTTTACATTACATTCCCAAACCATCATACTGATTAATTGTATTACCATTTTAAAGAATATACTTGGGCCGCCAGGTGCAGAGGGGAAACAGAACAAATTGATGTTCCATAACTTCTAAACCAGTCTTCTGGCATCATTTAGATGAAGTGGAGCTTTCCACAGAGCTGGTGCCCAGACTTGAAGCAGATGTCAGAAGTTATTTTAATGTTAATGGGCTGGCAGAGTGGACAGAACCAAGGGAGTCAGAAGTTACAAACTCCTCCTGCTGCCCAGGAAAGTATTTCAGTGTTTCATATCACGGTGATGTTGCTTTCCTGAATCTGTGAATTACAGAGGCAGCGATAGTCTTAATTGTTTGAATCATTATGGGTTTTGTAGTCAAACAAGT
Organism: Origma solitaria; assembly: GCA_013397895.1. Classification (NCBI taxonomy): domain Eukaryota; kingdom Metazoa; phylum Chordata; class Aves; order Passeriformes; family Acanthizidae; genus Origma; species Origma solitaria. The sequence continues at coordinate 593,576 of VZRL01012168.1, read as the reverse complement.
CTTTACCATGATTGACTGTTTTCCTATGAATTTAGAGATGCAATTAGATTAAGGGCTGTTCTGTGCTGTTCCAGCTGAAGGTGAAGAGAGATAATTATGATGTATTTGTCATTAATATGGCAGGAAAATTGTTATTATAAGAGGGTAAAGAGCCAGCAAAGTAGCAATATCGTAACTTCTTCTTTAAGCAGTGAGGAAATCTTTTATAATGAAGATCACATTTGCATGGGATGGCTGTATGAGGTCTATGTGAGCTGTTTAACATGATTCCTGAGGCTTTTTTGCTAGACTCTCCTAGTTATCTCAGGATTAATTTTTTTTAAAGTACAATGAACATGTTAGTGTCTTATGGTTTAAACTAATCACATAAAATATCAGAAGATTAGCTGCTAGAACATGAATTAAAATTAGACAACAGAGAATTATCTTTACCTTAGAAAATTGATTCTGAAAGCATGTAAAGCTCATTGACTTTAGTACTAGGGTTAGATTAATATAAAGATTCAGATTTTGGCTTGTCCAGACTAAATCAGGTTGCATTCAGTCCCCAAATGTATCACTTAGGACTGTTTTTAGAGCTGGTTGTCTTCCTTTAATAGGGATAAATATTTTAAAAATTAAAGTTTTCAGAGCAATAAATGATTTTCAAAGTGATTTTAATGGGAACATGTTGAATAATCTTCATTATGGTGATTTGGTTTCAGGAAATATATTACTTTTTCATGTGCATGCTACAGTGAAATGCCGTTTTATGGCACGTATACAGTAAATTAATATTCTGTTTTATGATTTTGTGATTATATCAAAAGATGGCACAGTTATGAGTCATAACTCTCTCCCTCAATCAGGGTGATAGTGTACTTCCAAGATTTCAATAATTCAGTATTCATATACTCAGAAGTCTTACTCGCAGAGCAGGAGTCTGCATGAAAGTCCCTGAATGTGCTCAAATGAAAGGAAGAAGTCACAACAGACCAAGAGTGGTGTTTAATATCTTATTATTTATGTGTTCTTCCAAACGCTACAGAGAACTAGGGAGGAGTGAAGCAGATGAATGAAGATGGAATAAATAAAAGCTAACTCAGGCCAGATAAAAGCTGTGAAAGGATGAGGGTGGTTGGGGATGCAAGTAAATAAATAAATTCTCCCCATCTGTCCCTAGCACTTCATCTTTGTGTAATAACTGGAAAGGCAATGTGTTTTGTGCTGAATCTATCTTTTAAAAAAAGGACATGAAAGCCAGCACATGTCAGTTGTGCTTTTCCGAACTTAAAATATGTTTATATGCGCACTATAGAAATAACGCGTGCACTTTTATGTGAAGTCATTAACCTGTCCTTAACATGGCAGTGATATAACAGCCACCATTTTAGTCACATTTCAATAAAATCACTTTTACAAACCAAAATACTGTACATAAGTAGAACTAAAATGAACATGAACTTGTGGTTATATTGATGAGTGATGTCTCTATAGTTGCCAGTGTCTGCGTTGTCTTCCACAGGGGCACAACTATTCTTGCGTCATAAAAACATCACTAAAACCAATCCTTGGTCTAGAATATAAATGCCAGTTTTTAAGTGCACTGTAGTACAGTAAATAACTAGACAATTCAAAATGTTATATTTGAAAGGATGAAGAAACCCTGCCTCCTTTTTTTTAATGGATTTCCAGTGTATTTCTTGAAGCTGGTAGCTGCAAGCAGTATCCCTCTATGCTTCTTTTGCTGACTTCTGAATTCCAAAGCAGAGACAGCAATAAGCAGGACTTCTCAAAGTGTATTTTAGCAATCCTTTGTATGTGTACAGTCATGTGTCTAGACGTATCACACTGCATTCTTTATAAACCTTTGGGGAAATGTGACTGTTAAGAGTAATTTTATCAGACCTAAGAGAAAAAAAAGCCATGAAATTTAAGAGTGAGAAGTAGTATTTTTTCACCTTGAACTGAATGTACAGAAATTTCCTGAAGACCGTGATTCTATTCTGAGCTGTTGGAACATAGGTTTTGGCCTCTATGGTCTGTCACTTTTTTATGGGGGTTTTCTTAGTTTTAGTTGGGCTCTTCACACGAGCCTGTTTTTATGCTGTCAGATTTGAGACTGGTGTTATTAAATTGGTGTTACAAGTCATAGTTTTCACATATGTCTGTTCACTTCTGAATTGCTAACTTGCTTACTATATTTTTGCAGGAAAGGAAGGAAAATGTTGAGGCATTTTTGTTTCCCTTCCCAAAGGAGCACTGTATGTCTTCAGCACCTGGCAAAATGATGCAAGGTGGTTTGGGTATTAAATCCACCGAGCCCTTCCTGACTCTTGACAGAGAGTCAGAAGTGTTGAGTGTCCTTTCTGAACACTCTATGTCCAGCACTTTTTAGTGTGATATCATTCCTGGCTGGTGGCACTGGAATTACAGAATATACCCAAAGTAGAAGCATATGGTATTTTGTAATGCTATTATAATGAGTATGATTGAAATAAGAAAGATTTGACATTTCCTCCAAAGAATAAGTGTCACAGAGGCTATTGGAAACCTGTAACTCTGCAACAAGTAGATATTAATTAATGCTGTGTCACAGTTGGATTCTTATTGAACTGTTTGTTATACATACATTAGGGTGAAGCAAAGTGCTTGGGTTAATGTTATTGCAGTCAATTATCAACAAATTAATAATGATTAGCCAACTTTTAGAATAATCTTATGATAAGTTATTTCCTCTGGTTTATTAAACCGTAAAATTTTAACCAGAGGAAAGATCGTAATATGTACATTCTTTGCTGTTGTGAGTTAACATGCATATTTTTCTATCAAAATGACTTCAATGTAGAAGTGTTTCCATTTTGATAGGACAAATCTATTTGGTTCATTTATATTTATTCCCATGTAGAAGAGTTGATAGAATGTCTAAAAGCTGTCAAGGCAGTATCAACTGATTTCCAGGAGAAGTAAAAATGGAACTTGATTTTGAGACTCAGAGTCTTGGAATATGGAACCAAATATTAAGAAACATCTACGTAGAGAACTGACTAAAAGTTATAGAAGCAGAACTAAACCTTTCATATGCTGTTTCTCAAGTGTAATTGAGCATATAAATATGAAGGTGGGTATAAATTCAGGCTCTTTGAATGAAGAGAGCTTTCTCATGAAAATATGAGATTTGGGAATTGCCATAGCAACAGTGCTGTTTCAGAAAGAAACTAACACTATATATTTTCACTATTATATTTCCATTTCAATATATTTTCCTTAAAATTATGCATTTCCTGGACTTTGTAATGTTAAGGTAGTGTCATGCATGTGTGCTGGCTCCAGGGTCTCTGAAGAAAAATATTTAGCTCAAAGGAATTGATGTGCAAAGCCATACAATGGCAACTCTAGCATTTCAGAGGCAGCATGTATCTGAATAAAAAGCAGTGGTAATATAGCAGTGAAAAATCAGAGTAAGATTTTTAGTGTTAGTAGTGCCTCATTCATCTAATTTTAAATTATTTAATATAGTTTTGCAATTTGTTGGAGACAAAGGGAAATTACTTCTGACAATTAGTAATAATTTTGAATTTAAAGGGGAAAAAAGAGAAGATTTTGACATTTCGTAGTCTAATTTATTTAGCATTTAAAACACGAACCCTTGCATATTTGAGGATATTCTTTACAAAAGGATGAGCTAATTTGTTTTTTGTAGTTTATATGATGTAAATAAATGAAGTTTCTTTTAATATTTGGGAAATGTGCACTTCACCTTTGTTCTCATGTAATGTTTTTCCAAATACATCCTCTCTAAATCTGCCCTCAATAATGCATTTCTTTTCCTTTCTTTTGGACTAGCAGGGCTTCTATTGCAAGGCTGTTCTTATATCCACTCTGCCAAGAAGCTAAATTATCTGAAGACATAGCAAAGAACATATAATTAACAAGAGCAACCTAATTGCTCTAGTTAGATTTTTAAATTTAAAAGAGGCAACAAAGACCATCTCTTTTGATGGCCCATTGAGTGGTTCAAGTGGCTCACAAAATGACACTTACAAAAAAGAAAAAGATATGTCTGATTTTTAATCACATTCTATATTTACAATTCTCTTATCTGGAACTGGTATCTCCTCTATTAAGTAAGTGCATGTTTAAATTTTTTGTCTTCCCCACAAACTTTACTGTGGTGGGTTTGCTCCATCCATTCTGTAGTTCTGGATATGGAAAAAGTCTTGTCCATGTGCTTCTGGCTGTGTTGTCTCTGGTGCTGGAAAAAGTTACTTCCTTTTACAAAAAAACTGATTTCCATATGACATAAATAATGTCTGAACTGAAGTAAAAGAGTTGTAGAATTATAAAATAGCAACTTCAGTGTTCTTTTAGAGACACCACCAATACTGAAGTAGCAAGGACAGAGTAATCTGAAAAACAGCATTAAATTCTCTTTAGCTGACTTTTTTCATTATTTTTTATAAAGTACAGAGGGAAATTCCATGCTGGGTAACATTCTTATGTTTATCCTAAACAGCAACCAGAACCTCTGCTTTTGTCCACTGAGAATTCTTGTTCCTCAGCCACAAAAATAGGTTCCTTCTTTTGAAATCTCTTTTCTACTCTGAGATCTGACAGACCTCACCTATCTATTAGTGCAGGATATTCATTCAGTATTAGATGTTCTTTTTGCTAAAGGCCATGACCTTCAGATTCCTGAAATTCTGACTTTGTATTCAACGTAAACCTGACCTACAACATGTGTTGACCTTCTTGTCCTGAGCACGAGTTAACTCGAGTTAGGTTTGTGGTTAAAAGCCAACTCTCTTTTAGAGGGGTGAAAAGTCACTTCTATCCTATTTAATTGACTGATTCCCACAGCTGATACAATTACATTAAGGTAAGCTAAGAGACAAAAAGGAAAGCATTTGTGTATTTGGTAGTGTATTTATATTTTCAATGAGTACGACTCATGACCTCTAAGTAAAAGAGGCACACACAATGCCTTGTCAAACCAGAAACTGCTGAGGTATAACACCAGATTAAGAGAAATTAAATTCTGAATATAAAAAAGTGTCCTTTTTCCTTTTAAAAGAACATTCATTGGACCGCATGAATGCACATGCTTGTGCACCTGCTTACAAGAATGTAATTAAAGCAAACAAAAAGAAATTAAGGAGGCTTGAAAAATCATTTTACAATCATAAAACATGTTCATTCCTGCTGTGTCACAGGAGTCAGTGGAAGAAAGATTATTTTACTATTTGTTTGCAATACTCCTGGTTTCATTATCCTCCTCTTCCTCTGCATAACACAGCACCATTGCAGATATGTCTAATTAATAATAAAACACCGCACCAACCTAAGAGCAGACTTTCTGTGCCACCAGTTAGAGGATCCTGGCAATATTTGTGCTCTGGGCAGTTGTTCCAGCCGGTGCCAAGTGTCAAGACACTGCCATGCCCCCGTGGCTCTGATGGCATTCAAGAACGGCTGACCCTTGATGTTTCACTTTATGGCCATGAACCAACAGCTTACATTTGTCTGGTCTGGCCAGGTGCTGCTCTTCTGTGAGACAAAGCTCCTGTCCAGTTCTGTTTGCTCAGTTGACCCAAGGCTACCTGGGTCACTCCTACTTTTTGAGCAGCTTTTAAAGTTTTGTTTGTTTGGATCTGTAAATGACACACCATATGCTTTGCCATCTGTTGTTTGCATGCCTTGTTTTAAGGAAATATGTAGACCGTTTTAAATAAAGACATTTCTATTAAAATAGCATTACACTCATGTTTTCCAAGCACACCTTGATAGGTGGAACTGAGCTAAGTCTTAGTCCTCTTAAAATTGTTGTGATTACAGCAGTCTTGGTGGACAGAAAAAAGCAAAGAGTAGCAGATGGATTAGAAATCAGACTTTCATTTCAGTGAGTGTCAGGCTTACTGTCTTTGTCTAGAGTCAAAGCAGGTATTAGAGCTCTAAAAACAGCTCTAATGCATCTAAAAGATACCTGAAGGTATCTTTTTGTGATTTTTAAGCAGGAAGGACACATAATGAACTATAATTTCTTGGCATCAGCTTGAAGCTGAATTTTGTCATATAAAGACGTTAACTTTGGAAAAGCATTTTAGAGATTTTCGAATGAAGAATGGTTTTGGACATTTCTGAAGATTGAACAGACAATAAGGAATCTTAGACTATGATAAAGGAAAGGTTGGTTGTCTTCCCTGCTTTCTCATATCTCAGAATACACTGGTGAGCAAACTGGAGCAAGAAAAGAGAAAAAACAGCTTCCATCCTATCCCAACCCTGAAAGGATATGCATTTCATATGGTTGGGCATCAAGTTTTGGCCAAAACCCAGAATTTCCAATTCACAAAGAGAAGTTTCAATTTGCTATTAGGCTGAATCAGAGCAGAATGAAAAGTGCCCTAAAATACCTTGAAATTAGACATGCTTTGGAGCTTATTGATTTCTCTTCTCACTTCAAAAACCTTTAGTCACTAGGAACTTCACCAGGACAAGAATTCCAGAACTTTCAATTCCAGAAGAAACCCACCAGTTTTTTGTGCCTCTTGCACTGAGGTGACCTGGAAGTAGCAGATGCTGAGGAAGGGATGTCCTAGTGGAGCCGCTGTCCCCAGGAGCAGGGGATTTGTGGTTTTGTGCATTTTGCCAGCAGCCAAAGCAGAGCGTCATCAAAACCCAATCTTGAAACTGGCAAAAGTTTGTAGAGCCTGAGGCCTTTCTAGACAGACATTTCTGGTAGTGTGAGTGGTGAAGGTATGAGAACACTAGGCTACAGGAGATTTTGTGATCAGAAAACATATTGCTTGATCTGCCAAGCAGGCACTTGGTCTTCTCTTTCGTTTAATTATGGCAACTAAAACAGGCTCCACTAATCAAGTAATTTTCTTAATCAGATAATTGTGTATGTTTTGGCATCTTGATTCCGTAAGAATGACAGGATACTGGCAGACTGTTGGCAAATATACCAGATTTGAGCATTACATTAATGCCATACTTATGGATTTAAGGCTGAACAGGCTGCACAAGAACTGGGATTTCACAGACCCTGGAGACACTTTAAAGGAAATATCCCTTTTGACATCCATTTCCAGACTGCTGGATGCTCATTTCTGGAGTTAATACCACTACTGGTGTTGGACTTTAAAAGGCTGTGGGTACGTGCTAGCTTTTAACCTGACCTTCCAGAGATTTCATAATGTAAAGCCAGTGACTCCATATTGCAGCATATTCCTTTTGTTCATTGTGGGTTTTTTTCTCAGTCTTTGTTACAAGTGGTATCTAAGCTACATTTCTGCTCTTTGTTGCCCTTCTGCTTTTTGTTGTTTCTTATGCAACAGCTGTGCTAGAGTACTTTTCTACACAGAATATGGATATCCTTATTAATTATTATTATTTACTTGATTTTTTATTAGTAACAAACCCTTTCTTTTAAAGTAGAATAAAATTGCTTTTTCCCCTACTCTTTCCCTGGTTTGATGTGTTGAAAAAGCCTTAACAAATTTATCCTTTTTTTTTAACATGAAATAATGGGAAAGAAAAAAACCAACATTGTAGAGTTTGCGTAGCTGCTGACTTAATTCTACTAATTTATTCTGTAGTTCAATTTGTAAGAAACACTTTTAAATGCAGAAAGTTGAAGTATGACATATATGGGGTTTAGATTTATTTTTATATGTACATTAAATATTTGAATAAAGTTTGTTTCAAAGCTTTTTCGTTACATGCTGCATCATCAGAAGAAAGCTCTTAAAATGTATACTCTTGTGATCTGAAGTTGCCTTGCTTCCCTAAATATGCCAGCATGTGCAAGATATGCTTTGAAATTAATAATATTGAAAAACAACTCAGCAGTTGTATTTGCCTTATTTAATTCCTGCTGAGATGATTATGCTTCTATTAGCTGTGCAATTATATTGCACAGCTCACTCGAAGTATCTCAAGCTGTAGCTTTTTTGATTCTGACTATTTTAGCACTTCACAGAAAACTTCAAAGGTTGAACTACAGTGAATAGATCTTACCAAACAATTTATGTTTCTGACTTTGAATTACATTGGGTAACTTCTTATTTATTTTTAATAAGAGTCATGTTTAAATGTGATATTTTTACATGTGAAGAAATGTGTATATACAAATATAACACTATAGAGGTTAGATACGTTGAAATAGCCGTGTAGCAATTTAAGATTTCTGTGAATTTCTATATGAAGCTCTACTTTGAACAAATATTCCAAGTTTACAAGTTGTGTCTAGGTTTGGTTCTTTTAATAGTAATTGCAGGTAGAAGTGAAAGTCTAAAAAAGTTGGTGTTTGAGGAATGATGAACAGAAGTGGAGGTTGGAGGACCTCTTTTGGGGTCTCATTCAAAGCAGGGATAATTTGTGGGAATTCATCTTTGAAGTATTGGTGCACCTTGTGATTGTACAACTAGATTCCATTGATTAAATGTCAAAGTACCAAACTACTTGGATATTTGTTTGGGATTTGTGTTAGTTTTAATTAGGTGAGTACTCAACCTGGAGGAATAGTAGTTTGGAGGATGGTAGCCAATTCAATTTTAGTCTTATATAGTAAATTCTCTTTGTAACATATAAACATTACAATCTCTTAATGAAATACCATTGCATTTCTGAGGGACTTTTGGTGGTCTTCATTGGATTTGTCTTTTTTCCACCACTTTAGGTCTTTTTGTTCACTTTATTCAATACTGGACAACAATGTGAGTTCAAGCAAGAGAAATAAGTATTTAAATCTCTGAAAGACATTATTTGTTTAAATTCTTTAGCAAAGATATCAAAAATAGCACTGATATGAAACATGAACTATATAAAGTAGTCATAATGTCTTTTAAAAAGACAGCATAGAATATTTTACTGCTCCATGACACAGATGGCTAAATTTGCAGTTTCTGACCTTTTTACAGTGAGAAAAAAATTTGATAAAGGCATGGGTTTACTCCATAATATGTATTGATGTGATCTTAGATTTAATACCCAAACAGAATCACCTTATAAATAAATTATCTGAAGGCATATTTTTAATGTGCTGTCAAAAGTAGTCTGTTCCCTTTGGATCTAACCATCCAAAGCCTAAGCTCATTTTATTTTGTAAATTGTATGTACTTTTGACAACACGTGTTGTATTTCAACTTGCATTTTGAATGTGTCTGTGTATTGTGTGCAGTAAATGATCAGAAGTTGTGAGAAGTGGCTCCAAGTGAATAGTGCCATAGGAATAAGACTATTTTAGGTAGCAGAGAATTTCTAGTTTGCCGTTCACAAGCATTTTCAGAAATTCTTAGACCTTTCACACATGAACAGAGTAGGCACAGTAGCTTGTGCAGAGGAAATCCAGCATTTCTTTGCTGCATCAGACTCACTGTGCATATACTTTGAAAGCACACAGCACATGTGCAGAGTTTATTCGGGATTTTTGTCTGTGCTGCCCTTGAAAGCACTTAGACAAGCAAACTGCACTGCATAGTATATACAGGATGTCATTGCATATTTGATCTAAACTAAGGTGATTTATCCCTGCAATTTGTGGAGAAGAAAAGTGGTATTGTCACATTTACAGGGAGAGGTTTTGCAGTGGAAGTGGAGAGCACATTGAAGAAAAAGGCTGCACTAAACTAACATATCGACTGCCTTTGAACAATATTTCCTTGAGACCAGCAAGTTTTTGAAAGCTTCAGGCTGGAAACTTTCGGTTGAATCTTGTGGGCATAAAAAAGATCAGAGGCTTATTTAAAGAAAGAATACTTCAAATGGCTAAAATACAGTCAAGAGCAAAATGTGCAGAAATTTCTGCTGGGAGTGACAGCTTTGGTGAGAACCTGAAGTCAGCTGCATAGATTTTATTTTTTGCAGACCCAAAAAAATGCACTCATGCATTCTCCAGCCTCCCCTATTGGCTGGGATTAGGGAACCTTTTGGTTGTCTGCGTTATTTTAAAGAGAGTTTAGTGTGTGAGTGTGCTGGAAAAACATGGGGGCTGTTGGCTTTGCTCCCACTTTAAGGACATAAAGGAACTTCTACACTTGGAATGGTTCTTGGGGGCACTATTGTGGTTGAGGAGCTCTGCTGAACAACCGCCAGGGATATGTGACTGAACAGTGAAAGTCTAGGTGTAGGCTTTGAAACACCTCAAATATCAAAGAGGGAGTTACTATTTGAGAATATCTGAGAGAGGCTGGACTTTTGAATGACATCTGTCTGTGAGTGTGTGTTATGCTATTAAGGATAGGTGGAAATCAAGGGATGAATCTAGTCAAACTCAACCCTATTCTGAGGCTAAAACTGCAGTGGGTTATGACAGAATTCACTGCTTCCAGGTATAGGAAGATTTTGCTGCTCTATGACACAGGTAGCTATAAAATCTGGAATGTGATATTCATATAGGTCATTTTTATATAGTGGGTCTTTATTGATAAGGAAGTTTGGGAGAAAAAAAATCCTAAAAATTTGTCTAAAAGGTGTCTAAGAAAGACCCAGGGCCGGGGGTGTGGAACCAGATGATCTTCAAGGTCCCCTTGCAGCCCAAACCATTAAAGCATTAAAGTAATGAAAATAGATATGAAAAAATATAGAAGGCAAAGCCTAAACTGATGTGAGTAGTTGTCAGTGTTGAGCCTTGCTGTGGTAAAGTGAGGACAACTAACCTGTGACTAATATATCTTAATAATGATCAGGTGCATGAACAATGGCAGACTATTTTACGCATTGCAGGTAGAAGAATCAAGTAAAATATACCAAATTATGCTTTTGCAATGTGTGTCATATTTTTAAATTAGTCCAATTATGAACTACCTAGAGGAAGAAAGCAAATAGAATATTTTATGATGCTATATGTGGGAGAGTTTATTAATAAATCTTACAGCACTGTACCTACTTGCCTCCAACATGAAGTTTTGATGTTGCCTGAGTATAACTTATTGCAGATGGGGGAAAGGATCTCTAATTTAAGAAAACATTTTGCAAACTATTTAAAACAATGACCTGATCTTAAACATTTGTTAAGGGAGTAAATTTTACGCTCAGGATTAGGTCCAGGATAGTTGTCAGAGCTTTTTTTGAAAATAATTAAAATATTTGCAAAAGTTTTGTATTGTGAAAAAAAATAAAATAGGAACATAGCTAATCCAAATTAAGAAGAATGAACAAGTTGAAATTCTGTCATCCAGGGCAGGAACATATCATACTGGACATTTATTAAGTAGAAAGCTTTCTTCTTCCAGCCATACAAGGGTTTCTTAAATTTATTTCCATACACATCTATTTTAAAAACTGTACTTGCTAAAACTTAATCTTGTTACTATATTTTCTACCTGTCGGCTATGGTGTCAGAAACTATATGGATTTGTCTGTTTTGTGTAAGTAAATAAATATTCCAAATGGTCTTCAGGAGAGATTGCTAGGATTCAACATCAACACTAAATGTTCTTTTGAGCATTTTAATGAAGTCTAAAATAGATCTTACATTTCCAATAAGTTGCCAAATACTGCAGGGAAGAAAAAGTCCAAAAGCAAGTGTAAGATTAAAATTGTTGCTGAAGCTAGTACATGTTAGTAATTAAAAAAGACAGTTGGTTGCCTTTTTCATTTCCTTTTTTTCCAAGCTTAAGAATCCACTCCTGCTGTGCAGAGTTAGAAGTCCATCATGCTACCTCTTTTGTCATCAGTACCTCTGCATGCACATGCAGACACAGATTTAACTCTTTGAGGCTATTGGAAAAGCACACAAAGCTACAGGGCCTAAGATCTACAAAGTGCCTTGAAAGCAATGATTTCTTTATATCCTTGTCATATAAAACTAAGCCTGCTTTAGACAATGAAGTAAGCCAGGTGATTTATGTGCTGACTTCCATTTATTATCTGCAACCTTATTGGTTTGTTTTTTGGGGGGTTTTTTTTGGTTTAGATGCATTTAGTCCTTTTTTTCTTGAATTCAGTTCCTCTTCTCCATAGAGCACAAACCTCAAAGATTGATAACAAATGCAGTTTCTCGTGACTCCCTAGTCTCTTCAACTATACTGAAAAAAAATGTTTAATTAATTTGCTGTTTTTCTAATTATTTTTTCAATTCCATGCCCAAAGAGATACAAAGACAAAGAAAAATTAGTTTCTGCTGTGTTACTTAAGTAAGTGTGTAACTGCTATTGAACAGTAGCAAACAAAGTGGTTTGAGCAAGTGTGTATAAAAAAGTAGGATTAATAGTGGTGGGCTTTTAAAAGATCAAAACTTGACAAGACAAAATTGGTTATTTGACAGTTACAGAATTGGCAATTAAAAAGAACACAATAAGTATCCTATATCTGTAGGCAGGAACATGCACTGCTGTTTGATTAAAACTGGCTTGTAGACTTTATACTTCATCCAGCCTTTGCCACTTGGTATAGAAAGGTTCACTAAAGAAATAGATGTCCACTGAAGTTTGAAGGGAGAAGCAAGAAGATGGAAGAAAAATTGTTTACAGTGAAACAAGAGGTCAGTAGAAGCTAAGTGGTTTTATCATGAAACAAAAAGAAGTTAAATATCAGGAAAAAATTACCAGATGGGGTCTTATCAAGCTGTAAATAAATCTTCCTATAAAGGTGATAACCATTTGCTTATAATGTAGAATTATTCTGGTTGGTTTCTGCTGTGATGGAACATCACAAGCTTTATCTAATTTGTTTTTTGCCTTTCTCTCTCATGTGAATTTGCTGGTGTGCTGAGCTGTGGAATGTATTGTCCATAGGAGTCCATTTGGATGTTCCGGTGTTACGTTTTATTTCTTTATTAATTCGAAACTACCTTTCTTCTTCTTCATTCCTGTAGATATAGTAGGCATCCACTACAACATCTTTGTTTTCCAGTCACCTAATACTGACCCAGAATCTGCCAACCACACCATCACTCACTGTGCAGTGAGTGATGTGCAGTCAAACCTCGCCCTTACCTTACCTGCACCTGCACCTGGCCTGGCCTCGAACAGCCTGGAGTTCTCCACCCCAGAACTCCAATCCTGGCACTTAATCTTAGTGGAAAAGAGCACAAACCAGTGGTAGCAAGAACAAAATAGCTCTGCCTATCTCAGAATCTAGGCTTTGAGAGTTGGTAAAGGTAGAGATTATTTTCTCTCTTACTTACGTTTTCTTAGGAAATTACTGGAAAATAACTGAGTGATAAATTTAAGGACATCTTCACTGCACCTTATCAGAAAAAACAAACAAACCAAAAACCCAACAAACGCACTATTTGTGCTTATTCTTTCTGACAGGAATTTTCCTTTTTTTTTTTTGTGAGACAGGGATGGCCAAACTACTTTTCATGAGCAGTTGCAGGAAGGCATGTTGGTGAAATGGAAGTGTAATTTGTCTGATGTAACATCTTCAGTGATCTTCATTTTCTGTTTTTATAAATTCCAGAAAATTTTATTCATGACTAATGAATGCTGTGAGCCCAACACAATGCTGGTCTTAATCATTAAATATTTCAAGTTCAGATCTCTGTTACAGGGACATATAACTTCAGTGACAATTTGCATATTAGTAGTCATTTTAATATTTTTTCAATCACAGGTGAAAGCGGTCTCACTTCTGAAACAATTCAGTGTGTCTTGCTGTTTATTTGGTTTGTATAAGATGAAAAATTGTAAAAATTAAACAGTTCTAAAGCATTCTTCAGATTTTATTTTCTTTTTAATTTTTTTGTCACCGATTATTATTAAAGGAAATTTGAATTATGTTGCCTCTCCAAGTCAGTCATTCCTAAAATGTTCCTATCTCATTCTGGGTAGGATATTCAAGTATAACTTCAGGAACGGTAGTTTCCAGGTCTGAAATACCCCAAAATAAGTCAGTTAAAAAGGAGCTGAGTACTATACCGCATTCTTGTAATTTCCCTCTCTCCTTTTTCGGTTGTATTCTGTGTTGGTATTTTGGTCTTTTTTTTCTATATCCTCTCAATCAGTAATAATTTCAAATAACATCATTTAAGTGTCAGCTTGTAAAAAATGTAGCAGTAATTTTAATTAGCTTTTTTTAATAGAGATCTGAATTAACGTAGGTTTTTTACATGGGGTATAACTGAGCCATTGACTTGCTAGCTGTCAGGATCTCTTTCTGATTTTCAGGAAAAAACCTAAAAATAAAATGCCTTAGGTTAATTCCAAGTCAAAGGGAATTTCAAAAGCCTGGCTTTTTCTTGAAACAAAGTTGTTGAGGTTTTGCCACTCATTGCCAGAAATCATTCTAATACTGCAACTGCAGCATTCTGATTACTGTATATATTTCCACATAACTTTTAGGGAATGCAGTCACATAAAAATGTTGCCATTAATTTTAAATATCTGAGAAATGGTATTTAGACTAATTATGCTCTTTAAATAAAGATGACATGCAAAGTCAGATTATATAGAACAATAAATGTACAGTAGACTAAAGTTTTTATTGTCCCTGTTTTGAGAGGACCTGCTGTGGAATTTATAGAACTCTATTTTCTGTTCTAAAGGAATTAAACCCAAGACTTTTCTGGGTTATCCAGGGATGAAGAAGATTTCTGTGGTTTAAGCTGGCATTGCCCTGCAGGAGACCTGAAGGATGGCTTGCACAGGTCCTTACGGTGTTGTCCTGTGTAATACGCAGCCTACAGCTGCCACATCCATCCAGGGAGAGGCTCAAGTTTTGGAGTTACTACAAAGGTAGAATAAGACATACTGCAATAGCAGTCAGAGTACTGCCTCTCTTCCTAAGCAAGCCTTTTGTGTAGGGGGAGTTTGTCCGACAGATTTAACCTGAGGGACTGGTGTGAACAGCAGGGAAAAGTTGGTCCATCCAGTTTCACGGTTCCTTCCAGGAATTCTCTTTTTGCTACAGACTGTTTAGTGCCCATGGAACATTTTGCTTCCTGCTCTTGTATCCTTTTGGGCAGACCCTTAATCCTTCAGATTTGATAGTTTTCACAACAGGGATTAAAGCACCACTGATTGATAGAAAGCTAATCCTGGGCAATGGTTATTTTTCTATCCCTGAATTTGGGATGCTGTCTTGAGGTCCTAGGGATCACTTGCTGTTGTTCGTAAATCAGTGCAGGCTGTGCTTCAAAGCTCACATCCCATCTGCATGGAGCTGGGTGTTGTGCTGAACAGACTGTGTGTGTCTGATTCTTGGAATTAACTGTGACAGCAAGATCATTTTGGCAGATGGTTGCTGTGGCATGTGTATAGGTGTATTTGAAGGATGATAGTGTTATTCTATTTCCTGATGATCGTACCTTTGCTTACGGAAAAGACTTTCCTTTTGCCTGGGTTTTTATTTAACAGATATGCAAATATATGAATTGTAAAGTCATTCCTTTTTTTTTTTCATTTCCTTTAATCTAAGATAACTTCTGCATACCAAGCATGTCCTTTGGCAAGCAAATGAATGTAAAAAGAGGAAATGTAAAAGGTTTGCCATATTTCCTTTTTCATCCGCTTCTGAAATTTCCTCCTATGGACTAGTTTATTTCATTTTGTTTCTTATAAGGCTGCATCCCCTTGAGATATTGTTTAAGCAGCAGCTCCTGTCTGTCCTCACTTGCATGTGCCCTCGGCAAACAGACGCAATTGCTGAGTAACAGGCATCAGAACTCCGAGCGTCAGTGTTTGGTTTTCAGGCTTTCAGCAAGATTGCAAAGGGAACACAAAGCTCCGCTGGGAAGCTGAGCATCAGTATTTCATTTAGTGGTACAGTTAGATTATGAAGCACTGCATGTGAAAGGGTATTTTTTTCAGAAAACTCACTGATGTGGAAAGAGAATTCTGAATTTTCTCTATTACCAAGTCAAATGTGTAAAGGCTGTTTGAAGATTACAGACAAATTTTCAAATGCAAATTTCAGACTGACTTTTTTTTTCCCCCTTAATTTTATAAAAAGTACTTTGGTAAAGGAGGTGAGATAAATAAGAAAGTTGCCTTTTCCAGGAAGTTCCTTCTCTTTTATGAGGTTGCTCAGTCATGAAGTTTTCTCACACTTAAGGAAGAAAGGTAAGCTTTTCACTGTACAGACAGGTTTTTTTATACTAACATTAATCAGCTGAATTTCAGTTTAACACAATAGGCATTTCAGATAAAAACAGTGTATCTGAAAGGAAGTTTTGATCTCAATGAGACCTACCACTGAATGAGTCCCTGCTGCAGGTGCATTATTAACCCTTGTTCAGGGAGTATTTACTGAATACTGACATTACTCTGTCAGAGTTATGAATAGGTCTGTGCCATGAGAATTTTTTTTCTACACAAAATTGATTATATGTCAAATACGTGTAGATAGAAGATAGTAAGTAAATGGCATTATGCTGAATAGTGTAACAGTGACTATTGCTATGAGTGCCTTCAGGGATATTACATTCATCCTGTTTCAGCCATAGTTTGCCTAATTTCATCTTTTAAATCTCTGGGATTTCTTATTCTCATTCCACTGGAGTAAGACAATGTCCTAGAACTTAATAAACCACTTCTGGGATATAAGTTTTGGTTTTATTTTTTAACTAGCCTCTCTCTCTTCCCTCACCCCTAGACTGGAATTCCTGTTATACGGAATTCATATGCATATGTTAGCATATAATCGTTATAGGAATTATTTTACATCACTTCTAATAAGATAGGAAATGTATCCTTTTTTTCAACAATACAAAGCATATCATGCATCTCTTCTGGGCTTAAAATCCATACACAGGTCTTTTTAATTCTCTCATGAATTATCACTCTCAGTAGTGATACTTCAAAGAGGATTATTGGAAAAAAGGATATCTTATTTCCATAGGGAATGTGTACCTTATGGTTTTGTTTCTGTGAGCAAACTGTACTTCCTGACAGAAGGGTAGAAATTATCCCTCTGTGATCACTCACATATTACACAGTAACACAGATACCCCTGTTATCACTTCCTCACATTCTTCTTCATTCACTTTTTTATGTACGTAAGTTTTTGGAATCAATGGGTGTTACAATTTGCAGAGTTTTCTAGAAATCAGAACATGATATATTGCAATTGACAGCTTCATGAGAGCAGTAATTCCTGTGGATGATGTAGAAAACATAATTGTTCAGTAAGAAGATGGTTTTGACATGCGTGATCAAAAACATGCTTGTACCAGAGTAGTCACGAGCACATTTCCATACCAATTACTGCAGCAGAGGTGCAGAGAGGCCTCAAAGCCTGCTGAGCACTGCATGGGGATGGGGATATCTGCAAGAGGGCAGGGCAGCAACACCAGATGAAAAAACTGTCCTCAGCACATCAGAGGCTCTGGCTCAGAAAGAGGCCCTGGGGGAAGTGCATCTTGGGTGCCTGGTTTGTCTCCTGGGGCAGGAGACATCAGTGTCCTGACCTGTGGGGTTTGGAGGCTGTGGCTGTAGGAGGTGGCAGCAGGAGGTGAGCAGACTGTACCATCTCGGGAAGAGAAGCAGGACAGCATCAGGGGATCACAGAGGGATGTGAAGGGCAATGGCAGAGGTTTTGTACTGGCAGCAAAAGGAAAACTAAAGAAAATGTAATCCCATTGTTCAGTGGGGTGGGAAACCTGATAATGAAGGGCACACAAATGTTTGAGGTGCTGAATGCCTCTCCCATCTCATTTTTCACTAACACCATCTGCCTTTTGAATTCTGAGTCCCCAGGCCTAACTCCTAACAGAGTATCCTACTGACAGAGAGTGAAAAATCTCTCACTATAGAACGAGATCACATTAGGGGCATTAACCCATGCAACAGTGCAGGCTGGGGCTAACCAGTAAGAGAGCAGCTTTTCAGAAAGGGATATGAAGAACCTTGTCAAGAGTAAGTTGAAGATGAGCCAGCAGTGTGCCCTTGCAGGAAAAAAAAGCAAGAAAAAAAGAGCAGCTGCCTCCTGGGTCCTGTTAGCACAGATGTGGCCAGCTGGTCCACAGAAGAGATCCTTCCTTTCTCTTCTTTTCTGGGTTGCTGCATTCAGTTTTGAGCTTTCCAATACAAAAAAGATGTGGCCATACTAAAGGGAGTCCAGTGCAGGACCACCAAGGTACTTGGGAGATGTAGCACTTGATATACAAGGAGAAGCTCTTAGAGCTGAACTTGCTCAGCCTCAGGTGGAGGTGGCTAATATATATAATATTATATATTTACATAGAAAAGTGTGAGGAAATCTACAAAGTTGCTTTATACGCAGAGTACAAATAGTGAATGTTAATCCTCAGGGAATGCAAAGTAATTTTCTTTTTTCTAAAAGTAATGCTTCTTTCTCTGAGCTTGATACAGATAGATGCGAGAAATAGTGAGTGGGTGTGTATGGGGTTTATATGGCCAGGGTTTGGTAGCAGAGGAGTTACTGGGTAGCTTCCAAAAGGGTCTATTTAGATTGGAGGTAAGGAAGAATTTTTTACAATGAGGGTGGTAAAACACTGGAACAGGTTACCCAGAGAGGTGTTGGAAGCCCCACGCCTGGAAGGATTCAGGGTAAGGCTTGACAGGGCTCTGAGCATCCTGATCTAGTTAAAGACAGCCCTGCTCATTGCACAGGGGTTGGAATTGATGGTCTTTAAATGTCTCTTCCGACCCAAGCCATCTGATGATTTTATGAAGGAATGGGAGGAACATGTTTTAAGAGCTTAATTTATATCTTATTATCCTAATATGATTTGATTGATAATAAATTAAACTAATTTTCCCTAGTTGAGTCTGTTTTACCCGTAATGGTAACTGGTGAGTGATCTCTCCCTGTCCTTACCTTTATCCTTGAGCCATTTGTTTTATCTTCTCCCTGCAGCCAGCTGAGGAGGGCATCTGGCATCCAGCCAGGGTTAACCCACCACAGTGTGCATAAACAAAATGTTTTTTTTTTTCCAGGATGGAATAAAATATGGGGTTTGTTTGTTTGTTTGTTTTTAATGTATGTTGGTTTTGTTCTGATTGAATCTGAAGAGAATATGGGAGGATCATGTTCAGATGGCAGCAGTCCTGTTTAAACTGGACTTATCCTGCTTCTCCTGCCCACTGTCAGCAGAGTTCATACAAAAGAAGGCATTGTCAGTATCTTTGGGGTGTTCTATGAATGCCTTTCAGAAACCTCTCATATATACAGTCACTGCAAAAGCTGCTGTGGGAGTAAAACAATTACAGCAAGCCAGGTTCCCACAATAACTCTCTTTTAATTTTTCTTTTTTTTTTCATTAAAATACAACTTTGTCTCTTAAGTAGTAGTTAGCATTTATTATGAGCAATAGGCTGATAGTCAGATCTCATTTGTTGCAATCTGATATGTTGTTTTTGGCAGTGTTATTTCCAAGATTGCCTGCGGTGCCATGAAGTGTTCTTCAGCACCTTTTTCAGCCTTGGGTGGTGTAACTAATGTGGCTGGGCTGCATTGTTGAGCAAAGCCTTCAGCTTTCTGAGATATTTGAGCGCTGTTTCTGAGTGTATTCCTGAATGTTATGAATATGTGAGACCTTGGGTTATTTTATGAACTGTTTTCTGAGGAAGCATCTCTCAGCCACACACTTGTGTCACATTTAGTGTATTGTCAAGACCAATGACAACAACATATCAAAAACTTCTGGATATGAGAGCAGCTTTGATGTGATTAGCAGTGAAATCAAGTACTTGCAGTGTCCTGTGTCAGAAATTTATAAAATGCTTGATAAGTAATCTTGACTGAAGAGCTACAAAAGCGATTCCAGGGTATAAACCTGGGACTGGATGGCATACTTTGGAGTGACAGTAGGAGAAGAGGCATATCTGATCTCTACAGAAACTTAAATAGGAGCACATGATTTCCTGCACTATTTAAGATCTGCTTGATATATTGACTTACTGACAAGAGCATACTCTGTCTTCTGAGAGCATATCAAGGTCCTGAGTTCTTCTTTAAGTTTAAAGAGTCTGATTCTAGATTTTAAGGGTGATTTTATTTTGTTTTATTTTAATTTCATATATATATGCTCTATTACCTCTGTTACTGTATGCTCACTTCTGTTCCTCCTTTAGTACCAAGTATAGCTTAAGTTTAAAAGTCTACGTTTCACTCTTCTTAGCTTCTTGCCTTTGGATCTTGGAGCTGGTTTTCTAATCTAGATCTAGATGGAAGCACTTATATGACTTCACCAGTATGACCTCTGGATTAAAATAATTTAGTTTTTATTATGATAGTGGAATTATTTCTCTTTTACTGGAATGAAGGGAATATAGAAGTAAAAAGTGTATTTTTTTTCAGTCGATATATTTGAGAAACTCAGTGATCTGAATTAATTGGGTTTTTAATGTCAAACTGAAAAACATGAACAGAAGTTAATTTTCACCCCCAAATAACTTTCCTACTAAAAAAAATATGTAAAGATACAAGTTGATCTCATGTCAGAATTTATGGGTGATCTCATTATTTTTTTCATTGACATTTATCATTTTAACCTGATACTGTTTATACTGTGGGAGTACGTGCATCTTGCTAGTAAATCCAAGAAAATACCAAATAATTATTTTCAGAATGTTTATCTTATTCAAAGACCCCTTGATACAGGAATTCTGTTCAATTTTGCTTTTGATTTCTGGCTGTAGCAAAACATGGTTAGACTGGCACAGAGAGACCAATCAATACAATAGTTAAAGTTGCTATTTTGAAGGATTTTGTTAAAAATGTATTCTTTTTTCCGATTCTGAACTTTTGCCAGTTATTTGCTTATTTCAAGACAGTCAACATACATTATTAAAGCACCTAAAATAAACAATGCAGAGCATGACCCTGGTTTGGTTATTAAGAAAAACATAAAGTTATGGAACTTCTTAGAGCTGAAAACTAATGAGGATCGACCTTTCTATCAAATTCCTCACCAGTGCAGCTCTGCAGTACAGTGGCAGTCAATGGTTAAACACCTCAGGGTGTGGGGTAGCAGCAAGAAGTTAGCAACCAGAAGCATTTTAATTCAGCTGTCGAGTTTGGGGAGTTGACACAGCAAAGGTTTAAAGGTGGAAGCCCTGCTGTTGTGGTCAGTGTTGGTGAGAGCAGGCAGCTGAAGGTTTGGGGTTCAGGGGTCAGAAGGGAAAGGTCACTGAGGGAGGCTGAGCATCACCCTCCCCACAAGACCTCACAAGCTCTTTTCTGCAGCTTGGCTTCTCACCAGGTGTTTGAACACGTGGTGCCCCTCACACTGAGCAGGCTTGTGGTTAAAACATCGTCAGCGAGCTGAAGCTAACTTTCCTCGGGCAATTTAAACCCAGCTCGTGTTCACAGTTAATGAGTAAACTGAGCAACACTTGGTGAGCTCTGTTTTGTTGTGACAGGAACAGCCAACATCAATTGTTAAAGTGACATTGACAACACTCGAGTGCTGCACAGCAACTTTCTCTCTGTGGTAACTTTACTGACATCTCTTGCTTAAAACCTAGGAAGTCAGAAGATCCTGAGGCCACACTGAAAATCCAGATGAAGCGTACTTTTACCCTTTATGCTGCCCAAGTGCCTGCCCTTCTTGGCCCTTCCTCAGGACAGCTCTGGTAGGGAAGGATTTGTCACAAATATGTGCAGAAGCACTGGAGCTTTTGCCACATTGCCTCTTGCAAAATGCCCACTGGGTCCCAATTAATCTGTCTATTAAGAATAGTTAATTGCAGTGAATCTTGCATGCTGGTAGAGAGAAACACCTGAAATAGTATACATTCCTAATTGAAATCTCATTATCTTTGGAACAATAAAAACTCCTTCTAAAAGGAGTCCTAAAACCATTACAGTTATTATTCTGTTTGAATGAGGTTTAATAATGTGTAATGTATGAGGGCTCTAGTTTCTGCTTTATGTTTTGGTTTGTTCTCTTTTAATAAGATTTTATGATTTTTTTAATTAATTGAGCATCATGTTATGAAACTGGTGTACCAATTATTTTTCTCCAGGCATCAATGATGTCACCAACAAAATCTTTAAAATGTTAGGATTTTTTTTAAAAAGGAAGGAAGTTTGCAAAAATTATTTGTGCTGGAATTAGGATAATGCATAGAACAGAAATAATTTAAGTATAAATGCCTCCAATTTTTGTTTTGAAAGGATCTGAAAAAGGATTGTATATGTTTGTGTATTTGGGGAAGGATGAAAGTAAATTTGAACTCCATAAGTGCTATAAATATGAGATACTTTATCTCATAAACATGTATCATAAAATGATATATGTTGGTGTATCATTTCTGTGAAACAACTATACAGTTCTGTATACACAAATAATTTTTCTTCTAGGAAAGGTAATTTATAATTAACAGATATCAGGTATTTTTCACTATTGGTTAGTGAAAGACCACAAAATGTGTCCTTCCTTCTTTCATAAGATTTTTTTTTCTCCAGACCTAGAGACAGTTGTGTAGTTCAGCCTTTCCAGCTGTGTGTTGTAAAAGGAAATCAGTATTAATTTGAAGTACTGGAATGTCATCAGAATTAATAGAGGTGAATGCTCTTCAAACTATCCAGCAGGACTTTAAGACCTTGCCTGAGTAACTAAATGGAAGTAAATATTCCTGTAGAAGAAGATGCTCTTTGTGCTGTTACTGTTTGATCTCTGGAAAGTGGGAAGAGGAAAAAACAGACATACTGAGAGTAGCAGCATAATTATTTTGCTGCAGAAAAATTGCCAAAAGATTGACAGGGTGAGTGTGCTGACAGCATATGCAGGTGGGATGGGAGCAGACATTCATTGAAGCACACGGGTCGGGATGTGCGTGTTTGGTGGGAGCAGACTTCCTTCTACAATCTAGAAAACATGAGTTTGTAATGGATCTTACGGTTTCGCTTTCAAAAAATTGTGAGTGTGATTCTATGCACATTTATGCTGTTTCCCTCCTACTCACTCAACTCTCAATTGCAGAGTTTTCAAAGGCAGATATCTAAGCCCATTCTTAGACATCTCAGTAGAGGTGGCTGATTTTCTGACACACAGAACACTTGCAACTCCTACATGAAAAATGTGCTTTCTTTGTTTTGTTGGATTGGCTTGCCTGAAAGAGAGTACAGGGTATGTTAGTAAAATACATATGACGTATTTATGTTTTACACCATACAGTAAAAGTTCTTCATTGCTCTGGCTACAAGGGATTTTTCTGCATTAGTGTAACCTCAGACTAACATGATGTATCTTTCTATTTAGCATTTCCATCCTAGATTTAATGACAAGAAAAGTAAACAAACAGTGAAAATAATAATTTCCATTAAAGTTACTATTATCAGAATAGAATATATTTCTCTAAACAAGGATCAAATCCTAAATGAGTCTATAAATGCAGAATGATTTGTTTCTTTAAACATTGGTTTCTTTATTTTATGTATTTGTTTATATTTTCATTAGAAGTAAATGAAAGCAGGGGTTTTTTCAGTCATCAAAAAACATATCCAAGAAATCCATAAACTCCTTCCAAACACATGGAATTAACTAATAATTGAATAAAAATGAATTGTTAGAGGTCTCAAACAATTGATTATTTCGCCATGATCAAGGGAGAAATACAAGACCTTGTGCTCTGGGTAAAAAGTCAGTTCTACGACTAAATATCTGCACACTAGAGATAAGTATATGTTCAAACGATTCTCTTAATGCTCTTAAAGAGTTACTATTCCAATGCTGAGGCAGCCTTGTAAATGTAAATGAAGCCTACACTGCATTTGCAGTTACTGTCAGCAAGAGATTGCTGCATCCTTAGATGCACCATGTAGTCTCTTGCAATCTAAATATAACCTAAATTGAAGGCTCTTTTGCCTGTTTATAAAAATAATATTTTCTGAAAAGAGGGCCCAACTTGCTAAAGAAAGCTTTTTCTATCTTCTGTTAGATGAAAGAAGCATTTGAATATGAAGTTTGGTCACATCTTTATTCTGGGACTTGTAGAATTTTAAGCCATAACAATGATAGATACAACTTACACAGATTGTTTTCTAAAGGGCAAAGTTATACTTTTGGCTTCCATTCATCAGCACTTGATTCTCTCTTAGAGGACTAGCTCTTTCCCTTTTTTATCTTGAAAAATGTGTTGGGAAACCAGAAGTGCCTTAATTATATTCATAAGCTTATCTTCACAATGGAAAAGACCTTTTTATCGTTCTTTTTAATCAAGTCATTAGCATGAAACTCAGAGATGTAATCATACTAGACTGGAATTGGGGTCATGCCATAGGCTAGCTGAATAGGAGGCTTCTTGGCATGATGATGTATAGCCATTTCACAACAATGCTTTTAACTCAGTAAGTCTGCCCTTTAATTATATTTTAAATCTCATTTGAGAAGTTTTTATCATTATGTAAATTGTTCGGTGAATGCTCTCATTTTAAGACTCAATAAAAGTTTTGCTCATGGACTGGGAGAGAAAATTACTTAAATGCTTGATGGAGGAATGGGGAGAATTTAAAAAAAACAAACAAACAAAAAACAACCAAACTGAAATCCAGCGATCAGTTCTTAAAAGAACTATGACGTTTAAAAGAGAGAACTCCCATGGGACCAGAAATGCCTTCAAACCAGGAGAAATACTTCACTGGTTTGTACCATCATCAATCTAAGTCATACTATCTTCAGATACAAATGTTCTCTTTCAAAAAAGTATACATTTCTTTCTGTTCAAATGCTTCGATGGTAAGGACCATCTCACAAGGACAGACTGCCACAAAGCCTTGTGCAAACTTGGCTTTCTTTTGTCAGAAGCAAAAGAAACAGATCAAGTTCACCTTGCACTGAATCTATCACTCAGGTGCTTAAAATGCATTTGACTTGCTGTGCTGTAGCCCTTATTCAACATCTCCAGAAGGATAACACTCACAAAACTATTCCTCTGCCTAGCAGACAGGAGAATAAGCTGTGATCCTGAGAGAGGTGCTGTGCTCATGGATCTCTGTGCCTCCAGAGGCTGCTGGAGTGTGCAGCTGAAAAAGGCACTGAAAAAAATGGCTCAAACTTTCTGAACCCTCACAGAGAGTTTATGCTTTAGGCACAATCAGAAATTTAGAGGAGTTTAGATGTAATTAAATCAGATCAAGTGGGATGGTTAATTTGAAATCCAGTTGCTACGGTGTGCTAAACTGTGCTGGACAGAGTTGCAGATAGAGGTAGTGCCTCCATTTCCTACATCTGTAGAAACCATGAGGCTGTTACAAAAAAAGCCCCAAAACCCCACAGTTTTGAAGGGGAGCCTCTTTAGGTGTAACCAGCAGATCCCCCAGGCTGGTAAAAATTCACTGAGCCCTAAGAGCTACTCTATCACCTTCTAGACCATAGAGCAGAGACCTATTCTTTATAGATGTGCTTTGCTCAGTACAATTGTTGGAACAAAAAAAATCTAAACAAAACAAAACAAAACAAACAAATCCAAGCCAACCAAACAAAAAAACCTGGTTTGGAACAAGTTTGTAAGTTCAGCTTTCTCTGGGCACGTGTAATGATACATATGCAAAACAAATGAGAATGCAAAATAAAAGCAGAAATAAGCCCATATTCTTGAGAAGTTTTGAGTTCAGCACAAGAGAACATAGAAATAAGGTTTTTTACTCACAGAAGGGTGTATTTTAAAGAGAGGAGGAAGGAAGGAAGGAAGGAAGGAAGGAAGGGAGGATAAAAAAGGAAAATAAAGAAAGAGGAAGGAAAAAAGTAATGAGGAAAAGAAGAGGGGGAAGAAAAGAAAAGAAAAATGCAGGGAAAGAGGAGGAGGAGAAAAGAAGTGAGGAAGGGAAGAAGGAAAGAGAAAACCTAAAGTGGAAGGAAGAAAAAAGGAAGATAGGAAAAATGGGAAAAAAAGGAAAATGGAAGAAAGGGATTACCTAATTCAAATTTTCTATACAGTGTAAAAGCTTTGAAAAGCATGTTCTACGGATATGAGCTATTTAAAATGTTTAGATGGTTTGTCTTTTTCAAAAATTATTTATGTGAAATATAGTGTGCTCTGTTAATATGAAAAGGATTATTAGTTTAGCACAATACACAGATGGAGAGGGATTATAGAGGTGTAGGATCTCTTTTTGGGTTTTGAGTAATTTTATCATTTCTTTTCTGGATATTTCAGTATTTGTATTATAGAAACAGTATAGTACTTCTGAGCTATGTATAGCCACATAAATATTACTAGCTAATCATTTACATACATGTATGTAATTACGCAAACTGACTTAATTTTTATATTTACTGTCAGTAAGATCATTTTTTTCCTCTGTGTTGCTTTTATTTAATCAGATGGTGCTGTCTTTAATTTTGTGAGCCCCATACCTCAGTTAATGTCGTTTATTTCATTTATATTCACAGCTTGTAACAGTATCTAGAAAATGTAAAATGCTTCCCTGAAAATGAAAAGCACAATTCCAAAGATGGAACTGAGTTTGTAGAGGAGAATTAGGGCCCTTTAATTTCTTTAAATTATTGCATAATGAATTTTTTCTACCTTGTATAAAAGATAAATGTTTTGTCAGCTGTGCTGCATTGATTTCCTTGTTTTAGTGTGACTCACCTATAGTCCAAGAAATATAACTAATTCCTGCTTTCTAGGACTTCATTTTACTTCCAGACTACCAATCCCTCTCTGATGTAATGCCAAAATAGTGGCAGATTTTGACACGTGTCATATCCTTTATATGTCATGTCTATGTATTGCATGTGGGATATGAAGGATATTGACACTGATTAATTATTTCTGCTAAGGTATCTCAAACCATTTTGAATTCCTGTTGGACGAGCTGTGCTGTGTGAAGGCTGACAGAGCTCTGAGTGCATTGGATTTCACAGCAACAGCTCAGCTGCGCTTAGCAGGGCTCTGTGTAAAATAAAACCCCAGGAGCCACAAGAATTCTTCTGCCTGCCACAAGAATTAGGGCAGTGAGGATCTGTATTGCCATGGAGAATGGGAGCAGTAGTTCCAAGGGGGAACAACTGAATCGGGGAAATGAGAAATATATCCATCCCTTAGCTTTTTGGCAGCATTGGGTGTGCTCACTAACCACGTTAGTGTACTTCTCCTCTGGAATCTTGCATCGCGGATTAAAGGGCTCAGAACAGAACTGAAACAGGCAGAGCAAATTTCCTCACCCTGTTTGGTACAAGATTGTTCTCAAGACGAAATGCATTTCATCTCTATATCACTCTAGTTCTGTCTTCATCACTCTAGTTCTGCGTCTTAGTTGCACACTTATTCTATATAATAAAATAACGTAAATACACATTTTTACATGTGCAAAAACCTTTAATACCTATTCAGCTAAGTTTCTACAAGCAAATATTGCAGTACCTTTTGTCATTTAACTGTACAGTTCATCTTAATACAGGAGAAATTCACTCAGCACCTAGTGGAGCTGCAGTTCTTCCCAGGCAGTTCAGCTCACTCTTAGCAGTATCTTGTGATCAAAAGGATGCTTTTCATATTGCTTTCTGCTGTTTTTAAGAGCAGATAGCCAATCTTTTTCAACAGTCTCAGTAATAACAACTTCAGCAAAAATGCAGCGTAGACTCCAACTGTATGTAACTCAGTAGAATTATACCAGGATTGATTTTTTTTATCCTCTGCAGTCTTTCCATGTGATTGATCACACTGGAAAATATGAAAGTGCAATGAATAATATATATTTAGTCTATATGCTATGCTTCTTGGTATGACATGTAATGGCATCATACTTTTGCAAATATTTTAGCAATTTTTGAGATTAAATAGATCTTCGTGCTTTATTGTTGTCAAGAAAAAGAATCTAGTTCACACTGTGTTTTTGAAACATGGATTTATTTATTTCAGAAAACAAATAAAAGGTATATAGATCTTTTTCTTATATGCTCTCTGCTTCTCTTGAGATGTGTAAGTGTCCCAGAGAAAGGTTCTGAAATGCACCAACATAAATGGAGTAAATATCTTCGTTGTCTTGCTTGTTCGTTGGTGAAGACTTCCTGCATAGCTGAAATAAACTACTTTTCGGAGCATTAGAAGAAGTGCAGCATACTTATAATATATACAAGTAATTTGGAATAAGGAAAACCCAATCTTGAATGCTAAACTTTTGCTAACAATGCTTCACTTTTCATGTTCATTGCCCACTTAACTGTCCAGATGTAATGTGACACTATGTAGTATTCTGAAATAAAAAAGGATGTGGCTTGCTTTTATTTTCAGAATGATGTACGTGTCAGGAGAAAAACATAAAATGTGTAGAGTATGAGACACATTTTCTAAACACAAGAAAAATGTGGAAAGGTTTTTCTTTTAAAAAAATTTTCTTATATAATGCTATGAGTATATGTGTGGTAAAACACCAAGAGGGCATAGGTTTGACAGCTTCCTACTGTGAATAGTTATTCAACACCTTTCATGGCACATGTTCTTGCCATGGAAAAGGAACAAGTTTGTAAGTTCGGTGTTTCCATCACTACCCTGAAAGTGAAAAACTTTGTGCAACAGGTAGTGCATATAACTCTTTCATCCAGTAACAGATTTATTGTTTATTATATGTAGAAGGACCTTAGAACTATCAGACATTAACAGTTAACTTTTTGCTGTGAACTTTATCCTTTCTTACATATTGTTTCAGCTGTTTATATCAGTATTGTTATACTTAACCTAATTTAAATAATATCTCCAAATGCATACATGGAAGGAAAGAAATTTGGTAATAGAATATTCTTCATTCAAGCAAACAAAAATAAAGTATCCCAGCTGGAAGCTGAAGCCAGCAATATTCAGACTTGAAATAAAATACAAATTTTCAAGTAAGGACATTCATACGTGGAATTTTGTACCTTTTTATGTACCTTAATAGTGCCATTTAAAAAATATAAATTGCCTGAACATCAATAAATAAATACAACATTTATAATACAGTTGCATTCTGCAGAGTTAGCTCTGATGTACATCAAATTCATTCCTAAGTACTTTACTGCTTGAATGACAATAGATAAATAGTTGGAGAAAGATGCTTACACTGTACCAAAGACATTGTTAGCCCTCCTTAAAATTTCCCCAAGTATTGTGCTAGCCATTTCTGTGAAAGCAATAGGTATCCAGTTAGGGACATTTGGAACAGCAGTAGGGGAACGAGGACAATCTGCTCATGATTCAGTGCAGCTAACATTGCACTTAAAATATCAAATAAAACCAATTCAATTAAGAACACACCAAACAGACAGATTGTGTGGTCCCCTCCTTCAAAGTCATTCTTCTGAAGAAATTTGCAACAAACTTCCATTGGGGACTCTCTGTGATGCTCAGTTAGTGCTGGGTTTTTCTCTCAAATGCCATAAATCATTTCCTCTTCCCCACTTCATCCCTCGCACTCCCATTTCGGGCAGCAAAAAGCCACCACCAGAAATCTTAGTGCCCTGACATTGCAGGAGAAAATGTGGAGCTTTATTCATTATTCATTATTTCTTTGTGCGCTTCTTTGTTTGAAAGTAAAAGTACTTCTGTGCGAATGTGGCCGCGTATAGGTTACGCATATGCTCTTTCATGTATGTGTTGAAATTACGATTATGATTATTATTTTTATTCTATTTAACGAC
Source organism: Origma solitaria (assembly GCA_013397895.1). Taxonomy (NCBI): domain Eukaryota; kingdom Metazoa; phylum Chordata; class Aves; order Passeriformes; family Acanthizidae; genus Origma; species Origma solitaria. The sequence continues at coordinate 564,118 of VZRL01012168.1, read as the reverse complement.
CTTGATTCAGCCGCTGTTCTCTGCAAATGGACCTGACCTTGTGGAGCTGCAGCATGCAAACGTCTTGGGGAAGGGCAGCCAGCGTACAAAGGCTGCATTGAGTGTGTGGGCAGGCAGGAATGATGGTACCAGGCAGCTCTCTAAAGAATGTTCTTTTGGCAGAAACAGCCGTGCTAAAAATGAGGGGGAAAAATGAATTCGAAATTTAGAGCTGGCCTGCAGTTACGAGGCGATAAGAAAAGTTGGCTGTTCGACATGAGCCGCCAGTTGCATATTCCGGGCCCTTGCTATTCTCAGGCCCTCCTACAGCCGTGGCCCCAACCAGTGTTTTGATACAGCACAAAGTGGCTGTTTATTGCTATTGACTGCTGGGGCCTGTGCTCCAAAATGCCTTCTGTCAACAGAATGTAAGTGATCTTGGCATTTTAGAGCCTGGCTGCTGCAGACGCCTCGGTTCCTTGGAATTGCCATGCAGCAGGACCGGTGTTGCAGTCCCCAGCTCAAGCTGAAAATGTTGCACAGGAAGACGTACCATGTGAAGGTCAGATTTACCTGAGATCCTGAGGATTTTGTGTTTCTTTGTTTTTCCCGCATCAGCGCAGTAAATATATCTCGTCCTCGCTTCGTTGCCTGTCAAAGGTTACACTTCTTGCTTTCTAAATTTTGTTCAGTATGCTCCACATGGAAAAAAAAGGTCATATTCAATGCAAATGGCCTTCATGTGACAGGGAGACATAGCTGTGTATACAGCACATGATATTGCCCTGAAAGGAGTAATCAAAACCGGTGCTCTGCGTTGTACTGAGGATTTCTCCACTCTTTTGAAAAATCATAGTTTCTATGATTTTTTTTTTGAGAAATCAGATATATTGTTGTCTATTGCTTCCACAGGAACTACAGGCAGAAATTGATGCTCACACTGACATCTTTCACAACCTGGATGAAAATGGGCAGAAAATCCTGAGGTCCCTGGAAGGCTCTGAGGATGCAACCCTGCTGCAGAGACGTCTGGATAACATGAACCTCAGATGGAGTGAACTTAGGAAGAAATCTCTAAACATTAGGTAGGACCTGAACCTAAGCAAAAGACTGCCATTGGTGTATTATATGGAATGCTACAATTTTCAAGTAAAAAGGTTTAATTTTGTTTCTGTTAGCACTATTTTTGTCTATTTTGAAATTATTTGTGCTACTTTGAATGTTGGCTTAACTTTGTAAGAATGATTAGGTTTTTTGGTGTGAAAATTATAGTAGAGGATTAGGATTTGAGGCGTATGATGAAGTTTTGTAATTACAGAAGGAAAGATTACCATGTTTAAACAGTAAATGTACCCCCTCTAAATGCAGGCTTTTTCTAGAACTGGCTATGACTTATCAGTAAGTCATGAAAGAAAGTGATTAAATAACCAATATTTATGATAAGCTTTATTTTAAAGACTGCTATTTCTAGTGCAAAACTAAAAATAGCCTTGCAAATGAGAAGACAAATTATTTAAAGTTTTAACTGTTGTCAGGAGAGTGGACGGAATTGCTAAATAAAGTCTGGGGGTGAAAGAAATCCATAGGCAATATCATGAGAGGAAACACTTAAGCTTGCAAGGAAAAATATAATAAATAGTAACATTTCAAATTATCAAGTGGTCATTCAGATTCCAATAGACTGAAGATTTAATTTCAAAAGAAATTGTCTAGGAAGCTTTTCTTCAGAAATACTTTTGCAATATTAACCCAGCTCAGTCTCGGGCATTTTTTCATACGGACACACATTTCACTTGCTGTGTGTTGGTGGTAGTTCAGAGGGCAGCAAAAGATAGAAGTGTTTTCCAAAGTAATGTATGAAATATTAGCTTTTTGCAGCTCAGGTCCTGAGGGAGGTCAGGCTGTGTAATGACAAAAGCCATCTTCATATCATCAATCATTAAAAATAAATGAAGGATGTGATGTTGAAAAGATATCAGTAACTAAAGAAAAAGACACATATTCCTCCTTTTTTTTTCTTCTGAGGAGCAAAAAAAGAGAAATAAAACCCTCCAAGGTGTCTGAGAATTTTTTCTTCACATGCATTTTACCCATGAACCTGCTCAAATGCAGTGATATTTGAGATAAAAATAAATAGTCAGTTGTCCAAATATCACTAATCAAATATATGGGACTTTCTGTCTTTCATTTTTTCCAGTTTCATGTATTGCTGTCCTTATTTGAGTCAGAAACAACAAACCTCCTCTCTAAAATATTTTATTTCAATAAAAGGCTCAAGGTCTTCATCAACTTATTGATTAGGATAAGAAACAATTCTTAAATTCTCAGGCATTCAGTTTAAGTTTTGCTGCCCACCAGACTAAATGATGAGGTTATTCCCAATCTGCCTGTTTGGAGCTCTTTCTATCCATAGCACAAGATGGAATGGATTTCATCATAACTACCAATGCTTACACAAAAGAGGGATTAGAGGAGGCATATGAAATGTTCTCCAGGCATCAGTCCCAGAAGTCTCTTTATTAGGTGTAATTTTTAGACTGCTGAAACTGAAGACCTATGCCATGGATCGACTTGGGTGGGCATTCCTTTCTAAATGCATTAGATAAAATATATGGTAGATATTAAAGAGAAGCCAAGCCCATTTCCATTACTCCCTTTTTTTCATTCTGATGTGTCAGCACAGTTTATCCTAATAAACATTTTCTTTCTTACAAATAACTGTATTTTTAACTGTTTTCCTGTTATCTGTTTTGTCTGCACATCTTGGACACAGTCATAAATATGTCAGTGTGTGCATATAGTGTACACTAGTGTGTGCATACATAAACAGATATTCCTGGAGATGAAGGAAGAGCAGAACAAGACAGGTGCTGGGAAAAATTCACCTAACTGGGGAAGGTCAGAGCACAGCAGCAGTAACAAAACCCCTTTGGGTCACTCTTTTTTGCATTTTTTTTCCCTGTAAAGCCAGACTGGTGGGGGCAGGGAGAAAGAAGAGTTTGCTTCCAGTTTCAGCCCTTCTCTGGAGGAGGTGGAAGCTTGCCTATGTCAAGATAAACATGAGGCAGGGGACTTAGCCTGAATCAGAAACTTGCCTCCTTGACTGTGTTCTCTCCTAAAATCCTGTGGTCCTTGCCCTGGTTGTCACCTCTGGCAGGTCTCCATAAATATCCCTGCTTCTCTGCCCCTCCCTGCTTTCAGACGTTTCATTGAATGAAAGAATGGTTTGGGTTGGAAGGAAATAATGGTTTGGGTTGGAAGGAAATAATGGTTTGCATTGGAAGGGACTGTAAAAATCATCCAATGCCAACCCCCCCGTCCATGGGCGGGGACAGCTTCCTCTATCCCAGGTTGCTCAAAGCTGCATCCAGCCTTGCCTTGAGCACTTCCAGGGATGTGGCATCCACAGCTTCTCTGGACAACCTGTTCTAGCGCCCCATGATCCTCACAGTAAATAATTTCTTCATAATATATCATCTAAATCTTTTGACACACAGGGGCTTCTCTAGCCTTCACCGCGGGCAGGACTGGCCTCCCCCTGCTGTGAAACAGTTTTGCCCCAGCTCCCAGATGCCTTGTGAGAGCAGAGATCAGAAGGCCTGGTCTATGTGTGTCCCTCACATGTAGCATTGAAGTTTGAAAAAAGAGAAAATTTTCCATCAGCTCTCCTTGCTTTGAGAGCAGCTGAGCTTTCTGCCAGCCTGCGGCTGATCTGTCCCTTTCCTTTCTCTTTCCTTGCCACTTTAATTACCTGACGTAAGAGGTTGGAAAGAAGACAGACTCATTTTAGAGAAATGCTGCTCTCCCTACCTTCATCAATTCCTCGTTTCCATATCCAAACTAAGTAATAAGGTCTGCAAAAATGCTGAGTCCATAGTTTTCACATTTCTTTATATACCGTTCTATATTAGGTATAGGAGTAAAATTCTGAGTGTCAGAAGAGAATGATTTTATGCTTAAGCATTGTAGAAGAAGATAAATGTTTTATGAACAAAGCTAGAACTTAAACAGACACATATGAAATAAAAGAAGATTTGTCTTTATTTCCCAGTACATTTTCTCACTTTATTGTTATGTAATACTCCTTTAGTTTGAGTTATTAAGAAGATTTCAATCACTACCTGGAGGTGAATTAGGAATTTTTTCCAAGACAGCAATTAAAAAATAGCATACTCATTAAGTCTAGAAAGACAGAATTTTAGTGTGTTTTACCTATGCTACAGAGAAAATTGAAGATTTTGTCAGTCCAGCCACAGAAAACAATTGCTGAAATTTAGCAGCTCAATACTTGATACCTGTATTAAAACATGCATTTGCGCATATACAAATGGAATATTTAGAAAATGTCCTTATGATGGAGACCTTTTTGCATAAAGTGATATTTTGTCGTTTAATTTTCCCAGTGTTTCAAGTAGTTCCATTCACACCTCTGTTCAAATGGCACAGCCATTTGGCTAGCTAGTGTCTGAGGATTCTATTGGCTTTATCAATTTCATTACTTTTTTCTTTTTTTTAAAAATTTTTTAAAGAATGGCATTGGTTCTCTTATTTTAAAAAAATAAGAAAATTAATCTTGTGTGAGTTGAATGGTTTATGTAGTGGTTGAGAGAAATTCTTGCTCTTCACTGAGTTGGAAAACTACTCTTCACATTTTAATTAATGTCCTAGTACTCCTAAGTGATGACTACATTTCTCATGATAGTCCTGCGTAAGATTTGTGCACCTCTAGTGAGACTGACAATTCAGCACAGTCATTACTCACTATTGAAGAGGAAAACTGAAAAAAAACCAAAAAAAAATCCAACCAATCAAAAACAAAAACCAGGAAATGTGAAGAAAAGCCAGGACTGTGGAACCAAATTTAAATCTGTGTTGCCAGAATCTAATTCGAAGCTACTGAAGCTATTCAAAAATCATTAAGTTAATGAAACACTGGGTTCTTTCTCAGTAAATAAGCTTGTACTCTTTGGGGTTTACTTCCACTGTGCCTGAATCTATCTTATATTTAACACCTGCTTTCAGATCCCATTTGGAAGCCAGTACTGACCAGCGGAAGCGATTACATCTCTCTCTTCAGGAACTTTTGGCATGGCAGCAATTGAAGGAGGATGAATTAAAACAGCAAGCACCCATTGGTGGAGATCTTCCCACTGTGCAGAAACAGAATGATATTCATCGGGTATGGGTTTTTTTTAAATTATCTTTTGGTCATTGCTTTTCCTTTGCAGGTCAGTGCTGCATGACACAGTCCTTGTTGGAAAGAATACCAGCTATAGCTTTAAAACAGTAGAGAAAATCAGCTTTTTGGAGACGGAAGTGTTTATGACCATAACCTTCAGAGACCTATAACAAACAGGCAGATTTCATAGCCAAACAATTACTGACCTAGTAATTTTTGTGGATTAAATAAATAGTTCTGAATCTTTTTTCTAAATCATGCATTCCAACTTCATGTATACTTTTTGAAACCCTAGTGTGGATTTTGGGAACGTTTGTGAAAAGAGTAGCTGATATCAGCCCTACTGCACAACTCTACCATGACACTGTTGTGATAACTGTCTGTGTTTCCTACTGGGTTCATCAGGGAATTCTTATGGAAAGATCATAGCAGAGCATCATATTGGGGACCATTCTAGACTAAGATTGGTATTAAAAGGGAACCTAAATTGAACACTTATATAGGAAGTTGTTGGTTTTGTGGTTTTTTAAACCCACCAAATGAACAATCCCCAGAATAATACTTCTGAATAATTCTGCATACAAAGATTCTCAGTGATTTTTTGTTGTTGTGGTGAGGGTATGCTCCTTCAAAGAATGTCTCCTGTGTTTGATCAATTCACACCAGCCTGATGCTAACCCAATGTCTGCTTTCACCTAAACAGTCTTTAATTTCATATGCCTTTGAAGTCTGTTCAGGTCTGAATGTGAATCACAGTTCTAGTACCTCTATTGTACAATATATATTCAAGCTCTCCTCTCCTTCATCCATGTGTGTCTTTAATTAAAATAATAACATTAGGGGAGGTTTTTACTTCTTGTTTGGTGTCTGATTATGCTTCAGTGTGCTATCAAAAAAGTTATTTCAAACAAATGTAACTTTTATTGAAGAATTTAAGTTATCAATCTGATGGCTTGATTCAATGAGAAGAGAATATTCCAAATCCTGTGATTATTCTCTCAAAGAATTGTGCTGTATATATGTAACTTCCTTTTTGAAACTTACCATAAAAGGTATTGTTTCTGAAGTTCCTAAACCTCTGATTTTGTTGCTTCATGGAGAAATGTGAAATGGTGCTATAAAGCAAAATTGGATCACTGTTTTTTCCATTCATCAAGTAGCTGTATATAAATATTGCTCTAATATATTGTCCTTCCTCACGGGGAAGGACACATTTGAGAACAGATAGTGAAATCAAATTTGGAAAGTGAACATGACATATCTTGCTGCTTTAAGTTATTTGGAGCCCTGAGTTTGTGAAAAGTCAGGAAGTATCACATTCCACCAGGCATGGATTTTTCCATAGGCACACAGGCATTCATCTACTGCAGCAAACTGGTGGGAAGTAGGGTCAGTCTGGTTTGTCAAGGACCTTTCTTCACCAAATGGTTGAGAAAGCCAAAGAGGAACAAAAAACATCTCTCTCTCTCAGCGCCAAATCTTTTTGAGGATAATATAATGCTTTGCTGCAAGGGGCATCTTTGTCACATTTCCTAGGTCTTCCCTCTGGAGAGGTGATGTGTAGGATGTGTCTTTCTCACAAAATTTTACGTGGGACTTAAAGCACTATCACAGAGATAGTGAGGTGAAAACATCCATGACTTTATGGGGCAGCACCATTCCTTTTTTCACCTTTCCCCCAAGAAAGTGAAGATGTGTTATATATAACCATGAAAGTTAAGAGAAACCTGAGGTCTGTTCTAGCCATAAAGTAGCAACTTCCATAAAGTAGTTTTAAAGCCCATCCAGAATATCAGGATGAAAGAAGCAATATAGATGTTGCTTTAACTCAGCATGACATTAACTCAAACTCTTTCTCCAAAGAGCCAAAACAAGAGTTAGAGAGGGATTTTTATAGAATTGTTACAACAAAACTTTTTCTATCTCAATAATATTTGAGTCTTTGAAAACATTATTTTTTTCCTAGACAGAAGAAATAGTTTTTCATCTAAAGAAATTACTTCTTATAATATTTTAGTCTTGTGTATTGCTCTATAAGCACTTTGAGTTTCCCAGAATTCATCATAAAGGTGGCAAGTCTTCAGTGATTAACTAAGTGATCTCACCCATCAAATGAAGTATTTAGAACTTCTAGGGAAGAGAAATATTGAATAAAAGTAAGATACCATGAATAGGGGCAAAATGACTTCATAAAAGAGATCTCACTTCTCCTTTTTAACTGCTCTGCCACTTGCAGATACATGACGCAGAGCTTTGGTCGTTCTGTCCAGTATCAAAGCTAGAATGTTTTAGTTCCTTTTAGAATTATGTCTTTTTCCTTTTCCCATCCTGTAGCACTTCAGAAGTGTGAGGCCTTTCTAGTTGTAGATATGCAGTTTCCCTGTGGGGAAAAGAACAAAACAGAATACTTGAAATTAATTAATTCAAATATCTCTGACAGAGGAGGGAAAAACAATCAACATGGCTGTCAACTTCAGGTTGCCTTTGATAAAATTTATGTTTGCAACATGGAGGTTTTCTACTTGATTCCAGTTGGTTGGTGGGTGGGTTGGTTGGCTGGAGTTTTTTCCCCCTGGACATTATGGACTTTGTTACTCTAGAAGTTTCTTTTAAAGAGGCAGGTATGCAAAGACAATATCTGAATGAACAGCTTAACTCATTTCTGAACATAAGAAAAATCTTTTCAAAAAGGCTTGTACCAAAAGTGTAGAAGCATCTAGCTTAAAACTGGAGCCCCCTACTGGAAAGCTGTTATCAAGAGGTTTGGGCCTTTGCTTAAGGGCAGAGCTTAGCTCTCAGGGTCTTAGATGTGAAACTACACACTAGCTGTGTGATGATCTTGAGAAAAAAAAATCTGCTGACTGCTCATTTTGTTCTCCTGAATGCCACTTCTGGAATTTAGTCTTCAGTAAACAAGAGAAGCATCTGCTAGATCTTATCAAATTTTTAAATGACTAAAACTTCTGGGTTTGGTCTGTTTTCATAAGTAAAATGCTTTTCTTTCTGTGAAGAATATTTTTTTGTTAGATAATGCCACAGCTGAACCCAGGTAAATTCTTCTTCTTCTTTCTTCTTCTTCTTCTTCTCCAGAAGTTATTAACTTCTAGAGAAGTGAATAAACCTCATCAGGGGAACACTATTTATATACAGTTTAACTGATTCAATCAAGAAATGGTACAATGAATACAAACATGATTTTATGAATGAATCCTTTTTCTAAAGAAGTGTTGCAAACTGATTTTATTTTTTCCCTTGAAAGATAAAATTTAAAGAAGAGCAAACATATTTAACCTCTCGATCATTTAGAAGACCATCTGGAATACCACAGAGATTCATAGAAGTGATGAAAAGAAGTCAGTTCTTACCACTTGAGTGGTCCTAGTTGCCAAGATTGGCTTTAAAAATTTTAAGAGTAGGATTCAGATGAAAATTTCAAATGCTTGAATCTATGCCAAAGGAGAGTTGAGCTCAACTGAGAACAGGAGTATCCATGTAGTCAAAATCATTGTTGTGTTATAAATGTGAGGTGCTTTTTAGACAAGGCAATTTGGAATGTATCCCAAATACACCCACATAACTGCTATTTGTTTGAACTTATATATATATATATATATAGAGAGTAGGTCATTTTGTCAGTTTTTGGCATCTGAAGAAATTGTTTCTATTCCAAAGTCTTAGAATGTGTGGGGAGGAGTGATGGTGGTGGTGTTAGTCAATGATAAAAAATACTCCTGTTCTTCAAAACATTATTTAATTACCTTACATTTTTATTTGTTTTACTCAGTATCATAATATTGCTTTAGTGAAATTGAATTAACAACTGTGTGCATGTTGCTGTTAATCTCATTTAAGTAACTTAGGCATCATGCAGATAACCTGCTATGTCTTTCATTCTTTTAAGAGTTGCTTCATTTGCTGTGTAGTGATTTTACTAACAGCATAAATAGCATTTATGAACATAGAAGGTACTTATTAACAATTCCATGGAAACCCTTTCACATGAAATCTGTAGCATCACTGCCTAAGAAGGAGTACACCTCCTGCTTCAATACAATAACCAATTCTGGTGACACAGTTGATAACTGCTTTTAACAATTAGGACAAAGCTCATTTTTTGAAAAACATTCTGGTTGGCAAACATGTTGAATTAATCTAATTGTATTCTTTCTCTTTAAAATACATTGAAAGCAGAAATTCATAGATTTAAACAACAGAGATAAATGTTAGTTTTACTAATGCAACTCTTTTCTCATTATAATTTCATTTTTCAATTTAAGCAATTGCTGGTTCTTCATTTAAAGAGATTTAAGGACACTCATGAGGTGGTAGTAGAGGTCTGAGATAAGCTGATCAATATATGCATTATTAAAATGGTGGAGAGAATGCCATTACTGCTGCCGTGTTGATGACAAATAGACATGCTTAAATAAAGTAGTTTACTTGCTTTTTTGTCAGGTCATACATTATGCGTATTCGATTTCCTCTACAGTCACCATGAAGTGTGGAAGAAGTTAAGGAATTCAATGAAATTAGCCTGCAATCATTAGCTGTACATTAGACATTCATTTAGGCTAATTCTGCTTTCAGTGATGGTCTAGTTATTATAAAGATGTATTTGTCAGGGCTCTAGATAGATTAACTTTTTTTTCTTCCTCCAAAAGAAGAGAAAATGTCTTTTATGGTTACTTATTATTTTTATTAGTAGTGTGTACATATCTCACAACAAAACTTTAATCAGAAAAGAAGCTTTTTATTCATACAGTAAGAACTTTTTTTTTAATGGGTTAGTATGAAATGAGCATTCATTATTTTTAATGCTGTTCTGTGCTACTGCTTCAACTTCATGTTTTTTTCATCCTCTCCTTTTTAACTTTCTTTAATTGAAACATATTTTAACTCAGTAGAAATCTGCAGATCAAAACTAGGGAAGGAGATGAGAACTGTACACAGATCTCAACACCATACTGTGTAGTATTCTATAACTCAGGATTTACAGACTATAATCACCTCCACCAGCTCCAACATTCAGAATGGAAAAGTTGGGGGGGAAAAGTTTAACACATTGGCTCAGTTTTCCTTTATTAATAGAGACACTTTTTCTGTTTGTGACAAAATAAAATATGCAAAGTCAGAAGTTCCTATTAGCGTTGCTCTATTTTTTTGATGAAGATTCAATGATTCCTGCTCACAAGCTTTGTGGGATGCAGTGCACATATGTTCTCCTTCTGTTGCACAAGAGATACAGGAGGAATGTGGCTTTAAACCTCTTCTGGAAAGATAATGCCACTCGGTGTATTGGATTGCCGTAGTTTCCTGCAAAAACAGTACAATCTGAAAAAAGAATATTTTGTCCTTCTCCTGATGCGCACATGAACATATCTAGGGGTGACCTGTCTAGTCCTTACAGCAGAACTAGTCATTCCCAAATGCACAGTTCAGAGGTATTTCTGGCTTTTAACTGTCCTCTGCATCAGTGTATTTCTGTGCTCCCCTGGAAAATCTGTGACTCCTTCCTGCTGTTGGTGTGTGTCTGCAGAACAGATGTTGTGCAAGTGCTTCTTATTTGACTGGTCTGGGGGACAGACATTTCTGAGAAATAATACAGCTTTGGAGACATTTCTAAATCATGTTATATCTTTAAGCTGTTATAGCATGTAATGTTTAAAAAACACTGGTTTAAGTGAGTTTGATTGTTGATGTTACTTTTAACACTATCAGCAGAGAGCAAAGCACACAGTCCATGGAAATGACCGTGCTGGATTTTAAGTTATGCTTTCTGCTGGCTTGCTTGACCTGCAGACCTGCCACACCATTCTAGTGGGACAGAATGATGGGAGATGAACACAAAGGCTAATTAAAGGAATAAATTTTCCTCATTTGGAGGCATGAAAAAGACTTTTTATATTTCCTCTTTCCATCACACTTCATGCAAAAGTCAAGTATGAATTTCAAGAATCATAAACCTAAAAATGTCTAGAGTTAGAGATTCAGCACTGTGGTAACTCCAGTCAGTTATTATGCAAAACAATATCCAGTGGTAATTTGTTAATACAATATCCAGTGGTAGTTTATTTGTTAATATACAGCACACTTTTTATTTGTGAAAAATAGTGTTGTTTTTTAAAGGTCAACATGATTCTTTAAAACATTTATCACAGGTATTAATCCAATGAAAGATTCCCTTATGACAGCAGATAGACTCTGTGAAAAGATTCCAGTCCCATTATTGTCCTTGACACAAAATGAAATTTTTTTGCTTTGTTATTCCTTCAACAAAGCAGACTTTGTTAAAAGGTTTTCCCAAGTACAGTTACAAACCTTATGGTCAGTCCTTAACCACTTAATAAAAAGTGTATTTAAATATTTGTTGTAGAATAATGTAGTTATTTCCTTAAGTTTACTTTCCTGAAATGTGTTAAGAACTTTCTACCTGTGAGTGCTTGTATTATAAGCTGTACGTGTTCCTGTTATTAGTTCTGGTGGATGTTTCCTGTACAGAGAGTCACATATCAAATATAATTCAGAGTGTAATGAACTTTTTAATATTGAATTTATAATCCTTCATTAGTTTGCATAGAAATACAAATTTTGGTTAATAATTAATTTGACTGAATTGGTGAGTTTATTATGTAATGCTGGTGTTGTAAGGAGAATTTTCTAATCCCTGCAGTAAAATATCTATTTTCTACTCATGGCATTTGGCTCTCCTTTTTGCAGTATTGTGTTTTGTGTTACACTGTGCTATTAAATTACCTGCATATTTTACGTCTGTGCTACTTCAAACAGTATGAATCTAACAATGTTTCATAAATGCAGAAGAAAATCTTGAAATAAAAGAGTGGTAAGGACAATTTAGATAAATTCACTGCAACATGCACAAGACCCAATCCAACATGCAACCCACAAGCTGGGTTTCATCTGCATTTTTTGTGTGGTGTACATTTGGAATCAGATTAATAGAATCTTATATTCTCATTTTAATAAATAAATAAATAAATAAATAAATACTGGGATATGTATACTTTCAGTAACCTACCAAAGCTTCTAATACTAATCTTGAGAAATTTGCTCATGGTCATTTAAAAGCAGGGTGTAGAAGAGAGATAGTAAAAGGAGCTGTTGCTGAAAGAAGAAAAATGCACTATGCTAGTAGCTCATTTGCTCCTTTGAACACAATATGATTCCAGCTTAAGCAAAAGCTGATGATTTTAATTTTTCTGTGTGTGTGTTTTGTTGCTTCTTGCCATACACATGTGGAAGCTGTTGCTGGAAATTTTGTTCTGACATTGATATTCTGACCTGGTATTTACTCATGGATCCACTTACAAGAATTTTGTTCCTTAGACTTTCAAGAGGGAGCTAAAAACAAAAGAACCTGTTATCAGGAGTGCCCTTGAGACTGTGCGAATCTTCCTGGCCGAGCAGCCCGCGGAGGCAGCGGAGAAGGTCTGCCCAGAACCGAGAGGTAATTGAAGCAAGAACAGGGTAATAACACATTGCTGGAAAGATCAGTGATGATCAGCGATGATTAAATAAATTCTGCCAGCCGCTCTGAAAGCATTCCTTTTACACTCCGAGCTGAATGCCAGTATTCACAAACTAAGCTAAAAATATAGATGAAAGCAAGCCTTAGCAATCCTTCTGAACACTGTGGTACTAAATAGGCATGCATATTTATAAGCAGATTTCGAAACTGCCTTTAAACCTTCAGGACCTGTCTATAATTACAGCCTCATTTGAGGTCTCAAAGCTGCAATTTAAGCTAAAATTCACCTTGTAGTCTCAGTACTACAGGAGATCCCAAATCCACCTAATTGCAGCAAAACTTCACAGTGATTAATATTTATCTATGTGCAGAAATATTGTGCTGAATCAGCTGATAAACTTCTAGCTACACCTTGCATGTTTCAAAATGCCTTTATGTACTTAAATGCATATTTTGCTGATTTTTATGTTGGCAAGATTTAAATTTTTTTAAGAGATTTGCAAACAGGAATACATTAATAAAACAAATTTCACAGGTACCTTTGTTTATGAATAGATTCTTACTGAGATTTGAACTTACCCAGATGGCAACTGTCTTAGTTCTGAGACAGAATATGTCTTAAAAAGCCTCTTCACTTACACATTTAGATCTCCCACCTGAAGAAAGAGCCCACAATGTCACTAAACTTCTGCAAAGGCAAGCAGATGAGGTCAGAACTGAGTGGGATAAGCTGAATCTACAGTCTTCTGATTGGCAAAAGAAGATTGACGAAGCTCTGGAAAGACTGCAGGGCCTTCAAGAGGCAATGGATGAACTGGACCTGAAACTCCGCCAGGCTGAGGCATTCAAAGGATCCTGGCAGCCAGTGGGGGATCTGCTAATCGACTCTCTGCAGGATCACTTGGAAAAAGTCAAGGTATGTGTCGTATATCAGTATTTCTGAACATAAAATTGCTCATTATACGAATCCCCTTATCCATAATTTTCTTTTAGAGTTAGAAATTGGTATCTTTGTACCATAGTGACTTATATTAAGAAGTACATGTAAAGAGTTTTGTAATTTCAGAAATTAAAATGCAGTGGGATCCTCATTGAGAATGTATATTGCTGATATGGGTAAAAGCACTACAGAAATGTGTAAAAATCCTCAGCACACTCACTGTTAACTCAGGAGAGGCAAACTTGACCATTAAATAGAGCAAAATAGAATAGATAACAGAATATAGGGTAAAAGTATATAAAATTAGGTGTTTTCTTTATTATATTTTTCAGTATGATTAGTACATAATTGTTTCTATAGTTGTAGAGTAGAATTTAAATAATTTAAAATATACGGTTTTTCATTATGGTGGTATTTGCTATCTGTCTTTTTTGATAAATAGGTTTCATAACTAAAGATAGTCTAAAAAAAAAAAAGCAGCAACCCTGGAAAAATTGTCATTATTTTCTATAACTTAATGCTTATCTGATTTTAAGGGTTGTTTCATAAAATCATTGCTTATTGAGAAACTTGGGCAGACTTGTCCTCTTTCAGCATGACTGCCATGGACAGACTTGATAAATAATACAAGATTCCTTCAGCTAGAGCACAATAGAGGCAGTTGCCATTTTGATAAGAACAAAGTGCCTCTGTTCCAGTCACATAAATGGGAATCATCAGTCATTTTGAAAGAGACCTGAGCTAACTGTTATTTTCTCTAGTTGAACATTAGGATCTAAGAAAGAGGAAATAGAATGACTAATGGCAAGAAAAAAAAAAGCCTCTAAAAATCAAATGTAGTTTATTAAAATGAAAGTCCTCGAGTTTTAATCACACAGAAAGTTTAATGAGCATCTGTACAGATACTGTACAAGAACAAATGAAATAGTTAGTAGCTGATGAACAGCTAGCTGCAAAATTTGTTTATCTTTATTTAAATTCATAAATGAACAGAAGAGATCTATTTATAGATTCTCAGAAAGTGCTATTACAACCATGGTTTGGTTTTGTTTTTTCATTTTGAAGAAGATATTCTGAACATAAACAGTGAATCTCTGATATTACTGGAAAACAAAGCAAGTCACTTAATTCTAAAGCCATGACCAGGAGTGTTGACTCCATAATTATAGTTCTGAGTCCTGTTATGGTCTAAAAAATAAATAAATGCAATCTAGATAACACAATTAATGACCTATTAATTGATTCACTTAATGAAAAAATACTTCTCCTTCGCAAATGTTCCAATTATAACCTAAACTTGTTGAAGTTATATAGCCTTCAGTTAAAAGTTGTTAGCAAGCAATAAGGCTTTTTCTTTATAAATTGTATTATCAGCCAAACATTATCCAAGTGACACATTATATATGTCTCATCCCTGATCTGGTTTTTTTTATGAGGAGTATCCCAATGACTGATACTACAGTATGAGGCAAAGTCCCTCTTTCTGTCTATACATCTAAGAAAACCAAGCACCTTCTGAGCAGATCTTCTAAACATTGGTCATATGGGACTACATTTCTTGCAAGTCCTTCTCTTAATTTGGATCACAGTAGCTTTCCCAAACCTAATCTGATGAACAACTTCCTAGGGAATGTGTTTAGACTAGTGCCATTTGTCACTGTTCTCTTTAGTTAAAGTTGCTGGAGCTGGTGAGTTCATGGTATAACTTTGAAATCACACGAAATAGTGGATCCTTGGTCAGTATTAATATGGTGCTGATAATATTATTATTTTCTTTTTTTATTTTTATTTTTATTTTTATTTTTATTTTTATTTTTATTTTTATTTCGCATGCTTCATCTGTATTAATGTACAAATTGGTCTTCATCTCTGATTGTGAGATCAAGAGATAGTTTCACCTGTCTGCTCCAAAAGATGCAACCTAGACCAGAGACTATAACCAAAATATTCTTCAGACTTCTCTGCTGTCATCTGTTATTCTCCCTTTTTTCTTCTCTCATATGAGTTAGCTTTTCTGACTGAAATATAACTTAACTTCCTTAATAACACACATTCTTTGTCTCCCTTCCAAACATATCTTTCTGTCCAGTAAAATCCAAACCATCATTTAACTGGCTTAAATTCAGTTCGAGCCCAAATTAATCTATTATTTTTCCCCTAATATCCATTTCCTGATCAGTTTGATTGTAGCTCAGATCATATTTTAGACATGGCCTATGATTTCTGCTCCTTTCTGCAGCAAATTCAATGATGCTTTCTCCTTGCAATCACTAACAAAAAGTTACCCTTTTCATCAGAATGCCTGGAACACTTAGGGTCTCATGAGACCACCACTCATTTTTTATACTAAGCTTTTGCTGCTATGCAATTGATATAGAATTGTGCCTTCCTCACCCATTTGGTATCTTATTCAAAGACCCATTCCAGGGATTGACAGTAGAATCGATTTGTCTCTGTTTCTTCCCCAAAGACTCTCGTTTGCTCCATAGCATCCAAAACCTTGATAATGGTTGTGCTAGCAGCATGCAACAATCATTCCATGTCACGCTGATACCTTCTCATTGTTTTGTTGTCTCTCTGTAGACATCTGCTGAGAAATACTAATAGAAATTAGTGCCCATAGGAAGTTTCAGATTTTTATACTCTTACACTCTGGAAAATTAGGGTTTTTTAAATTAAAATCTGCTATTTTGAGATGTTGTGCATGGAGTTTTGTGACTAAGAAGCCAATTTTAATGGTGTGGTTTGGCTAAAGGTGGTTCATACTCCCAACATACTCATGAGAGCACAATGCAAAGCACTTTTTTCTGCCAGTGATATTCTAACATACCACTAGCAGCATAAAACTGCTTCAGTTTTCTGTCATACACAGCACTGTAACAGAACAGCAGAGTGTCTAGACCCCATGAGAGATATAACTACATTCTTTTTTTCTTGTTTTGCAAAGCAATGCAAAACAAAACAATCCAAAACAATCAAAAAACCCAACAAGAAAAAATTAGGAGCAGGCAGTAGTGTCTGTGGTTCCTTTAGTTCAAAACAGAAATGCATATCTCAAGAACACCTTCCAAATAAAAGGCTATTCATGTAGAATCATGTAGATTTTTTTCTCAGTTAACTCCAGTCTGCTATAGGATAATTAGTTCTCCTTCATTGTCACATAAAGAGGGCACCTTGACTCAGTATGATGATTGATAAGTGTGAAAAGCAGAACAGAATTTAGTGACATGTCTTGTATTTTTCTGTAAGGAATTTTCATGGAAGTCTTAGTCTTGCTTCTTGCAGTTTAGTCTGGTTGTTCTTGCAGATTCACTTTTACAGTTCTGAGTAAAGCAGTTGCATGAACTTTGTGTATAGATTATGGACTCTATGTATTTAATATAGCAAGGATATTCACAAAGGCTGTAAGTATCCTTTTAAATTCTTTTGCCAAAGTGTATTTACAATTTTAGTACAATTTCTTGTTGAATTATATGCTGTTTATTTCTTCAGTTTAATTGACAGTCGTAGCCAATTGTATGTCACTGACAAATGTCACTGGAAAGTGTCAGCCTGAAATTTATGTATTTGTAAACCAAATGGAGTTTGCAGTTATTCATAAATCAGAAATGAACTGATCACTGATCTGCTCATCCTCTATTCCAAAATTACTTTCTGTGCACAGGGACTGGGGAAAATCCTTTTGTCCCAAGTCATCTTTCTCAAAAGGAGACAGAAGTAAGACAACCCATTAAAATAATTAGCTACATTTCAGTTCGGTTCATATCCAGCCATAAAAAGAAAATAAATAGATTTGCAAAGGTTAAAATTCCATATTATTACAAACATTTTAATACTAAATCAGCAACCTCAATTGTAGAACAATGAATGAGGACATGTAATTCATTTGAAAAATAATGATAATAGTGGTCAAAAAGCCTTAAATATTCTTCTGTAGTTCATTTTGGTGCTTTTCAACTACTGATGTGCTGAAAAGAGGTATTTCAGCAGAGTGAGCTCTTACAGTGCTGTTATGAGGGAACTGTGCTGACAGCTGCCTCCTATGGAAATTCTGACAGCAAAGTGAGTTGTTGAATTTCTAATTTATGTTCTCATCCCAAAATTATTTGAAATGCTTAGGTAATTGATCATTTTCTATCCTTCCTAAGAAAAAAAAGAATGATTTTTATATGGAGCTATTTTTGGTCACATATAGGGAAATCAATGAATGACACCTAGAAGCAAGCCAGTAGTCCCCATCCATCCCCTCCTCGCAATGGAGATGTGTACTGGAGATCAGTTTTAAATATGTCAATAGAAGCTATGCAAGAAATAATTACCTGGAAGATGTATTGAGTAACCAGAATTTCCAGTCAGCTAGGTATCAATAGCAGTGCCAGATCCATGTTAAACCAAAAAGAGGTCAGATTGCACTGTGATGCCTACTCTTGTCAACTTTTTTCTAACATAAAATTATGCTATGCACCAAATTAAGTTAGCAGAGCTCATGCTGTCCAGTCTGTAAAGTAAAATGACATTACATATGCAGCAACTTCCGAGAAGTTTTTCATTCTCTTTTTTTAGTGATAGACTTTCTTCTATAGATACACTCATTATTCTTAGTTTTAAAAACCTCAAAAATGCTGAAGTATTTCATATGCAGAATTTTAGATTATGAACTATGATTTGATTAAATGTTTTCAAACTGTTTGTACTATTAGAAGATGGCAGAATCCACTGGTTCGTAGCTGAATAGAAAACTATTTGCCTGCAGTGTAGGCAATGGAAGTGTTAATGTTTTCTTCAGACTATAACTAAAGTAATTACTGTTACAAATGCCTCTCAAGCTTACCATTTCATACATATGTCATTCTGTGATAGAATCATACAATAATTATTTATGATATGTTCCTAAACTACTTCAAAATGCATATACATTTTTGCACTTTAATTTGAAGCCAGCTGTTACCACCAAAGGCTATAATCAATCTGGGTTAAGATATTCTATTTCCTTTAGCAAGTCTCCTAATAAGTCCTGTGATGGACTCTAGGACTTTTAAAACTATTATACACAGAATAACCATTTCCTACTAATGAATTTTTAAGCTTTCCAAAACCCAAAAATTAGTGCCTAAGAGAATTAGGGATGATCTTTCTAAACAGGTTTTGTACTTGTAAAATATTTGTAGTTTAGAGATTGTTCTAATTAAGATGCTATAAAAGGAGGAGATGATCTAATGGCATACTAGAAGACTTTTAGGTTTTAAATATAAATATGATCAATAAAACCAGAATTTACAAAACATCACTCTTTATCAACTGTTTTACTGCTATTATAAACTAAAACAACATTAAAGTACATAAGAACATAATACACTCTATTTTAAAATAAACCAAAACCACACTGAAAGTCACTGGAACACTTTGACATCCTACAGATGTCCTTGTGATATATAATATTCCTGTGAATTTAAAACTTTTTGGAGTTGGCTATAATGAAGAAACAGTTGAAGTTTGTTCAATTTGTTAATGGGTCAGCTTTCAAGATGTTGTTATACATCAAGGACACTTCAGCTAACCACATTACTGAATTGGTGACAGCACGGCGTGTTGTTTTTATCTTTTTTTTAAATGCATTTTTATACCACAGAGAATTTAGTAGGGCTGTTTGGTTGTCACTGTTGAGGGCAAGTTTAATTTGCTAAGGTTTGTCTTAAATATGAAATTGAGTTAAAAATCATGAACTGTTTTGTCACGTAGTTGTACCAGCTGATTTTAGTTCTGTTATGCTTCTGAGCTTGTAGGAGATGAAAGTTACTCAGTTGTGTACTGTGGTATCTTAATCTCATTTTAACAGTTTATGAGTCAATTTATTTTCTCACACAAAAGGAAATATATTCACAAGTGGTTATTTAATATGTAATTATCATGTTTTTTTAACTGATATGAATTTAATCTAAAAGCCTAATCTGCCTTATGTTGTTTCCATGTAATCAGTCAGATAAGATTGGAGAGTTTGTTATGGCAATAACTATGGCAGTACCCTATATCCAAGTCCATTTTAAATACCTGAAGCAAAAAAAAAAAATTCCCTCTACTTACTTCTGCAAGAAGTTATACATTTCTTATCTCATGTTTAGATGTTACCACCGTATCTATAGTGTATTTTTTACAGAGACTAGGTTACATTGGTTTTCCATCTGTATCGAGCTGCCTGTTTTAAGGGAGAATCCAAAATCTTCTTTTACATAGGAATAATAAGAATGAAGATGAGCAGGAGGAGAAAAGAAACTTTGATCTCTTAAAATTAAGACTGCTCTTCACAATAGTGCTTAATTGGAACCAGTAGCATAATTGTGATGCAGAAAATATAGCATTGCTCTGCTAACAAAGAGGAAACAAAAATGAGTATTCTTTAATTAACTTTCTGAGGAATGATGACAATTAGTGTGAGAAGCACCTTCTTGTAGATCATTTTTCAAAAGAGGAAGCAGCTGGAAAAGAGCTGTACCAATTTAACCCAATTTGGGTCAGATTTTTGTTAAGTGTATTAATACAATAATAGAACATATTGACTATTTTCTCTTTGATTAAGGACTTTTGGGCTAAAGAATAGTGATAACTTTTCTCTGGCAGCTAATGCAGGAAAATTCTTGAACTCGAAAGAAGAAAAAGATGTCACCAATAAAAGTGGAATTCTTTTCTACGTCCAACCCAGTTTGGTAGAAGACACTATTATTAGATCAACAGATTTCATTTAGAGCCAAATTTTTCCTTGTATGAACTCACCCTGCTGATTTCAGTGGGAGTTCAACATGCACATCTGCAGGCAGAATTTGACTTTTTAAGTATTGGCAATCTCTGATCTTGGTTTCTGATAGCCTGCTGAGAGAACTGACTAATACGTGTATAAAGACTTGTCTGTCGTTTTATGCCTCTGAAGTTCAGAATTGAGGTCAGACCAGAACATTTTAAAGAGATTTCTCTTTATCAGTTTATCAGAGGGAAGAATGAGACATGAGCTTTTAGAAGGAGAATTAAACATTAATTTTTAAGTACCTAAGTGGCATGGTTATAGCAGGGACTCTGACATTTGGCATAGCTTTTTGTTTTAAATTTGCCATATAAATGCAACATGCATAGATATTAGTCTGATGATGAAGTATTAACATTCCAAGACATGACATTAAATCAAAGATGCTCTTGAACTGTTTTGGTTCTTTTCAAAAGCCTTCTTTTTTTCATGAGCCGGATACGTAAATATTTAGCCAAGGGGAAAAAAGTATAATGTGAGTAACACATTTCTTCTTACTATGGGACCATTTTATTCAGGCTTTCCTAAGTGAGTGTGGCACAGGGAGGTGTGTGGCTAAAGGGAGCAAAAATATATCTAAGGAGTATTTATAACAGAACTCTGATCTGCTATATATGGTCTGCTTTTGAAACATTCCTACATAAAGGAAAAGAATGTCCCAGAAATTAATATAAAGCCAGAGACGTGGACATTCACTGAGACATGAGAGGAGGGAAAAAAGCAGAGTATCAGAAATGAATTTTAATGCTGTTTGTTTCTGTGATTAGGCTTTTTTTTTTTTTCATGAAGAAAAATCTGTCAGTATTGTGTTTCTAATGAAATCTTTTCTGAAAACATTGACAAAATAAATTCCTGGGACCTATCAAGTGTGCAGATTCTGTAATGATATTGTTTGTATGACATGGGCAAATCAATGAGCAAAGTAAAATCAATTTATCAAGCTCCTGTGCTGGTACACAGTAATTGTCTAGGGCCTGTTTGATGTAGGGAGTGGAATGAATGTTGATTGCCTGGAATGTTTATCAGGGACCAAGGGATTTACACATTTCTCATTTTCATCTTTATAAATTTAAAGCCTAATAGAATATTATTTCATTTTTTTGTCCAAGGTTAACCCGTAATAAAACTTTATAATTACTACTTAGCACTGTTAGAGTGCTTCTCATGTTCTAGAAGGTATAAGTTAATCTTCTCAGCTTCTTTCTGAGACTGCAATAGAAGTATTATCCCCAGTTTACAAATAGGGCAACTGAATCAGTGAAACTAATTTGTCCAGACAGCAATGCCACTCAAATTATTCTTATTCTCTTTATATTTTACCTCAAAATATTTTTATTTTAGTTGGGTTCAATTGTTTATTGGATTAAGTCATCAGTCATGGCAAGAGCCACTGTTGCCCATTTCCCAGAGCCACAGCCTTCTCCCCCTCAAGACATGACAGGGCAGCAACCCAGAAGGATTTCAGCCTGAATGCCTGGGAAGGTGGGCAATGCTCATTTCCCATCCTGTGTCTGGTGCTGTTATAGAAACAAAAGACATTTTTTAATATTTTAAGTTTTATTTAACTGTCTCCTTTTCAGCATTTCATTTTAATGTTCTTCCTTCCTACATTAGCTTAAAAAGTAAATCATTGTCACTTGGGGTTGCTAAAATCTACTGTTAGAGCTGAATTTCTCCTCTGGCATTACTGAAAGATGTTCTTGTTAGATGTAAGAAGTGTCAGGATTTACACCTCAAGTGGGCCCGTGGGAATCTCATGGGGTTTAGCAAGTGCAAGGTGCTGCTCATGGGTCGGGGCAAACCCTGATATCAATCCAGGCTGGGTATGAGCAGATCGAGGGCTGCCCTGACCAGAAGGATTTTGGAGGTGTTGGTGGGTGAGAGCTGGACATGAGCTGGCTCTGGGCACTCACAGCCCAGAAAGTAATTTTTATCCTGGGCTGCATCCAAGCACTGTGAGCAGCAGGGGAGGGAGGGGATGCTGCCCCTCTGCTCTGCTCTGCTGAGACCCCACCTGCAGAGCTGCGTCAGCTCTGAGGTCCCAGCACAGGAAGGACATGGAGCTGCTGGAGCGAGTCCAGAGGGCACCAAGACGAATAGAGGGATAGAACACCCCTCTAATCACCACCCTCAGCACAGAGGAAAGGCTGAGAGACTTGGGATTGTTCAGCCTTGAAAAGAGAAGGTTTCAGGGTGGCCCAATTGTGGCCATGCAGTACCTGAAGGGAATCTAGAGGAAAAATGGAGAGAGACTATTTAGTAGTGACAGGGATAATGGCTTCAAGCTGAAAGAGAGAAGTTTAGATTAGATATTGGGAAGAAATTCTTTATTGTGAGTGTGGTGAGACACTGGAAAGGTTGGACAGAGAACTCGAGGATGCCCCATCCCTGGAAGTGTTCAAGGCCAGGTTGGATGGAGATGTGAGCAACCTCCTCTAGTGGAAGGTTCCCAGTCCGTGACAGAAGGGTTGGAATGAGATGGTATTTAAGGTCCCTTCTGACCCAAGTCATTCCATGGCTCTGTGATTCTGTGTTGACTTGGGGTTTCACCCATGCCCACACCACACACATCATACAGTGGTGGTGAAAATGTGGAGAAGGGAATTTCAATATTAATTCAAGAGTTGGAACACAGAGCTTTCAACAGAGCAGATGAACAGTCCATCTGACTTGGATATTAGAGACTGGGTGGGCTGTAATAACTTCTTTTGGCCTTAAGCTCTATGAAAAAACTTCCTCCCCTTACTAGAGGTAGTAATTATCAACTTTATGAGGCTAAACATCATGAAATGCTTACAGGGTAAATTAAAAGACATGAGAGGAGAAAGTAAAGATTTCTTTTAAAATTAAAATAAATATCTCTATATGCTTTTTGTTGGAAAAAATGAGGAGTTTCTGAAACTTCTTGTCTGAATTGTTTAATTTTGGTTAAGTGTCAGAATACAATCTGTGTTTTAGTAGTCTCTATGCTAAGCTTTTGTATGTATCCATATTTTTCCTCCTGAGCTACAGGGTCTGCCTGCTGATATCTGGAAGCTTGAGGTGTTTTGTAATGTTATGATACAGCTGTTGCAATCTTTCTGGTTTAAACTGCTTTCTCTTTTTTTGTCAGTGTGCTGGTTTTAAAACCCAAATGGAAAAAAAGCCCCACTGAAAGTGCTCCCTTCCCTCTCACCCACCTCTCCATAAGAGGGAGACAAAAAGCAGAGAGTCTGAGTTAAGAGCAATTTACTTGAAAAGCAGCTATGAAATTAGAAAAACTAACAGCATTATTAATAACAGAAGTATACAACAGAGAGAGTGATTTACATATTAAAAAGGATATTCACTGGCCAAGGCCCTGCATGGCCACAGAGCTAAAAGGCAAAAAATGTCCCCCAGACCCTCCATATGGAGCCATTTTTCCCCCCACCCCAGCCAACACCCCAGGTCTCTTCCCAGAAGTGAGGATCCCTTCTTCCACCCCTCAGCAATGGCATGGATGGTACGGAATACAGCCTAGGCTCACCCATGAGACTCCAAGCTCTATCCTGTGCACGACCCCCGCTCGACCCTTCCCTGCTCTCTCATGACAACTGGAGAAAACCAACTCTGTCATGGCCAAAACTAGGACAGTCAGTGAAACACTACATTTACCTTTAAAATGCTGTGCTGCTTTACAGCACAGTAGAGATTTGCTTTGTAGCAGCTATTTGCTGGGGACAAGGAGTCACTATAATATGAAAGATCTTTTGGTAATGAAAACAGGTTGTTATTCAATCTTTTATGTTTGTATAGCCAGTATACATTGTTTACAAGTTAACTAATAGCAATAGATAGCACGTTATTAATGGTTTAAAACCAATTATACTGAGTCTACAGCCTAAGCATAAATATTTTTCAAGTGCTTTTAGCTTTAATAATCCTGACTGAAACCATATTAAAGGAAAACTTGCTTTTGCAAAAATTCCTTTATGTTTCCTGTGTCCTTGGTATAGTCGATGTTAGACTTCCAGATCACACTTTGAAATCCTTTAAGTTACTTAAAATTCCTAGGCACTTCTTCTCTTCTTGGTTGCAAAGTAACTGAGTAACTGGCTTTGATTATATGGCAAAATTGGTGTGGAGCTTTTTATGACACTTCAGCAGTCATGGACTCTGCCGTGACATGGGTAGAGTTGTTCTTGTACAGTGAATTACAAGCTAAATTTGCTCATTTACTTTTCCCCCTCCATGGAGGAGAGCACAATTTCAGAATAAATGGCAAGGCAGTAGCATTGGCTGTATTTGTTCAGGGATCATAAAGCTGTATATCACCTGTTGATTACAATAAATAAATAAATAGATCAAAATTTGTAGTAACCCAAGTTATCTGTGTTTCATGATAAGTGCATCTATTTATTAGTGTGCTTCTGTTGATTAAATTACACGTCCTAATAAATAAATATTTTCTGGTAGATATAACATTGCTACAAATCATATCTTTTTCCCTTGACAGTTCAGAAAAGAAGAAAATTAATACCTGGCAGTAGTTCATTTTTCATTTATTCTATTCAAATTTTAACAACCTTATTTTTAAAGAAATACTGAGTTAGTCTTCAAAATTGCAGGAAATAACTTTTGAAAAATGTAATGTTTTACTGATTTAGAAACACAGAATTCAGTATGGGATGGAACTTAAAGGGAATTTGATTTTCTTTCTCCCCTGATGTTTTTTGTTTGAACTATTTTTATCCCAGAAGAGGATTTATATTCTACTGTAGTTCACTCTTGCTTGGTCATTTCTGAGTTTATAAAAATATATAGGATGGAAAATTAAATCAGCTGAAATCCATTTTGTCTCAACACTGCCTGTCCCCAGGAGCACTACAATCAAATAAAAATACAGGGTGAGTTTAAAAGCAAGCTAAGTGTAGCATATTGAGCTAGCAGCTGACAAACCCAGGTTTCAATGAAATTTGAATCAGAGTACACTAAACCCCTTGAAGAAGAAACTAACTCAATTTTGAATGAAAAGGATGGAGACGGTTAAACTGTCCTGGGACAGTTCAGCCTTGCATGGTTTTAAATATAAAATGAGAAGAAATGCTCTGGCCCATGAATACTTCTCCACTTGGACACTAAACGAGCTGAGGTAGAGAATTGTCAGTGCTGGCAATCTGCTGTGGCTCAGGTATAGGGCAACCACTCACCTCACTGTGCAAATGGATCCTGCTCTGATTTAGCTGCAGCTGCTGCTTCTATAAAACCTTCCCACAACAGAAATTCATCTGACACAGGAGAACTTTTCTCCCTAAGTCATCTCATATTTTCTTCACGGTGCCAGATGTTCTTTTCTGTCTCTTTCACTGGTTATGAGAATTGAGGTTTAACATAAGCCAGTGCTAGCGGGAGACTCTTCTGTATGAGGGAATTCTTCAAGAAAATGTCGGGCTGGCATGAGGCCACAGCCTTGTATAAGTGCTGCTCGCAGACCGGGGAAACAGACTTTCTCTGTAGGCACAGTTGGCCTTTTCTTGAAATCTGCTCCCTACTAAGTGTGAGAAATATCCATGGTGGAACCTATCAGGGGATGGATCACACTCATAATTCTGGTCATACCTGAGTCCTAATGGGATGCAGCCACGGGTGTGGAATGAGTTGGCAGATGTTATTGAGAGGCCACTCTCAATTGTTTTCAAAAGTCATGGCAAGTGGGAAATTCTTGCATCCTGGAAGAGAGCAGGTGTCACTCTCATCTTCAGGTAGGACAGGAGGAAGGACACAGGGACTTATGGGTTATTCAGCCTCCCCCAATCCCTGGGAAGCTGATGGAACAGCTAAGCTTTTAAACCATCTCCAGGCACATGAAGGACAAGAAAGTTGCATTGGAGGCAAGTCATATGTGAGATACCACAGTGGTTGATCCTGGGTCGATGCCATTTAACATCCGCCTTAATGAACTGTTCCCTGGGACAGAGCACACCTGCAGCAATTTCCCAGTTGATACAAAAGCAAGAGGAGCAGCTAATACACCAGATGTTTGTGCTGTCATTCGCATGGACCTTGACAGCCTGGAGAATTACACTGAGAGGGATCTCATGGAATTCAGCAAGGAGAAATGCCAAGTCCTTGGGGGAGGAAGAGCCCCAGGAAAGACTACACACTCAGGACCAATTGGCCAGAAAGCAACTCTGCAGAGAAGAGCCTTGGGGTCCTGGTAGATGAACAACTGACTGGAACACACTGTTAAAATCCGATTATTACAGTTATTAGGGAGATGCCTCTGCCTCAGTTAAGGTGCAAACAAGACCATATGCTGAAGTCAATAATAAGGATTTTTTTTAACAGTAAAATGTGAAGTAGAGAGAGAGAAAGAAATAGAAA
>VZRL01012168.1:507711-527644 GCA_013397895.1 Origma solitaria | reverse complement strand
TCTTTATTTATTTCACACAGGTTTATCGAGCAGAACTTGTTCCCCTTAAAGAAAAGGTGCATCACGTCAATGAGCTCGCTCACCGCTTCACTCCCTCCGATATTCAACTTTCCCAGTACAATCTCAGCTGTGTGGAAGACCTGAACACAAGGTGGAAGGTGCTACAGGTATATTTCACATGATTTATATTTTTTAATGCTGCATTTAAGTAAATATTTCTATTTCTCTGTGCTTTGTTCCCTGTGGGATAGCACCAGAGGCATACTAAGGAATGAAAGATGAGAAAGACCAAGAAAATGTTTTGTTGTTATCATTCATAAATGCATTAGACAGAGGCCCAACCTGATATTGCAGCTGGTTTAAAAATATAAAGGGCAAGCCACATGTTTTGTACACTTTTCAAAGATAATATGCTCTTTTCCACAGAGCTCAGGAAACATTGTGAACAATTCACTTTTCAGTGTAAATTATTGCTTTGATTTATCAAATCCAGATATTTGGAAAACAATTTTTTTCATCTTCTCTGAAGACACTTGGAGACAGTATGTCAGGGTGAGATGTTATTGCTGATAGAACAGATAGTTAATTGAAATATTATGGTTTACTGTCTTTTGTCATATTTACTTAAATGTCATCTGGAAGATACAGAGAGTGAGGTGAAAGCACTCCAGTAAATTTTTAAACACATCCTGAGGGGAAAAGACATAAGTAACTTTGAAGGATTATCATCAACTAAAGGCCAAGTTGTGCTGCTTGGAAAGAAGAAAGACACATCTGTTCCTATAATGTAATTTTTCTACTTAAAAGAGAGCAGAGTTTGAAATGTATTGAGAGGCAGAGCTCATTTTAGTTAGAGGAGAATAAAATACCATAGACTAGAATAGAATAGTTCAGCTCGAACAAATGCACAATTATTTAGGCCAACTATTCTACATACAAGATCCACTGGGCACTCACACCTGAGTGGTACTTTTTAAAGTATTATGTATTTTTCCATCTTAGGGTTAGACTTATTTATGTATGACCAGCACTTCAGTTAGGTGAAGTTAGTTTTTCGATAGAAAACTGAAATTTTGGCCATGCAATAGGAAAAGCAAAAATGAAAATTGTTTTTGTTTCATGCAAAATCATTCTCATAGACTTCTCTGAAGTCTCATTTTCAAAAAGTAATTCTCTCTGTGTTCTTTCTCTTCTCTGTCTTTCCCCATCTTGCTTCCCTTATTTCTGCTTGGATTTTTTTCTCTACTCCCCTTTTTTTCTCTTCTTAGTTTACTTCTCTTTTTTTCCATCCTCAAAGGTTAGATCTCTCTCTCCTTGCCATATTCCTAATGGGGAAAATATTTCTTATCCGTGTATCCCATTTCCTATAAAATATCACTGCAGAAAAATCATAAAACAGACTTCTGTGCTATCGTTTGCCAGGAAGAGACCCATCCTTGGTTATGTGTGGGAAAAGCATAAGGACATAAAATTTATCGCATCTGAAACACCAGCAAATTCTAGTGTTATGAGAAAGCTGAAGAGCATTTTGTAAAGGAGGTAATCATATCTCATCTTTTGCTTTATTAACACTGGGAACTCACATAAGATCAGAGGAGGAAATGTATCATTTTAATCCAAATTTTACAGAGATGTACTATTATATTCATTTTATAAGCATAAAAATAATGCCGACTGCAGTCAGTCATTTGCGATATTACACAATGGTTCTACAGTGAGATTAGTGCTGTTAGTGAACAGAATCAAATGTTCCTCCAGAATCTTCCCAGAACTTCATTTGTATTTATGCAGTAAGGCATGTTTGCCATCAATTTACCTGGTTTGTATTCAATTTTAGTGAATATACTCAGGAGTATTACTGGAACAAAAATGTATAGAAAGCACTCAACCACTCACAGACTCAGCCAGTCCTGGTTTTGAAGTGCTGTGTGGAGTGCATTTCATTAATGAAAGCTGATGCTCTCAGCTCTGTCACTGAAAACTGTGTCATCTTCTGTGGAGTTTAAGCAACATAAAAATAATTAGCTTCATGCCTTTAATGAGTAATTTTGAGGAAAATACGCTGTTTATTTTTTCATTTTTCGTAAACATGAAAGGGGATGAAATTTTTCCAAGGAGCTACTTGTTATGGATTTCACAAGAAACTCTCATGTGTGCTTCAGTGCATGTAGTGAGCTGCTCCTGGGGTAAAACATGTCTTGCAAACTCTTGCTTACTTCCAGTTGACAATTAGTGAGCCCGGAATCCCAGACTGGCGGGAGTTATATCCATTTCACTTTGGTCAGAGATCTGGTTGGTGTAATGCGGGTCAAAGGGCAAAGCTCCTGACATGTAAAAGAATTTACAAGTATCCCACAGAGAATATAGCCTTCAGTTATCAAGAAAGATTTTTTTGCTTTAAATCAAATTTTGTTTACTCTTATTTAGAATACCTTTAATAAGGTGAAAAATACAGTAAGAACTGTCTTTCATCCAAAAAATCTATTAAGATACATTGTTATGATATTTATATTCTAATGCTTTTACTTTTGAAAGTTGGTAGTTCGAGAGTGGTTGTCTCTGAGCACATCAAAAATATAGAACTAAGTCAGCCCCAAAGCATTTTCCAACCTAAACTTGTCTATAATTCTATGATTTATATGTATAATGACTGTCAAGAAGCATAAGCCCTAAATTCAGTATCATTCCTAACTCCTCAGTAGCACAGCTTCTGCACGATGTGGGGATTTGAAGTTTGTCGTCGTGCAAAAACCACACTGCCTCTCGTTAGAAGGTCCAGCCACAACTATTATTCTGTCCCCTCAAACAGCACTCTCTGCTTGCAGGAGCTGTGAAGAGCCAGCAGGCTTTTAGTACCCCTGCAGGCAGTTCTCTAAAGTCCTATCATCATTTTATTTGTATTCTGCTGGGGACAGGCTCTTTACTGAGCTGCATAATGCACGCTACTGTAATAAGTATCGCTGCAATGAATTATTTCAAAAACTGGCTTCTTCTGTGTGCTCCACAAATATTAGCTGACTCTTTCAATCTGTGGTGAAAAATATGAATGAATCGTACCATCTGTATTTCCAGAGGTACTAATATCGAGAGTCTAAAAGCCGAAAAGGAGATCCCTTCTTTCCTGAAATCAGTGTAAAATTGTCACGATGAATCAAAGTCCTGCTGACGAGTGAATCTCTAAAGAGCTGAGTCACAGTCGTTCTGGGCAGCAGTCCTCAGCTCACACCTTGCTTTTTATAGGGGCTGGACACCAGGGCAAGTTAAGTTGCAGCAAAATATAACCTGAAATCGGCAGTGACCTATTGTAGTATGTTTTAGGTTTGGGTTTTTTTTTAATTTTACTTCACTTTCTGTCTTCCATGTCTTCTCCAATAAAAATATCCCACCAAAAAAATGAAATAATAACAAAAATACCTATGTAAAAAAAAAAGAAGTGTTTTTCAGGTCTCTTGCAGTTGAATTGAACCAAATTTACTAGATTCTCAGGTTCTTTTTTTCTTTTAATTATATGTCATAGTGGTTTCAGAGAGTAAACTCATGTCTAAACCATGGAATTAAAATTTGAATGTGATGAAGGATAGTCTCTCATATCATTTTGCCTAAAGAAAAAGAAAAACCTCTCTTGCTTTACAGTTCAGTTGTCCAACAGGTACTGCATAGGATCCTCATAAAGGAAAGCTCTAGTAATACACTTAAATAGAATATTTGTCTTAAATTTTTCTACATCTTAAATTACAAGTAGAGTTATTTATTATTAAACAGTGAGCATAAACTGGGGTTAAAGTTGATAGATTGACAGATAACATAACAGTAGCAAGAAAGATGTTTCTTCCTCTGTATGAGACAGAGAATGCCATGTCTAAATGAATGAATGTTATAAAAGGCAGATTTTTTTATTTGAGCATTACTACCTTTCTGTTACCTTAGCAGCTTCTCTTTCCATTGTGATACTTCCTTAATTTTAATTATCATTTTTTTTCTATTTCTTTGGTCTTTCCTCTTTTTTAAACTATATTTTGACATATGTCATCTGTTAGTAGCTGGCAAAAATGGGAGACAACTTTTCTAAATATATGGAGCAAAAATTCTAGCTCAGCTAGAATTATAGCAGTTAAGGCACTACTAAATTCATGGTGCTTTTCAACCCTGAAATTTGAAATTATTTTGTAGTTGAAGAATTCATCTTCCCAGCAGAGGGAGATTTTGGTCCTTTTTGGAAGACAAGTTTTCCCATCAGACTACTTAGTTAAACTGTTGGTTTGTATATTCTGTGAGAACAGGAACTTCTGCCAAAACCACAATTGTTACAGCTCTTTAATGGTCTCTTATTTGTTTAATTTGCTCTGCCAGTTGGCTGGAGAAGTCATATACCCATGCATTTTTCTTCATTTCTGTTAGACTGAGTCTGAGATTTTCTCAATGTTTGTCTGCAAAATTATGCGTATAGAATTGATCTTGCAGCCATTGAGTCTTTAGAGATCCTATTTATTTATTTCTGTAAGTTAGTGGAGGAAGGCCAGCTATCAGGATTGGGATTCAATTCTTCTAATGAAATGTGTCAAAAAATTTGGAAAGATTCCTTTCTAAATTAGGAGGACACCTTCATTGTGGCATCTTTAGGGCAGTCAGTGAAAGAAAGTGTATAACTATAAACAGGCATGGTTATCATCCACAGACATGCCAGCAGGAAAACTAATAAAACCTTATTAAATTTATGATGTTGTGTGTGATGAATTTCACTTTGTTGGAAATTATAAATGCTTTAACCATTTTTTGTATAGGAGGTGCATTCATTTTGAGAGTTTTGTTATCCTCTTTTGACTTTCTTTACTCTGGAATTTTGTCCTCTATGAAGACATTTTGAGAAGCTACGCAGAGGAATAGCAATTTACCCAACTTTATATTCTCATTAAAATATGCATCTGTAGATTCTTTCAATGTATTTTTTTGTTTCTCATATATGTGTGTGAGTGTAGGGGATTATAAAAGCTGATTTATTCTGTTTATATGTAAAAAGAAAAGCACTTAAAATTTATCAAAAGTAAAAAAAAATTGTTACACGTGCAGCTTGAATTTAGCACTCTCTTGTACAACCTTTGCGCGTACAATATATTCTGTAAGATCTCCCATTTATCTATTTGATGGATAGATGATAGGAAAAGAATGGGCATATTAGTTGATATATATAAGTCTCATTTCCTTATGAAGGGAGACTTGAACAATTTACTTCCACCTGTCAGCAGTTATGGATTATGTTTGGCAGCACACATCTATATGACTCATACCAGACTATATTTAGGATACTGAGGAAAACAGAGGTTATGATACTGTTGAGAATATATTCACTGGAAACCAACATCCACCATTTCTGTTGGGTTTTAGTCAAGTAGTTTTAGCTAAATCATCCAGTTGGTGGCTCTTTAAGTTATTTACCAACCACCATTGAAACTGTACTGTTTAATGTTCATGATCTGTAATACCTGATCATCTCAAAACCATTAACTGAAATTATTTCTGTAGAAGTCCCTTTGACAAGGAGTGTGGAAGTTACATTTGAAGAATTAAAGCTCTGAGTTTCAGTGCTATAAAGAGGTGTAGACTACAGCAGTTAGAAGATTTTACCTTGGATGCTAAAATTGCACAGATAGGTTCAGGTTTTTTCTTGTACAAATTGAAAGAATACAGCCTGATTTTTTTCAACACCATTTTAGGTGTGTGACCTGATTCCAATCAGCTATGTTTAGGCTGCTCATTATGAAAAATTAGGGTTGTTTAAGGTAAGAATGTGTGAGGGGGAATAGCTGGGAAGTGTGCAAAGTTAGCGGCAGTCAGCCTAGTGAAAGCAAACAAGGGAAAAAACAAAAATGAACCTTGCAATTATAAGCCAATCTCCAACCCCACCTTCCACTCCACAGCCTCTTTTCCTTCCTAAAATGTTACCAACTGTCAGAGCTCGTAATTTTCGGGTTAGATTTTTCAGAAGCAGTTGGAGAGGACAGGACCAGGCAGGTGGGGCAGGGCAGGATCCATTGTCAGCTGTCTGATGAATCCCTGCAGTTTGTGGTTCTGCTCCGTCTCCTGGAGGGGCTGCAGGCTGCTGACACACATCCTCTGCCCATTCGCGCCTGCCTGCTCTGAAGCGAGGTTGGAGCAGATGTACAAAGTTTGCTTTGAATGTGGAACACGTTTGTGGCAGATAGAGCATTCGCTGGATTTAAGAGCTGCCCAGGAAAGGCTCTCTAATGTGATTTTCAGAGGCTTGTAACTCAATGAAACCTTAATGAATAGCCTTGGATTGAAAGCAATATAAAACCCCTTAGATTCCAAGTACCAGTGCCAAAGTATTGTTAAAGGTTTTTAGAGGGAGAATGTAAAACTGGCAAAACATATTTCTCTTTCTCCCCATTTTCACTAATCCCTTCTTCTGAAATGATGTGATTTTTTTACAAGAAACTTCATTTGAAGTGATTAAAAGCCCAAGGTAAAGACATAATACCCACATTTCCAGTGCAGAAGGTTAATGTTAGCCTTTCTTACTTCTTTGTTGAGTCATTTTGTGTCTTTCTGATATATCAATTATATGTTATATCACTGCAGATATTTTTATGTCAGGCCATCCACTTTCAGGTTACAGAAAGCTTTTGCAGTCTTTAAGCTAGGTAGCATTTTGTGCTATATTTTTTATATCTTCTTGCTTCAGTGAGACTTTAAGCTAAGTCAGATTTTTTTTCTGTTTTAGAAGTACTGTTAATAATAGTGTTTAAAATACTAAAAATGTCAGCGGTGTTAAGTTGTGACACAGATTTGAAGCCAGCGTTTATGGAAGATTATGTGTGTCATTTAAAAACTATTTTCACAAGGTGCTCTCTAAAGTTGCCATTGCAGTATTCAACACGGTTTGAGTAAAACTGGATGTTATATCCTTGAACAGAAAATTATGGGCAGTGTGGAAGTGATGTTATTTGCTGTAGAGGAGAGCACTTTCTAATTAAAATGGCTCAAATCCTGTAATATGTTGTGTGTGCAAATGTCTTCTATAAAGTCCTTCCTAATTTGGATCCACCCAGCACAACACAGGCAGAAGGTGTTATTTCAAGATGCTTATCCTGTGGCTCATCTAAGCTGTTCAATTCTTGTGCTTGTTGTTAGTTTATAAAACACTGATACTCCAATAACCTTTAGAAATATACCTCTTGGTTACAGAACAAACACAGTATAAATTGCAGTTCTTGACACAGAGCTTACACTTTCAGGTTTTATTAATATTCATTTTTTATTTATTTTGTACCGGGAAAAATCAACATCCAATTCCTATTTGTGGAAATGAATTATTTAGGGTATGCCATTTTTTGGGGAAGCTTCAAGTGTGGAGGTTGAACTTTAGATTACTCTTTCTCTTCCATTTTCTCAGGTGTTCAAAGTTGCTTCTCTACCACAGCTCAGTTTTGTTTAAAACAAAATTAATTAGCATTCATCAATCCAGAAAAATAATCCTGAGGCTACATTTGTAGATACCATATTCATTGTGTTGGATGTTTTCACTTTCATTCCTCTGATTTCTCATACCAACCTCAGGTGTTTTGTGTCCTTTCAATACCCTCATTTATGACTCTTTCATCTGTAAAAACAATCAGTTCTGTCCTAATTAATTAGCTGACACATAGCTGATAATAGAGTGCTGTTTCAGTGCAGTGATTTTTGGGGTATTCAGAAGGAATAGAAGATTGTGTCTTCCATAAAATTGCTTTGTGCTTTTTGTATATCCAAGCATTACAGTTCCTTATCTCAAAACATCACATTTCAAATGCTGAGTTGATTTTGTCTGTACTTTTGCCAGCCAAATAACTAAGATAACTGAATTTGGTTTGCACATCTGTTGTCATAGCTACCTGCAATATATCCCTGAATCTGCCTAGGTTTACCTCTAATGAGAAAGGGGTTACATTTTTCTTGTAAAGCCTCCATAACTTTATTCAGCTGTGAATGACCTGTGAAAAACTGTCAGAATGGTATGGTCTGTTAAAAAATCATGAGAGCTTCCTCTTTCAAAAAGTCAGGATCTAATTCTTTTTTTCTTTACCGGTGAATAGGAGGTCAGCTCCCATCAAATAAAGTTTCAGAAAGACAGAGGCAAATCCAATTTTATGATCACCGCTTTTCTGTCTCAACACTGTGCCCCCACATCGTTAGACTGTGCCCAGTAGTTCCCACAGCTGATGGGGTAAGCCTGTGATATTTAACAGTGCCTGGTCATGCTGATCATTTCAGCTTTGCCAGTGACGCTCTACATAATTTTTAAAAATTATTTTAACCATCTTGTGCAGGAATTTAAGTGTTTTCAGGTGACTATCCATTTATGGATCAGAACTAAATTTAAAAAATTTAGTTGAATTATAGTGGCTTTGTGTTGATTGGGTGCAAGTTTTAGATTTATTGTAGTTTTTATGTTTAGTTTACTGTTGTTCCGATAGTTACAGAGACTTAAGGTCTGTCCCATTCCCTATAAAGGGGGCCAGAAAAACAACCTCTATTACATGTAAATTTGTGTTAATAAGTAGTTATCATTATATAGGTCAAGACCCCTGAATCAGATAATAGTGTCTTTGTGATATGAGTTACACCACAGCTCTGGACACAAACTATGAACTTGTATTACTCAGCGTGTTCATTGAAAGAGTGGTTACCATTACGGTTGTAAAATCTCCTTCTGTTAGTGTGTGAACTGCTACAGAAAACAAATCACAGACTCTTTAGCGTAACATTGAATTGCTGCTGTGTGGAGTTCAGTGTAACACTGAAATGAGAGGCGCCACTGCAGACTTTACGCTGCTGCGTTGGAACTTCAGCCCCCATGGACTGTTGGCTTTGTCTGCTCTGCCATCCCTCCCAGCTGGACTGGTTCTAGCCCTGCTGAGCCTGCTCAGCTCACATATCCTCATGTGACCCAAGAGCAACATTTGTGCCTTTTTCTGACAGAAAAAAACACCTTTATTGTACAATTTGTGAAAGAACATCCTAGGAAAGACGTAAAAGCTGAAAGAATAGAAAGCCTGATTTGTTGTCTTTAGGAAGCTAATCGATTCTCAGGTCTTTAGATAGGTGATATCACTTGTTCCTGGTCCTTCTAGCACTTTGGAGGGATAGTCCCAAAAAGATGTGACACAGTTGTACACAGAGTAGATTCCTTGAGCTCTTGCGTTATATTAATTACACGATCAGTATATTCACGTGGCAGAGCTACTGCTTAGAGGTACTGTATTTCACTGTCTTGCTCATATTCAGATAGGCTCTAACTTTCCAGAGATTTTTAAATTATTTTTTTCTGAATGAGAATATAACTAACAGATGTTTGTTTTTGGTTCCATTTCTACATTCTTTGAAAGCTGGAGAATTAAATTGCTGACATTCAGACAACACTAATTCACATATCCAGGGAGTCTAATTTGCCATCCCTGAGATTCTGATTCCTGGTGTTCATGGGTTTAAAAACCATTTCAGTGACACAATATAAGAATAGGCTGGGGAGTTTCAATAGTGTGCTCCTGCTAAACATAATCACATTTTATAAACATCTGTGTCATTACTGGTGTGATTCATCTCCAAGCTGTATACAGCTGTGTTTGCAGTTTCAATTAACAGTCCTCTAATTTCATATCCATCTCATGTTGCTAATTTAGTTAATTTATTCATAATTAAGAGTATTCTATTTTCTACGAAGGTTTGTTGAGCTTAGTGCATCATTTTAAAAAAAAAACAAAACCCTAAGGCCGAGGCATTTTGATTCTTACAATGGTCACATCAGAACAAAAATGTCATTAATGTACCTAAAGGGGAAGACAAGATATGAGTCATTTTTTTCTTTTCTCACTGTGGAATGAGAAGCCTTTGGAAGGTATTGGCTTTGTGTTTGAAAGCAAATGACAGTATGAATGTGTTCTTTTCTCCTCTTTTTCACCCTTCTCCCTTTTGCCCAAAATCTAATGTAATTCTATGGTTTAAACTAATACAATTGGTTTTAATATGTAAAAAAAAATGATACCTCTAAAAAGGGTGTTACAAGAGGTATGTGGCAGACATGAATCACCCTACTTCATGCATTTTTGTTCTCTAACATTTATATTTTAGAGTACAATGTATTTAAAAGGACCTGTGTGTTTGAGAACTGTGAGTTAACTTTACAGAATTAACCCTGAGACACGCTCACGTGGAAGATAAGGACTGTCTTAGTATTAACCAAAAGAAGTGTTTGCATTTTTAGAAAATACCTTCTGTATGTCAGTACAAGAATATTGTGTGAAAAATGGGTTAGAAACAAATTTTCTCCGACTGTCCACAATCTAATGATGCTCTACCATTTTTCCAGGATTGGTTACAACTCTCCAATACTTTGTAAATACAGAGATACTGCCTTCTCCATTATCTTCACAAGCCCTACAGGGATCCTTATTCTAGGAGGTGTCTGCAATATTAAGGAGTTCTATGTATAAATGGCTTTCCATTAAAAAAAAAAAAATCCCAAAACACAGAAAAGTGAAAAACCCCCTCATCTTTAGCAGGAAGGGTATTTTGCTATTTGTGTGTTATTGATGAGGTGAGCAGAGCATTGAAAGTTCAGCATCCCTTTCTGGAAAAGAGGGAAAAACACAGGACAGTCTCCCTCCTTCAAAAAAATAAAGAGTTCTTTGAGATAAGTATTAGTTGAGTATTGCTATAATTTGAAGTAAAGAGGGAAGTTGTAGAGAAAACATTGAAATAGTGTGATCAATATGTTTCAAGCAGAGCTGCAAGTTTTTAATGACAGCTGCTGAATCCTTTATAGCTGAAAATTACAGTTGTCGGCTGCATTTTCTTTTAATCTTCCCCTGCCTACAATCTCCTTGATGCTCTTTTTAGTTTCTCTCGTTGCTCTTTTTCTCCTTGAAGCTTCCTTTCTTCCTCTTCATATAAGCTTCTCCTTGTCTGTCATACCATCTACAATCATACCACTATTTATTAAGAAAAGGCTAGGAAGAAAATCATTAAACAAATAACTAGAGAACACAACTAGGAAATTTATAATCCGAAATGAGAAGAAATGAGAGGCATAGAGAGAGGAAAAGTGCAACGTGAGGTGAGGTAGGCTTTTAGTCCTGGCAGTTGTATGAATCACAACCTTTTCTTTTCCCAAGGAAACTCTTAAGATCAGAGTGAGTGAAAGGTGCAGTCGTGGTCTAAGCAGACCTCTAAAGCTCTTCAAAGCAGAAGTCTCATAATTTCATTTTCTTTTACTTGTCAAATGTTAATGCTGAAATGCAATATTGTGAAGAGAATAAAACTGTGAACCATTTCAACCTTTTAGCTGCAAACTCTGTGTATTTAGCAAATAGAATGACAGTTGCTTGCTGCACAAATTCCAGGCTGCCCCACCTTTTTTTTTATTAAAAGGGTGATTAGGGTTAAAGGAGATTATAGCAATTTGCCAGGGTCCTGTTCCACTGCAAACTCAGGCTAAGAGTGGATGATTCAAGTGCCTGCAGAAAGATGGATTATCACAGGTTGCTTGATTTCCAAGCTTCTGTGGACTTTCACTACCTTTATTATTTGTGTAGATTCTCCAGATTTTACTATGCAAGAAAGGAAACATTCATTTTTGGTACACAAAAAGAAGTTAATGATTTTTTCCCCTCCAAGGAGAGATGGGTCTTCAAAACGGAGCGCCTAGGTCTTTTAAATGTTATTTTATTAATATCATACTCTGGAGGTTAGTTGCTTTTTCTTTTTCTTACTCTACATAAAAGGATAGGACAATTGTATCTTGTACTTCAGATGCTAAGTTTAAATCCTGTAGAATTCTGTAAACCTATGTGAATTTATATTTTAAAGAGAATTTGCATGTGATTTGCTTATTTATCTAGAGAGATGCCTGTGCCACAAGTTGGAGACAAATATTCAGACCTTGAATCATCTTCCTGCTTAAGTTTTTCAGATAAAGGTTTGGCGGTTCAATTCTGAACTGTCACGTCCATGACGTTACACATGGGATTCCCATCTGTGTCTTTCCCAAAAGAGGATTTTGTGCATACAGTATTATGAAAAATGTGGTCAATTTTTATCTTCTGCATATATTTGCTGACAGGGAAGAAAATAAATACCCATTGTGAAAATGTTGAGACATTTTTATATGTTTCAGCTCTGTGTCTTTAACACCAGAGGATAATTTCCCTTTTTGCATGCTCTCAGAACTCCTGAGGGACCTGCCTGTGCAGGGTGATGTGGCTGCCATATGAGTGCTGATCTTGAGTAATTCAATAAAAACATCCCAGCTCTCTGAACAGCTCTTTCACTGGATCAGCCAACACCTAAAATGTTTTTGTTAAATGTTTACTTGTTGTGTAAAACAAGCGTGTTGATTTTGCGCCACTGTCACCTGGGAAATTGATCTGCATTTTACTGACCAATAAAACAAACCAGCCTGGGTCTGGCCAGGAAAAAATCAGTCAGAAAGGAAGGGGGTTCATCCAGGCCACCAGAAGATCTGAGATTTTCCAGTTATGAAAGAGCAGTTTTCCCCTCTGATAGGGTGCCCACATCTGGTCCTGGGTATGTGATGTGCCTTACCTGTGCTGGTCCTGCTTACTTCAATGGAAGGCAAATTTAAAGTCAGCAGGATTTATCTCCCTGGTTCCTGCTCATGTCAATCTGTTACCCTCCACGTGTGGAAAATCTTCAAAAGTTCTTGGCCTGTTGCACTACATGACAAAGTCTGTGCAGATTTGAAAGCCTAGATTTGTTTCTGAGGGGGTTTATGTGCTGTCTTCCCACTCTGAGAACTGTGTAAATACCATTAAAGCAGCAGCCTCTCAAAATACTTCAGCAGGTTTTGGTTGTGGATTTTCTTTCTTTCTTTTTGGAATATTCAGATGCATAGGTGAACTTCTAGAATTTTAATTATATCTGTATCTGATGAGCTGCAGAAATGTAAAAGGGGTTTGGGTGAGATTTAATTTTAGATAGCAGCTTAATTAACTGTATTTGTAAAAACCAGTGCAGCTTTAATTAAATTTCTCTACATTAATTTAGTTATTTAATTGAAAATTTGTTGGGATAGTCCTTACAATTCATAACTCTTCCTGTATGAGAATCTTAAATAACAGATCATAATAATAATTAAAAATAAAACCCAAAATGTATTTAAGTTTTTGCTAGATTTTTACTGGCTTTTTGCAAATAGCAGAAAGAGACTGTTTTCTCCTAAATATTTATTCTGGTTTGTGGATTTTGCAACAGGATTGGACATCTGAAAACTCAACCTGTAAGTGGTGATTGAAGACATATTTTTCTCTTCTCATGTGTGTTGGGGTTGGTTTGTTTTTATCCCACATCAGCTGTTGTCCCTTTTTCAATGTCATATTGGCTTGTGCTACTACAAAAGTACCACCTGCAGGACTTTTCAGGTTTGGAGTGAGTTGTGCTGCATGGGGAAAGTTGTCTGAGTTGTGGGAGTGCAAGGTTCCACCTCTGCTGTCAGAGCTGTAAGAAGCAGGGGAGCAGGTCCAGTAAGGGGAGCAGGAGCCAGAGACACATTAATCCAGAGACACTATGCCTTCCATAAGCATCCATGCATCCTTAGAGGAGGGTGGGCAGGTATTTAAATAAAACCTTGTACTGTGCGTCTTCTGTCATGAGATGAAGTCGTGGGAAAGGGTTAACCATTTCTTTTCACAGTTAGGCTGCATTGACCTGAAGAAGAAATATATATATGTTTTAATAAACATTATTTGAAAATTAGAAGTAATTTCAAGTTGTGTTCCATTTCTGAGCCTACACCAATGATCACTGTCTTCCAGTGATAGCACTCAGAATTTCAAATAGAGTATGCTTTTCTCCACTTGAAACTATTTCCACTGCCCTACATTTCCCTTAAAATTCAGAAATTCGTTTCATTGATACTTTGCCAAAGACACTGTTCCTTCCCAGCACCTATTGCAAGCAGCAGTTGCATAAATGGTAACTTTATGTCCTTTTAGCACAGCTGGATATTTTAATTGATTTTTCTCATGTAATTCGTTAGAGTTCCTTCATGTTTTTGTCTGTAGTGCACTGTCTCTAATCTGTACAACATAATAGAAGAGGACTTCATGTTCTTCCTGTGTCGTATCTGTCAGGTTACAAATTTGAGACAGAGCATACAATCCTATTTGCTTCTCATCCTTGAGGTACCTCTCTTTCTGAGTTTATTTCATACTGCTTTTCTTGTGGTGCAACAGGTTGCTTGAAGTGAAGTTTGATTTCTCTGTATTCTTTAATCGCTCAATAAAATGAGCAGTAAGGTTGTAAATTTCCATGAAGATGAAGTGTAATACGTAAATCAGGAAGTTGGGTAGGATTTTAGGCTTATGAATTCATGAGCCATTTTTCCCAGTGGTAGGAAGTGCTTCTAAATGAACCAAAATAACTTTTTCGCAAGAAAGTCCAAAAGAATGAACAACATCATTATGATCTCAACCTATTTGGCCAATGTATAAGATGGGTGGTGGTGCTTCTGGGACAGTTGCTGTAGTTTCAGTGTCTTTGATAGCTGATGTAATGTCTGCAGACTGTTAGAGCTATAAAATTACAAATCCAGAAACTGATGATGATTATTCTCCTTCTTGAATTTGTATGTCCTTATTTTAAAGGCTGTTTGCTCTAACAAAGAGTTCACATTCTAATAGTTTGTATTACCTGGTTGGTGTAAAACGTATATATATATACATGTTTTATATATATATTTTTATACATATATATATATATATAAAACAGTGTCTTCTACAGTCAGATTCCAGGGACTATATTTCTTCTATACCATTCCACCAAGAGGTTTATCCTAACAAATTTCATAGTCATGCATTATTAATTATTCTAATAAAGTCCATCTTGCAGCTCTCTTGGCAGTGTTTTGCTTAATGGCCTCCATGGACAGGTACATTTCAGCCACAGCACCAGTTCTTGAGCACAGAAGAAGATGCCCACTTTAACATTTATTAAACTTAATTGTCAACACACAGTTGAACCTCAGGAAGGTCAGGATTCAAAAGAGGCACCAAGTCTGCAGCTCATTTTATAGCTTTGAAGCACAGTTGAAGTCAAAGTACTTTGCCTTTCTTCCAAGTATGAAGTAGGTATTCACTTGCAATTTATTGTGATGTATATTTTGTTTTGCCTTTAAAATAATAAATAATATTCAAGTCTGATCACTGGGTAATGTGCTTTGGGTTTGCATATTTTTACAGTCTCATGACAGTTCATAATGTGGGAAATGCGACTTTTAGAACGTGACTTCCACTTTTCCTAATATTTTCTAGTTAATATATGCTGGTAACAAAAGGAAACTGTAAATGGCTCATTCAGTCTCTATTTATGATATAAATGGTAGGATTCTTAAAGACTATGACAAGAACATTTTAAGTATAAATACTTTGTGATACTATAATATGAATCTATTAGGGAAGAAATGTTAGCTGCCAGTATAGAAGTTGGTGAATGGTTTCCCAATTAATAAGAAAATCCCACTTCTGTTGTTAAACAATTTCAAGAGCTCGTAAAAGTGACAGAAAACTGGAAGGCAAAATGGTTTTGGTGATGTAGGAGTCGAGATTAGTAATGCATTTTCTCAAGGGAACAATGTTTGAACAAGTCCAAGGTTTCATTTAAAACTTCTAAGACTAGGGGAAAAAAGGACTATATTAAAATTACATCTTTTTTCAGCCTAACTTACCTTTGAATGCAGCTCTCACATTTACAGTGATATTGATTCTGTTTTGAAGCATAATGCAGTCACAAGTGAATGGTTATGACTCTGGATATACCTCACTTCTGTAACTTTAGTGGATGTAGTCATGACTGCACTGTAAAAGTACATAATCAATGGCACTGAACCTGTACTGGATCAGAGACAGGAAAAAACACTGGTCCTGGAGTGAATTATTTCTCTAGAAGTGAACTTGTTTGTGCCTCCTCAACTGCATTTAACCTTATGCAGTGAGATGTGAAAAACAAACATAAAAGCTCCCTGCCTGTTTTGAAAGTGTGGTATTCCAGCAATTATATTCCAGAAGTCCTCCAGAGGTCTTCAGACAGTTCAGATTTATGCTAATTAGAAAATAACTTGACAAGAATGATGTGGAGTTTCCGCTGGTCTTATTGAAGGAAACACAGCTAAACTTTAATTCTGTACTTTTTAGATACTATTCTGTACTTAAGCAGACCATATTTTTTGTAAAGTTTTCTAAGTATTCTCAGAATTTAAGTTCTGGGATGATTTTGGAAGGAAAGAGGTTGTTGTATATGGGTAATCCTTCCCATATGTTTACACTCACATATCAAAACAGATTTTCTGACAAAAAGGAAAACAGAAATATGTTTGAGAGTTGACAAGCAGGTATATAATTTCTTGCAGTACTAGGCTATCACAACAGACACACAGATGGTTGTCTGAAAAAAGAAAGACAAACCCTGTGAAATTAATTTAAATCCAACAAGTACCTCTGAAGAGACTTTGAGGGATTTAGCAGTTTCGCGGAAAGTATCTCAGATGAAAACCAAAACCAAAACAAAACAAAAACAAAACTAACCAAACAAAAAAAAAAAAAAAAAAAAAAAAAAAAACCCAAACAAAAAAACCCAAAAAAAAACCAAAAAANAAACCAAAAAAAGCCCAAACAAAAAAACCCATAAAAAACCCAAAACAAAACAAAACAACAAAAAAACCTAAAAAAAAACCTTAAAAAAAAGACAAGTTGACATAGTTTTGATTTTTATTTCGAAGCAATACAGAAACCATTTCCAGAAACAATTTTTCTGTTTGAACAGAAAAGTGAACTGGAGTGTGCAGAAAAATACATTTTTAAGAAGCTCAACCTGTAAACTGCTGTCATAATAGGGATTCTAATACTTTTTTTTTTCAGATTTAAAGAATATGGGGAAAAAACTTGTTATGAGGCAGTGCAGGCAGTGCATTTGTGAAATCTGAAGGCTACAGAATCATAGAATTTTTGAGTTGGAAGGGTCCTTTGAAGATCATCTTCTCCACCCCCCTGCAATGAGCAGGGACATCTCCCACCAGATCCAGCTGCTCAGAGCCCTGTCCAACCTAACCCTGAATGTTTCCAGGGACTGCTAGGCAAGGAAAGAGGAAAACACAGAAACCAGGATAAGAAAAAATGGAACTCTTCAAGTCTGAAGATTAGCTTAAAACACACAGAATGTGATAGTATGAAGGAAACAAAAGCCCAAGCAGAACCTAATAGGAAATTGGCAGTGGTGAGGAGGAGGAGCAAAATGGGAGGTGAGGGAACTTCTTGTTGGTGTTGGAAGTGGGAGTGACAGCAGAAAGGATTTGCCTCTTTGTTAAGTATTTTATGCTTTGCTTAGCAAATTTATCTTTCCAAAGAATCTGAACTAAAAAGAAATCAGTACATTTTGCTCATATGACTCTATAAAGTTGTATTTTTCCTTCACGAAATTCTGCACCCTTAAGATACATGATCCTGCCAGTTGTTCTCTCACATGATGAACATTAACAGTACAAGATCTGTACTGCTGGTTTCTCAGCTGTTGCTTTTTTCTCCTTTTTCCTCCCTGATTGTCATGATTGTTTTCTCTTGTGCAAGACAAA
Source organism: Origma solitaria (assembly GCA_013397895.1). Classification (NCBI taxonomy): domain Eukaryota; kingdom Metazoa; phylum Chordata; class Aves; order Passeriformes; family Acanthizidae; genus Origma; species Origma solitaria. The sequence continues at coordinate 510,009 of VZRL01012168.1, read as the reverse complement.
TGCTAAATAATAAGACAGTGTAATGGTATGGGCAGCTGAACTAGAAACACAGTGATAGAGTGTCTTTCCTTGGGGAAATGCCATGGAATGGTCTACAAGGACATAAATTTCAGAGTCAAATGCAACTCCTGTTTCACTGAGGATGTTTTTTTCTAAAATACCTGTAGGCTTGGAAAGTCAAGTTTTTTCATTCTCCCTGCACCTTGATCAGTTCACCAGCTCTTCTGCTGGGCTCTCAAACTCGAGGTTGGAAAGCTACTTTGGGATTTGTAGCTACCTTACAGCCTCACGTTTGCTACTGCTGGCAACTGTAGAGAATAAAAATTACCCAGTCAAAAGCAATTACAGATCACCAGAGTGGAATCTGGCTTCTGCAGCCAAAAAACAGTCACGGACATAGAACTGTAGGCCAGCTTTGCTATTCCAGCAGTGTGCAATCAAAGCACTTGTTTGTTCAGAGGAATCTTACTGTACACTGGAGTTCCTGACTGAAAAGACTGTCAAAGTAATGTCTTCTGTCCTAGGTTTGGTTGGGTAAGAGCTTTGATTTTTTTTCCTGAGACTGTGGGGGAAGACTATGGAGGTTGTGCAAAGACTATCAGGGTAGGAAAGACAAGACATAACAGGATCTGCACGAGTGAGCTCTAATGAGAGAAAGAGAAGGGAAAAGGAAAAGCCATCCCACAGAGAGATTTTACTTCTTTTTTTTTTTAAGAGATAAATTTAAATACGCATAACAAAATTAAAGTATGTAACTAAATTACATTAATAGACAAAGAGAATGAGTAAAACAATAAATAGACTAACAAAATTTGTATGGTCATGTATATAACAAAGTTTCATGTACATAGTACGAAAAGTAAGGATTGACATTAGTGATTCAGAATGGACAGAGAATAGCTAACACACTAGGAGGGAAAGGTTTCAGAGTTAAATGACTCAACATCCACAATTTTATTCCATCGGGTTTTCATTAAGTTAAAAAAGTAAGTGTGAAAACAAACCCTCCCAGTCAAATCTTTGTATTTTCCATTTGTAAACTTCTGATTGGAAATTATTCCTTTCTAAATAAAGTTACACAAGACTCAGCGCAGCTTGAAATTCCTCTGCATGTCTCATTCAAATGTATAAATTCATTGCAGTAAATAGTATATTGAACCAACATGATTTCCTTTGCTTTTTACAGATGATCTGATTATTTTTATTTGACACAATTTGTCAAAAAGCCTACATAAATTTATTTCTGCCTTCAGATTTCTTTAGAAATCCTAGCCATGCTGATGTATTCCTGTAGGCTGACCCTGGCTGGATGCCAGGTGCCCCCCAAAGCTGCTCTGTCACTCCCCTCCTCAGCAGGGGAAAGTGCAGTGGGTATTATAATGGCTCGTGGGTCAAAATAAAGGCAAGGAGAAATCAATCACTCCATCTCTTGTGAGAAGCTGCCAGAAGCTTCCCCCACATCTGAGCTGCAAGAGGGATCCGCCACTGTCATACACTGACGGTATTGCCTTGGGTGGGTTTCTTACCTTCTATAACCCCCAAGAATAAATTTCAATCTCAGAAGTGTTAATGAAATTTTATACAAAAATATGGCATCTGATCTTCTAACATTAAGGCAATAGCAGCTTCGGTGTCGGTTTCACTGAAGCAATCAAGTTCATCCTTGTCTCTTAAACTGTCCATATGGTTTTAAGGTGCTCTTTTACTGCTTTTTAAAAGGTATTTTATAGAAATAATAAGGACAGTTCATAGACATCACTCTTAAGTTTTATGAGTTATGAGACTGTGTTCATTTTATTTTTTAAGTCTTGTGGAGTCTTTTCTTGATCATGTCCTTCATAGTTAAGTTTTCCATAAACAGGTTTTTTTTCAAGAGAATGCTGATTCTTTGCTTTATTTATCTGGCTTGAAGGCCACGTGTCAAACTACCACTGTGATAACAATAGCTTGTAAGTTGGACATTCAGAAAGGGTTTTTGACTTAGTAAATTAAAGTTTTGTAGCTGCCAATTAAACTACCTGTCTGTATTGCAGCGATGCTGCTATACAGATACTGCAAATTCAGGTTTTGAGGCTGGCTTCAGCCTGTCTTGGAAACCTTGTCTTTTCTTCTTTCTTATTCTTACTCCTTAATTCACAAACTTGAATCGCAGTCCCATTCAGAGGCACTTCATCTGAGGATTTCTATCTTTCTTACTGTCTAAATTCTCCAAGTTCTCTTCTGTTCTTAGAATTTCCCAATTCTCTGCTCTTAGAAACAGATGAGTAGTAAGGCAAGCCTAAACAGAAATAAATTACT
>VZRL01012168.1:350035-507702 GCA_013397895.1 Origma solitaria | reverse complement strand
GAGGGCAGTTATAAAATACAGATAGCTGTGAAAATAAATTGGCATAATTAAGAGAGGATTTTATAACAGTCAATAATAAAGCAACAAAAACATTTTTCATTATGTGATGTATTTTCTGGAGGTGAAAGGTTATTTCTCATGTTTGAAGCTGTGCAACTGATAAATATATTTTGACAACTCTAACACTATATTTATGCCCAAGTTTGTTCCATTAATTTTTTAACTGATATGCAAAACAGGTATGTTTAATTGTAATTATTGTTTGCACCAATATGAGGTCTTTGAAATGGCAATAGTCAGTGCAGACCAGTTACAGTTTTATCAGAAAAACAAAATAGCTTTAATTCCACCCCCTCCTGTAGGGCTGCAACTTGGAGCTTTGTTCCACTGGGAAGGAAGAGCCCTCTCTCTGCCCATGGGAGGGTCTGAATCTGTGAAGTGGATAGATCTGGAGGTTGAACAAAACCATTTTCAAAGATTTTAGCTTCATCTGAGATCTTTACAGATTGACAGTGGTAAATAGAGTATTCATCTTTTCAAAGAGAGGGCTAATGAAAACAGATTTAAGATGAAAACTGCGTGTAACATTACTGGAATTACTTGAACAAAATTTATGGCACTTACCAAGTGCAATATATGATAATGGGATTTTTTGACACACATGAAGTGATGGTTTTCTTGAATGCATGCACACACTGTGATCCTTCATGCCAGGATAGCTCTTAACCTTCACTATGTACCATTCTACATCCTCTGTAAAGATGTGCCTTACTTATTTATTTGTTTGTTATAAGCACCTTTTCTTCTCAAATGGAATAAACTGGAAATCAGAGAATGTATCTTCCAACTTAAATTAGAGTTTTTTAACATTGTGGTTTAGTGGTATGGGCGATATATAACTTAGGCTTTGTTTTCATGTCAATTGAGTTTACTCACAGATTAGAAAGCATAAATACACAGATTTTGGTCAGCTGCAGAATGAAGGCAGCTCCTCTCACAAGTCATATCACACTGTTACGGAAGTGTTGCCATTATCTTCAATCAGCACAATATCAATCCTATCAGCAATTGCTCCCATTTGGATAGTTATTTGCCTAGAGTAATTTTATTATCTTTCAGTGTGCTATATGCACGTCTTCCCCAGGGAGAAAAAGAGGCTTTTGCGCAGAATCAGGAGCTGCAGGAGTGTTCAGAGAAGTGCCAGATAACAGGGAGCATCAAGCACTGATCATGTGGTTTCTCCCAAGCTTGGGCAGCTGCTGGGGTATGGAACATTCTGCAGAAGTCACTGAGACTGAGAGGCCGTCTTCAAAAGCTTCATTGGAGAAGAACAATAAATAAAAATTTGCTTAATCCATCCAGCCAGTAATCTCATGAAATGAAGCTTTTCTTTTCATGTCATGTCAGCACTTGATTGAGCAAGTAGTTTCAGTCATCTTGAAACAGAGTGTTATACTCTTGAGATTTCCAGATGTGAGAATATGGCTGAAACAAACAAATAATGTGAATAGATCCCATTGTAATAAAACTGTCCCGACTGACATCATCCTACTTGTTTCACCCTGCACAGCTAAAAAGGAAACCAAAGACGTGATGCATTTGAGGCAGTTTGAGGACTAAGGATTATTTAGAGTGAACAGATTTATCACTATTGGTGTAACTCCTGAAGAGGAACAGAGGGAGAGAGCAGAAAATATGAAAGAGATACATGCTTAATACAGTGGCTGCTGCACATAGAATCCTATTTGTACATTATTACCCTGGAGTGCACCCTGCAAAGAACATTTTTGTCTTATCTTCCACCTTCTCCTGCACCTTCTGTATCTCTCTTCCTCCATGCTTCCGTCTTCCCAAGAGTCCTCCCCCTTGGCATGCCAACTCACTTAGGAAAATTAAGCTCTATAAAAGTCAAATTTATACATATCTTTACAGGGTTGTTCCAAGGTGTATGTCTTAGTATGAGCAGAATTGTCTCAGGAGATGTATATTTCTCTTCATTTCTGATAGAGGAAAAGGCTTTTCACTCTCTCACCTTACGATTCCTGAGTTAGAGTGGATAAACCTCACACAGACTCTCCTGTATATGTTTTTGCATGGTATTACGTAAGTAGCAGCACAGTCTAAGCAATTCTTCAGCTCTTATTTATAAATATTATAGGATAAAATTGAAAGGTTTACTACATATTTATGAAAAATGTATTTTCACTGCTTATAAGGTTAGCAACATGGGTTTGGGAGTGGGAATTGAAATTGTAAAAGTGACTGAAGACGCTCAACAGCAATTAAGAGACAAGAATGGGGAAATGGTGGAAGAGACAGGACAGAACATCAAAGTCTCTTGAATACTGATGGGATGATAATCCCAGAGGAATCAGAGGGCAAATGAGTGAAGGGAGCTGAAGGTGGTGAAAGAAAAGCTTTGAAATGGTAACCAGCTAAAAGTAGTGCTGAATAGAGACAATACTGACTGAAGCCTCTGTTTCTTTTAGAAGTAACCTGCATTAAATACAGGTCCAGACTATGAGAATTCTTACTTGCATTTATGAGCAACTATTCCCAAAACTAATGCTAGTAATGGCACTAGAAAATCACAAATCTGGGGGAAAGGAGCAATAAAACTAATATAATGAAAGATCAATGAAAGTGAGGGAATGTAACTAGAACTATAAAAGAATAATCTTCACTGGTGATGCTCAACCAATACAGGATTATTGCACAGACATTTGTTCTGGGACAGATATAAAACACTCCTTGCGTGACATTCTACTTACAGTTCCCTAAATCACCAAAGAACCATTTCCCCTGTGCACAAAAACAGTGTATGTTACCTGACCTTTCAGAAACAAATTATATTTTCAGTGCAGCATGAATTTATTATTTTTTATTCGTTTAATGAGAGAAAAAAAAGGGAATCAGGGAAAAAGAAAACCAAATAACCATAAAATCTTGTTAAGAGAGAGTATGGCTTTTCCTTGGGGATGGATTATGCAACATTAGGAGAAGCATTTTCAAATGAAGTACAAAAAATAATTTATTTTGAATTGTTTAGAAATATTTTAAAAGAGAACAGAAAGGAGTCAGTTCTATTTCAAAAGTATAAAAACTATAGTGAAGAGAAATAACAGATTTTTAGCAAAGAAGCAAAATAAATGAAAAAGGCCACAGGAAAGTGTCATTTTTTATATCTTTACAGTTGTATATTAAGGAGATGTAATTATGTTACACACAATGTTATTTTCTGCGCATGCCCCAAAAGTGAAGAGAAAATGCCTAAAAAACCACATCTATCAAACAGCCACATTAGGGTAGGAACAGTAGATGGTTAGAACCTAAAAAGACTAATGTCATAGTTAATGGTTCAGCCTTTTCCTATTTCCTTATGTTATTTAGCCTAAGAAACTAGGAAATCTTACGGCATAATCTTTTTCTTGTGAATAATGCTTATCGTAGTTCATAATTCAGAACCCTCCAAGTGGCCTGTGTTTTTAGCACAATTTAATGAGATTTAATAACACTGACATGGCAGACATGGCAGAAATGTTTATATTCATAGCACAAAAAGAGAGGACTCAGATTTCTCTCTGTTTCCTGCTCCTCTAAGACTTCTGTTCCTCAGTTTCAATTGCAGTTGTTCACTCAACCCTCTGCTGTTGGTCACCATCATTCTTTTTAATTCCTTCAGGCTCTCTGCAGTTGATCCATGTGTGTCTTGGTTGTGTTGCCTAGAGATGACCACAATACACCACCTAAAAGTCATATGGATGATGAGTAATCCTGAAGGATAGATAGAACATTGTTTAAAAAAGAAATAAGATGTGTGGAAACATTTCAAAGCGTATAGTATGAAGGTATGCAGGTGCCTTGTTCTCAGAAGTCAAATTTGATCTCAGGAAGAATATGTGCCACGCTGAGCTCCTCACTCGACAGTTTTACTTACCGCAGAACACAGTCTCTCCCTAGTTGCAGGCACCCAGCTCCCACTGACTTTGAAAATGTCAAACTGCATCAAAGTTAGATTCATTTTAAGATCAATAACCTACCAGAGGTTCAGGGTAGCCTATACATTTTAGTTTCTCTTTTCCCAAGCTTACAATACAGAACTAAGAGTATATATAGTTTCAGTTTTCAGCTGAAGGCAGAAATCACTGAATGTCTAGGTCTGCACAGTCAGAGCTCTAAGGAGTATATTTTATGGGGATGTATAGAAGATGCAGAAGAGCTTTAAACTAGGAATGGTATGTTGGAAAAAGAGCTCTTGAGAGCTTGGGTGAGGATTAAGGAGCAGAGCAGTGTGTGTGACACTGCAGTGGGTATCTGCTCCAGGCCACCTCACCAGGCAGAACAAGTGGTTCAGGCCTCACAGACAAGGTGAAATAGCATCCATGGATCTGATTATTTGGCTGATGATTTTCTGGAGACACAGCACAGCAGGTCTTGAGCAATGCAGTGAGTTCCTGGGTAGTGCTGATGGAAACCTCCTCCTGCTGATGGAAGAGCCAGAGCAAATAGATGCTCTGCTGGACCTCTCATTCACAAACGAGGAAAGGCTCACTGGGGAGGTGGAAGTCAAAGGCACTCTTGGCTGCAGTGACCGTGAGACCACAGCCTGGACTTCAGGAGAGCAGACTTTGTCCTCCTCAGGGACCTGCCTGGAAGAATCCCATGGGATAAACCCCTGGAAGGAAGAGAGGTCCAAGAAAGTCCATTGATATGGAAGGATCACTTTCTGAAAAGCTCAAAAGTGGTCCATCCTGATGAGCAAAAGTGTTGGTCAAAAGTGCCAGGAGTCTTGTGTGTATGAACAAATAGCTCTTTGCAAAACTCAAACAGAAAAAAAGGACTACACAGAAAGAGGAAGCTTGGACATGTACCCTGGAAGGAATATAGAGGCACTATCCAACAGTATGGAGACGTGATTAGGCAAGCCACAGCCCACTTGAAGTGGAATCTCCTGGGGGAATGTCGTTTGGTATTTATTTATATGAATTTGAAGCCAATGTAAATTGTAAATTGAAAACTTTTTATTTGGTGTATTGCTACTTTGTGAGAAAAATAGTTGCTAAATATCAATGTTTGTAAAATTACTTTCTTGGTATTCTATAAAAGGAATACAGCAAGAAATCTGGCAGAAAAAACAGTTGATATTGATTAAATTGCATACAAAAAGCAATATTAGAAAAGAATTAATGTGGCTGGACAGTCAAGAATTTGAAAGCTTCGTTAAGAAATTCTCCAGAATGAAGAACTGCACAGTAGTTTCTTATACTTCTAAAAGGCTGAGCTCATACTAGTTCCATAAAACACTTTATATCCTCCAACAGTGCCTGAACAGAAATGAGGAGCACACAGTGATGTGAAAGGCCTTACAGAACCCCCAGCAGCTTGTGATGGCTTCTGTGGGAGCGGTGGGGATGTCAAATGTGAGGCCTCCCTGACAGAATATCTTTTATCCAAAACAAAACAACTAACATTTTCTAAGATAATTGTTTCCTAAAGATGTTTTTTCATAAGATTTCACATGGTATACAAATGTTTTATTCTCTTCAAATTTGAATGTTTTTGTTATTTAAACCATAAGACCTAATTTTCATTCCTTAGGCATACAGATACACAAAGCCTGAAGTGCACAGATTTAGGATTATAAAACTAAAGCCTTAGAAGGGATGGCTGGTTATTCACAGTAGACATATTACGTCAAGGAGATCATTCTTTTATTTACTTTTCTAAGGCTCGGTGCCCCAAGCTTTAAGATGTTTCCTGAATTTATGTTACATCTTATTCTCTTGTTTCATCTGTAAATTAAAAAAAAAAAAAAACAAACCAGTGCAATACATGTATTCTATTAGTTCTTATGATTTTTATTTTTTTTTACTAAAAGGAGAATTGGATTAAGTCACTCAGATTTCAATCTGCTGAAGTATACAGTCCCACCATGACCCAGAAATTTGAATTTAGTCTTTGTAACAGCTGTAAATGCATGCAAATAGCATTGTACTTATCTATTTTTTCTTTAATGTGGCAAATAAGTGCATTTTTACGCTCTCAAAATATTTCTGAACGCTGAACTTTTCACCAGAAAACTAATTGTCCTTAGCTGTTTTTTCAACCCAGTAAATGTCAAGACTTAAACCTGAACTTCAGCAGCTGGGAACAATGACTATCAATCGCCTTTCCCCCCCTGCTGTTCCTCATTAACAGCACAAAGTGTGCTTATTTAAATCCATCCTTATCGCTTAATGTATGAGGAGCAGTGGGTGACTGAATTTCGTAGCTATTAGAAGTACAGCAGATCAGATCTTCCTGTTTATTGATTTGTGAAGAACAGCCTCGCACTGCTTTGACAGCTCTGAGTCAGTGAGAGCAAAGAAAGAAGCTTTTCAGCTCTTGGGAGGAGAATTGCTGGGTAACATTAAAGAGGGTCTTGTAGAAGCTGGTTTCCTTTGATATGCAGTCAAATTGGCTGTGCTTGGAGTCAAGGTCAGGAGGCTGTAGAAATGCTGTGAATATGGTGGGGAAATTAAAGGAGTGTTATTTTAATGAGTATTGTGTGTATGCATGCTGATTGATACAGAAAATTGCCCTTCTCTTTTTGTGAGAACAGCTTTTGGTGAAGAAAATTTGGGAAAAAAACCAACAAAGGAAAAAGGAGATTGTGTGTCCTTTAGCTGCTGCACGAAATATAGCTGTTTAGATGAGAATCTTCTATTCTTTCCTTCTTTTCTTGCCATTTTTCTTCAGAACCTCAGCCATTCAACAGTTGTCTTAACTCTTTACATTTAGCACTTTTTTAAACTAGTGATCTCATTTCTGCCATGTCATTTTAATAAGTAGTAAAAATTTCTACACACACACCTTTGTGTAACTATTTTTTAATAAATTCCTTGCCAAGTTCACTGAATGTGAATCCTCTAAGAGTGATGAGCACAGAGAGGCATCCCACGAGTCACCTTGGCTCATGCTGTCACTAACTGCAGAGTGGTTCAGCTGGATCAGAGCTCAGATCAGCACCTCGGGGGAAATTCCCTCCACTGAACTTGTTCAGGTGGAAATCAAAGCTATGGGCAAGACTGGGGCAGGATTAAACCACGGCTGGACCAAGGCCATTATGTCTCTGTAGTGTTGGTGCAGCCAAGAGGACAAGACTGATGGATTGACAGAGACCATTTTTATAGCTTTTAGCTGAAGCCACTTGTTATTTGCAGGCACAACTTCAATGATGCGATGGGTGTGCCTTATTCCTCCAGCACATCTTGGGGTAGTCCAATAACGCCAGCACTCCTAACAGTTGCTGTTCGGTACTTTTTGAGAACATGGAAAATACTGAGAATTAAAGCTCACATTTCCTTTTTGATCTAGGCATGCTTTGCGGTGTTGACATAAACACCAAAAAAAAAAAAAAGCTTTATATGTCGTTAAAATATTCTCAGTTAAACCTTAAAAAACAAAACAAAAATGCCCAGAATTTAGCAGTAGACCCAAGGTAAGTCCATCAAATCCTTATTGTGACTGCAGTGGAGCTGTTATAAAAAAATGTTGCCAAGGTTGAGCTCCTGCATTAGGTAAAGCACTTACAAACTATTCCTAACAACTGCATGACAAAGCTTTGCTTTTGTTATTATTGTAATTTGTTTGTCTGAATCTGAATATATACTCAGTTCACATGGCTGCATCCAAGTGATGGGAAACAGAACTTGTTTCATCAAATGTTTTCAAAGTCTTTAAAGGAGAAGGACTTTAAATATCATTTTTTTTCCTTGCCAATTTGTTTAGCAGAAGTTGTTTATGTACCATGTCAATATCACTTAAAATCAGTACAGGACTTTTAATATTACCATCTTCAGTGTTGAGTATATTTACTGCACTGCTGTGGTTCTTTCATTTATTATGATTGAAAGAAGATAAATGTTATGCAAAACATTGGATTAAACAAATAATGTAAATGCATTTCTTTTCAAGCACATATCCCCAGTGAAGAAAAGCAATGGTCAAGTATCCCAATTACAGAAAATTCTGATGTCTGCTTTTAAGTCAAAATCAGATATAAAAATATTTTGATCTGTTTAAACCAAATTCTCCTATCTTGATTCAGATAAAGCAATAGCTGACTTTTTAGAAATTACTTTATTTATTTATTAGTAACATTTTTTGTGGAGAAGTACTGTGGAGCTTTACCTAGAAGGTATCCACAGTCCTGTCCCATGGAGATTGGACCAGATGATCCACTGTGGTCCCTTCCAGCCTTCCCCATTCTGTGATCTTGCATGTTACATTCTGGTAATGGTACCTTTTAAGGTATTCCTTTTTGCATGGCTAAGCCAACACTGCTGACATCAGACGAGAGTTTTTTCTTCATTAACAGTATATATTTTTTCTTCCCTTTAAAGCAAGGAAAATGAATGCTCTAATGGGCTTAAAAATTTTGCAGTTTTCTTCCCATAAGGCTCCAGTGGTTCCCAACATTTTGTTCTAACTGCTCTTGGTTCAGAGCATAGCATACAAAAATACAAGGAATACTGTTTGTGCTTATTTTGGAGGGGCCTATTTCACTTGATTTGAAGGGAAAAACCAGATAAAATTTAAAATTTGGGAATTACCTATGGCTTGTCTATGAAAAATTAGCAACAGTTTTACATGCCAGTGAGAAATTTTTCAAGAATCACGACACATTTACGAAGACTTATGTGGGTTCAAATTCTGTTATTTTATAATTTTATTTTATCATTTATGTATTAGTTTTGGTAAAATTCATGGAACTGACTGCAATAATCTTCCTTACTCTACCACCAACAGTGAGTTCATCTTTTACTACCTTTTACCTAAAAGGTGGTATGCCAATACATCAGCAAGTGGTATTTCCTGGCAGCCAAGTGGAATAACGTTTTGTACTCTCTAGTGATATTTCCTGGAGAATACTCAAGATTTCTCAATGTTTTATTCTGCTCTGTATTGACAAAATCTACCTCTAGACAGAGGTATTTCCTGGCTCACATCCAAAGCTGTACAGTTGGAAAGTTTACCCTGAAGTGTGTAAGGTATTTTATTTTGCTGATGTACATATAAGGCTAAAAATCTTCATGTTAATAATTTTGTGCAGTTTAAAGGTCACCTGGATATTTTGAAGCGATTGAAATTCTCAGTTTTAGAAAACTTATAAGAAGTTGTATAGGCAGTGGTCATGTGTACTAAAGGGTTCCCATGCTCTTTTCTGACCACAATTTGGCTGTTGAAATTTTCTATATGAAACACTGCTCCCCGCTGTGTGTTTGTAAAGTTCTCATTCTCTTTAGGGATTCTTCATGCCAGCAAGTACTTTTTCCATCCTAATTGACTTAATGAAAAATATATATTAATATAAAGGAAGATCCATATGTTTCCTTATTAACCAATATTTCCTAATGACACAATAAGTGTGTTATGAGGTAATTTTAAGACAATTCTAAAGAGTATATACATTTTCATTATATTTTTCCAGTGGTTTTTATTTGCATGTGTTTATGGATGTTTCAGATGATCTTTCCAGTCTTCATTGAAAAGTCATTTCTTGGTTAAAAATAATAGTACATCAGTTAATGATTCTGTACTTAAGCTATTTATATTAATGACCAGAAGCAGCCCCTTCATGGTTTTCTGTGCACATACAGACTTCCCCAGCTTGTATCTGTGCTGTGAGTTAGGTGTGAACTCAAACTCAAAGCCAGTCCCTGGTGTGAAGCATTGCTTAACAGAACATCTTCCCATGCAATTCAGTGGGAAGCCAGAGGAGAAAACATGACACAGAAGTGAAGGAAGCTGCAGGAAAAGCACCCGAAAAATGGTTTGAGGATATAAAGGGCATTTTTAAAACGGTGAGCAAAGAAATAATGTCTTGGCAATAAATTCCTATTGCTTAGTTAAACAAGATTTTGGGGTCTAGGCAAACACACACAGTCATATCAAACAGCTCATCAATTCTATCATTATTTTTCTTCAGACTGTATCATGCTCAGTTTCTATACAATTGTTCCCTCCTACCACCAACTGAAAAAGTTCCCTGAAAGTTTAAAAATGTTTCTTTTTACTTGTGCGACCTCTTTGTTTCCTTTGAATCTCACAATTAGGCCAATTAAAACACACCAATCACCCTTACCTTCTGCTTTGCCAGTGTTGAAGGAATGCCTTTTCTTACAGGCAATACTTAAGTGAATCTGCTTCCTGTCAGTTATTTTACTTAATATATTTGAAAAATACTCTATCATTACTTTCAAGCATTTTTCCTTGCTTTAGCTAATCCCATTCTCAGGGCTAACCTAATGACATCCTTCTAGCGTGTAGGCTGTAAAGGACCTGGTAGATGTCATTTGTACACCAGGGAATCCTACTGGAACCACCCCCTTTTGGCTGTTTGCTCAAGACTCTAAATATTTTCAAGGGTAAAGATAAACCAAGTTTTTAACTATTGTCTCTGTTTTCATGCAGTGCACCAACGCAACAAAATATTAGGAGTATGTTCTTCAAAGGACTATTCCAAGGAAAGGGTTGAGGGACTATGTTTTCACTGATTAAAAGAACAGATGAATGTTTGCACCGGCTGCTCTTTAGTTAACTTCATTTCAGCACTTGGTTAAAACATGGTTATCCTGTCCACATTAAAAGAGATTCATTTTCACATGCTGATTTATAACAGTGTACTTTCAAATGTACTTTAGAAGTAGTTTTGGAGAAGTATTAACAGATGGATGTTCTGACTTTGATATTGACAAGCAGTGCCATACTCTTTACAGGTACCTAAAGTCAGGCTAATTTGCTATACCTTTATATATCAGCCTTTTCATTTTCAGCTTCTTTTAACATCAGTTAAGACGGGGGGGAACCAATAAAAACCAAACTTTATTTTTACCTTCTTTTTTTCCAGTGACACATTAAATCTCATCTGAAGACCCTGAAGGGTAACAATTGTTGCAGGAATGTGCTTAATTTTAAACTGACTGTTCACTAATAAAAAAAAAAATCATCTGACTATAATTGCCTTTTGTTTCTTGTCTAGAAAAGTAATTTTTTTTCCTCTCTTAACAGGTGGCCATTGATGAGCGCATCAGGCAACTGCATGAAGCTCACAGGGATTTTGGCCCCACTTCCCAGCATTTTCTTACCAGTGAGTGATTTCCCATTTCTCATTCTTCTTGTGCAGTTTGCATACACATTTATTTGATATTTTTGCAGCCATGTGCTAGTTGTTGCTGCTATGCGTCTCTATTTTAGACTGTATTACAATAGTTTGGGTTTTTTTTCTCCATGGGTGCAGAGGACTGTTAAATAAGCTCATATTGCCCAGGTCCAGGGTAAAAGAAAATAATCTTCCATTATCAAGTCTCTTTGTCCATACATCTATTTCTGCAAGGCTCATCTTCATTGTTTGGGGGGGACTTCATAACTTTAATTTGCTACTCCTAAAAGGGACTTCATTGCTAGTCCCTTTTAGGACTAGCAAATTTAAATTATGTTAGAAAGAGCTTCTGATTATTTTAACCCGAAAAGGATTTTTAAAAAAACAAAAACAAAAACAACACAAATTTGGTTTATCTGTTCAAAGAAATGTTCAGCTCCAAAAAGGGGCAAAATATGACCTGCAAGAAAAATATTTTACAGGATTTGATCACATAGCAGAGCAGTGACAGGATCAAAACTAGGGTGGAAAAGTTGGCAGAAGAATGGCAGCTAAGTAAACTTTTTACAACTCTGCATAAAATATAATTGCCAGCAAAATTCCCACTTCACCTCCACACGCATTATTTTATCAAGGATGTTTTGAAGTACACTGAAAGACAACTTGAAACACCTTCAAAGCTCCACGGCAGTGACTAAAGTGAAGCTTCTTAAAGGCCATGTCTTTTCTATTGTACTGCAATTAAGGAAAGTAAACAGTAAAGCTTTATTTAAGAGATTATATCAGCAGAACAGAACACGGTCACAGGATAATGGTCTCCTACATGCAGAGGGACAAGCTATCCAGACATCGGAAATAGATGTTACTATTATTGCACAGCTACGTTCACAGTGGGAGAGAGGACAAACTTTTCTTCAGCTGATACTGCATTGTAATTTTAATAGGTTAGACATTTTTCCACTGAAAATCTCAATGGGAAACTGAAAATTCTCAGCAGGATGACCTGCAAATTCAAAACCAGGGTTGAAGTTTTGTCATGTAAGACAAACACAGGCTGATTCAACCCTGAACCTTTGTTTTGTCAAATTATGATCCTACAAAGAAATAAGCCCTGTTTTCATAGTTTTGTTTCAAAATCACTTTAACTCTTAATCACTGGGAATACTTTATTAACTCCATATATATATAACTGCAAATCAGATTTGTCAGGATTGAACATGCAAGAATTATGAGTACGTGACATGAACAAATTATGTAAGGAGATGCCTGGGGTTTTTGTGACCCATGGTGCATTCCTGCTGAAAGAATAAATTTGTAGGGTAAACTAAGCAAGAGTGGAAGACACTAGAGTGACCTGCACCGCATTATCAAACTGGTAGAGGTGTCTTTGTTCTCTGTGCCAGTGCTGAGTGAATCCAGACAAGTGGTGTGATGGCTATGTCCTAGGCCCATTCTGCCTTATTATTGATAATCTAGGTCGAACTAAAAGATGATCAGAGTCATGATAGTCACCTCTTTTTGCCCATTTACCTCCAGTGAGACATTATTCTTCTGTGTAACTAATTAGAGCCAGCAAAGGGTGGACATCATTCTGGACAATTCATGCCACTTGAGGACCATTTTAGGAAAAGGAGCCAGCTGGAACAGTCAAATCACTGAGAAAAATTTGCCTTAGATTTGTGTGCAAATACATAATCTCACCCATGCATGCAAAAGTCAGGTATTTGAAACTCTGAAAACATCCACAGAATCCTTCCCAATCTAAATGTTCAGCCACTGAAAAATGCCAGTACATTTATCAGTCCCACCTTCCATGAGCACCAAATTCCAGAACCATCCAGTATCGTGTACTATCACCATGGAAAATAACATGCTGTGACGTGCTTTTAATGTGCTACCTCTGCTGCATCCCTGCACAGATGGGAGCACATCCATGGCACAGAGAGCACTGCAGGACAGAGAGTGCCACGCTCTTTGCCATCCAGCACTGCTCTGTTTCTGTGGCTGTACTTTTGGGGATGAAGAAGTCAAAGGTAAAGCTTGCCAAAGAGAATTGGGCAGGTCAAATGAAGGTGAATTTCATGGCTTTTAAATAGCTTTCAGTACATGGCAGACAGAGTCCAAGTTGATCAGTCTGTGGCAACAGCAGTGAAAAGATTAATCATAGCAATTTTTATGGTTTTATTTTATAAGCTCAGAACTCACAGAGCATTTTTATCTGAGGAGCTGAGATACACATAAGATCAATGTAAACTATAATCAGTAAGGAAAATAAGCAATCTATTGGCTGTTGCATATCTAGTGTATATGCCAGTAAAAATCAGTTCATCCTCCCTAACAGAGCATCATCTTTCCCTCTTCCATACATGCTTGCTCATCTTAAGGTGCAAATAATAACCTGTGTTTATATCCTTATATGAAAAATTATCCTTTTAGAGTTGATATACCTTTAAGTAGTTCTGCATAAAGGCTGGTACTGCAGTCAAGTTCACATAAAATCAGTGACTGAATTACATTTCTCTCCTGTCTGAAAGAAATAAATACGAGCTGCTAATCACGGTAATTTTTCCATGTGTTTGTTGTTATTTTATACATAGAAATTATAGCATCATCTGTCTTTTTGTGCTTGGTTGAAACGGAAGCTGCACGGGGCTGTCTAAAACCTAGCACAAAAGTAACGGGGTAGGGATGCAGGACCTCATATTTGATATGCCCCTTGTGTGAGGCAAGGAATCAAGTAGTAGCCCCAGTTTCTAAGCACTTGCAGCCTGTTCTAAGGGCTATTCATAGAGCTGTTTCTGAGAGAGATTGGAAAGAAGGTGTGAGCTAGAGAGATAAGGAGTGAAAAAGCAGGGGAGAAAAAAGTATTCTTATTTGTGGCACCTTTAAATTAGGGACAAGTTTTCTCCATTGCCTTTTCAGGCAGTTCAACATTCTTTTTCCGCTCTTTCATCTTTTAAATGACCAAGTGCCAGTGTTTGTCAATTATCCCGTGGCACAGGATAATTCAGTTGTCTCCTGGTTGTGAGCTAAAAGAGATAGTGGCCAAGCAATGGTGCCCACTTGTGTCTCTCTCCATCAGGACTTTGGTCTGCCCTCAAGTATAAAAGACTCTTATCAAAACTGGCCCTTACTTTTCACATTAACTTGCCTCTCTCCAGGCCTTCTATATTTTTTTACTGGACTCTCTCACCCCAGTCCTTGATCTTCTGATCAGTCCTTCATGCTTCCCCAAACTCATTTTTCTCTGCCAGAGACAGTCCCAGCTCCAAATCAGTTCATTCCTTGCCGAGGACAGAGGCTCACAGCATTCACAAAATTAGTTAAGATATGTCTGATAAATGTATTACACGTGCAAAACATTACATCATGAATTCATGGACTGAGTTTGTGGTTTTAAAGGACTTGCTGTTTAATTAGAATTCTCTAAATCAGGGTGTAAAAACCCAGCAAAAATAAGATCTTTCTATTAAAGAGAAACTTGTAAATGTTTAGCAAAGTAATTTTAAAAAATCTGTGATCCTTTCATGGATGATGGTGCTTAATTTGGGAATTATATACAGTAACTGAGGTGTGAAAAAGAGTATCTGCAAATTTTAAACATAATTCCAGCTCCAAAGTTTCCAGTGACTCCTCTGGAATAATTTTACTGTTTTGACTTCACCTTTATTTTTCCTCTATGATTCTGCCTCTTACAAAAAATGACATTCATTGTCTCGTGTTGGAAGACCCACCTATATTTGTCACAATAGTTATTACTTTTTTTTTGAGATGCAATAAATGAGAGGCAGGATTGATGTCAGATTGTTTTTTATATCATTTGCTGAGCTATTCAGCCATCAATCCTATTTCTAATGGCATAGTTCATTCATGTGCATTAATGGTGATTGCTGAAAAATAGAAGGTGGTACATCTTTTAAAACCATGAGCAAACCTTGTAATTTACTGTCCAGCCCCAGTATGAGCCATCTTTTAGTAAGTATAGCATGTCAATGCAGCGAGTGCATGAAACAGTGCTCAAGGTGTAACTGGCAATTACTTAAGAGTGTGACTGGAAGATTCCAGTGATTTCCAAGCTCAGACAACATGGACTTTTGTCAACATGAAAAACCTGGAAATAACAAGGAAAAGAAAGAACATTTAGGTTTATAAGGGTAAAAGGCTGATAGACCTGCAGCCAACATTTTGTGATCCGTATTTCCCAGGCTATGAGCTTTTGCTGCCTGCATACACCAGTAGCAAACTGTTAAATCCTCATATCTAAATATGTGCTAGGACCTGGAGGTACCTAAGGGGAGATTCCTCACTCTGCTGTTCAGTTTTGGGCTTGTAAGCAAGAGCAGCACTTACTCCACCATGAGATGAGGCAGCCTTAGCAGCTTTCATTCAGAAACAGAAAGATGAGAAATGCTGGAGCCAACAGTTTGTACTGCAAGTGATCAGAGTGCATCTGCTGCATTTTATATCAGACAATTGTTGCTTAAAAATAAAAATATGGTCACAGGAGTAGGCTGTGTAACTTAGGTCTCTATTTCTCACGATAAGCTCAGAGCTGTTAAGGTTCAGATCTGAGTATTTTTTCTTATTTCTGTCCTTTGTGTTTTCCTTCAGTTATTTAGGCCACTCTCCTGAGAAACTGGAGATGTGGGTCTGCATTCCTTCAAGCCGAGAGAGAAGCCAAGTATTCACTTTTCCCACCTTCTGTGTGAGGGCTTAGATTATTATGCAAAACAAAGATTAGGGAAGCTCTTTCTTGCACAGGCAGACGTCTTTAAAAGGGCAAGTCCTGCTAATTAAGACATCCAAGACTAAAAATGGCAGGGCTCTATAACTCTTAGGACACTTTACCCATCCATCTGATAGATTATTTTCTAGTGCAAGCAACTGTATCTTTCTCATTTCTCACTGCATACATTATATCATATTTTCTTTCCGATATCACCTTTGACAAGCAAACATTGAAGACCATGTTCATTCATCCATGTCCTTTGGAAAAGTGGTTTAATATTTTTAGGTATCACAGCAAATATTTCTAATAGAAAATATCACCTGGTAGCAGAATAAAGGTAGAGGATAAGTGGGCACAAATGAATCAGCCTGACTCTGAGAACTCTCTGAAAGCAAAGGGATTTTATTATTGCTTTAAAATGAATTTATAAAAAATATGCATATATTATATGCATTTAATTATGGTCATATTAGCTAGAAGCCTGATTGCTAGAAAACTGTTTTTCTACTTCACTATAAATGTAAAGTAATTGCATGTGCTTCTGAAAAAGGAAAAAATAGCAAAGTACCAACAAAACCAAATACACTCTACAGGTCTTGCCATTGTGATCATCACGGTGAATTTCTAGCAATACTGGGTGCCAATT
Source organism: Origma solitaria (assembly GCA_013397895.1). Classification (NCBI taxonomy): domain Eukaryota; kingdom Metazoa; phylum Chordata; class Aves; order Passeriformes; family Acanthizidae; genus Origma; species Origma solitaria. The sequence goes on along the minus strand of VZRL01012168.1, from coordinate 491,184 downwards.
CAACCTCAAGACTTGTGTGATGGGTAAATCAGGTTTAAAGCTAAGAGAAAATGCCTCTAGTCCATTTCTTCCTCATTTAAAATATCATGGCCATAGCTACAGCTTTTGAGAATGCTTGCCTTGGCCTGACTGCTAAAGGTCTTTAAGAGTAGTAAAACATTGGCATATTTCGAGAGACTATCTTTATGCTTACTTTTGGAATAAAGTTATTAGAATTAATTTTACAGTGGGCTTTCATTTTTTCATTATGCATTATTCTCAAGAAAACCACAAAAAATGTCTCCATAAATCTTAATGATTTTTTTGATTGGCAATGAAATAGTAATTACGGAATTCCAGCTTCATGTTTATATTTTTCTCTTTCCTTCAGTTTTGTGCTAAGCGGCCCTTTCTACTATAATATATTTAGATACAAATTTCTGAAAAAAATTATAAAGTCAGTTTTCAAATGATGATGTTCTCCCCTCTCTTCCTCCAGAAGCAAGAAATTTTTCCTTATAACTAACACCTTGTGTTTTGGGAAAAAAGGGTTGCAATAAAAATATTTCTTAGAGTGTCAGTTAAAAATAATCCATTCAAAATCTCTCTCTTGTGCTCTTGGTTTTGATATGTCCTCTATTTAAAAATGCTGCATAATATTTATTTTAAAGCAGAGAGGGCTTTTTTTTGAGGGAATGAGTAGGACATATGCTATCTTATTTTTTATAGCAGCCTTATTAATTTCTGTAATTTAGCTTTGGCTGGCAGAATATTTTATATTCTGCAATGCTAAATAATTTGCAAGTAATCAAATACTATTTTTGCTCTTAATAAAATTAAAAAGATAATGTATTGCCTCATACTTTTATCCACTCTCTGAATTAGTATGTTGCTAAGAACAATTTTTTCTCCCAAAATTTTATAATCTTTTTGGAGTTACGTTGGATCTGTGAATCCAAATGAAAGCTACTCAGTGTTTTCACCCTGCCAAGTAAACTCAGATGAATTTCATGATATGTCCATGTTGTCATGAGCTGTATGTTGTATTCAGTTTAGGACATTCCTTTGTCCTCAAGCTCCAGGACTAGGATACAACAGGTATCTTCTATATATGTGTATCAGAATTTTTCTGTTCTGTTTTCCTAGGTGGAATGTTTACCATGGAATGTTTACCAAAGATTTATTTTTCTATTTATATAATTTCATTTGCCAAAATCACCACAAATTTGATTAGGCCATTTTGTGACCTCATTTGATCAGCGAATTTTAGAGACTTCATTTGTAAGAGCATAAGAGTGCAACAGAAGTTAGCAATGTGGAGTACCTGTAGCTGGGGACACATGGGCCATTATAGACTTTATCTGTGTTTCTTTGCTGTATTTCATTCAGCATTCTGCTATCAAGCAAGTAGATTCTTGCATTTTTGCCATTTTACAGTAGTGTGACATTTAAGAAAATGAGCATTAGATGGATTTTGTATTTCATGTTACAAAGTGGCATTTGGAAACTTCTGGAAACACTGTTCATGATTAAAGTTCTGCATTATTTCGTATAATAAGATCTTATTGTATAATGTTGACCCTAAGCTGCAGATGATGAATCTGAAGTTGGCCATAAAGATTCCAGCAGGAAACACAGGATGGAAAAGCCTCTTTTAACTCCTGTAAAATGACTGTTGCAATTGGCCCTGATCACATGACGGACTTTGTAATGACTAAAAATCCATTTTTCAGACTGGTTAGATGTGCTCTAAAGATGGTATATCCAGTGAATGTCTGCACGTGTGCTACGGTGACAGACGGTGCTGCTCCAGGGAAGTAGTGAGCATTTGCTTGGGCTTAAGAGCGGCAGAATCCAAGCTGAGAAGGGGCTCTCTACTTCCAAAATGCCCATGAATCCATCCCCTTGTGCAGCTAGGGCTTGGAGCAGAGTAGACCCCAAGCTGTGAAGACCTTATAAAGACAGGTTTTGATGGATGTTTCTGCCTTGTAGCTTCTCAGTTGTGTTGTCAGTTCCTCAACGACATCGTGCAATGTTAGACCTCAGCATTACACAACATGGTCTGGTGGTGTGGTCATCAGTCTCACCCAGAACAATAAAAAATTCACATAATTTAGAAATCAATCTGTAAATCTGAGGTGCAAAAAAACCCTATCTTTTACAGATATGTACTGACATTTGTTGCAAAGGATCTCAAAAAACTTGCAGATTATGCAAACTCTTCTGTTGTGCCACTGTCATGCAGATAAACATTTTGGAGGTGGCGTCCTGCCAGCATGTATCATGTACTCATGGTGGGTAAATATTGCTTTAGCATGTTCTCCAAGGTGGGGAAGCATGAGCTCCTTATAGTCCCTGAAGTATTTTCTCATTCATAATGGTGTCATTTGAAAATAATCAAAATGTAGTACTCAATGACTCTTCTTTGAAAAGTGAAGGTAGTTTACACAGATGAGAAATTCTGGTTCTTGGGAAATCAGAGTCTTTCCTGAAGCAAAGATCATCTCATGATTTCTTTCTCCCTGCCTGCCTTTATCTGAAGTCACCAAATCCGTACCTTGCTATAGTGAAAATAATTGGTATCAAAACAAACTTTATGTGAATAAATAAACAGTTTCTTAACTCAATGTTTGCATTAAGATATTAATTATGATAATGCTAGGTAGAACAGTGTAAGTCACACGGGTCATGAAGGCAGAATTTCTAGGCTGAATCAGAGAATTATTATCATTAAAATGTTAAATGTTAACATAATTAAGCACCTTGCTGAGTTACAGCTGCTATGGCCACCAAGCAAAATAATGTGAACATAAAAATGAGCTCAGCTTTAACTACCATGATGCTGAAAGGAATATATAATAATTATAATAAATTTCTACCAAAACAACAAACAAATTAACAAAATAATTGACAGAATATATGTAACAGTGTATGGACCCTACACAATGATTCTTTGTGGTTTCTGTCCAAAACCCCTTATTGACAATTAAGTAAAAATTTTTCCTTTGTATTTAGAACTGAAAAAGTACACTCTCAGGGTGACCAGAAGTGTGTGCTTACTATTTAAATAAGGACCACTGGGAGTAACATTTAAATGTGGACATACTGAATTTACTCTTTGAATAGCTGAAGGAGAAATAGTTTACTATTGGTAAACATACATGTATTTTTCATTATGTTTGCAAAGCTAAAGTGAAATATTTATAAGATTATTTTTTGTAGTATCAACTACTATCGTCCTATTTAATATTTCATTCAGATCCCTGCATAGATTAAAACAGTACTGAAGTTCAGAGAGCCAGCATGCCACCATTTCATTACACATTCTGCAAACAAGTAAGAATGTAGGCTTACCATCAAGAACCATTTTCACAGGCAAAACAAGTCTCAGCTCTCAGAACACCTACAGGAAGAAATAAAACTCAAAAATTAGGTAACCATTAAAATGTATGTCAATGCAAATAAAGTGTCGCGAAATTTAAATTCACTCTTAAAATGCCCTACATTTCATTGTAGTATTTAATTTCGGTCACAACAACATTGAAAGAAGCTGTGTGTATGGTAATGGGTTCTTAGGCTGTGCAAGCTCGAGCAATAAAACACTTTGGAATTACTCTCAGCAAACAGGAAATGTCTGCTTCCTGAGTGCTGTAGCACACAGGGATACTAGAGCATCATATAGAGAAGTCTGTACTAGCAAGACTTTTAGGTAGACTTAACCATTTACCTGTACTAGAAATGGATAGGAAACCTGTACTGATAACCAAAAATAAGAAACAGCTGCTCTCAGCTTCTGGGCTTCTGCCAAAAATTAAATGATTATTCTCTATGTATAGCTGTAAAAAGTACTGCACATTTTGTCAACTCAAATTTATGCAAGGTTAGAATCATCCAGGAAACCAGAAGTGTATTAGAGACAGCGTCACAACAACCTCTTGAAGGAACACTAAATCCAATTATGCAGAACATCACAGAATTGTTTGTTATTCCTATAGCACTTAGCTCTCATGAAAGCAAAAGTATTTGTTCCTCTTCTAATGGATCAAGAACACTATCATATGTGAGATTCTGTGATAATAAGTTATGACTGCAAAGCTCTTACCCAGATTAATTCGGAAGCAACTGAAGAAATACATCTTCTGAAAAATACACAGCAATCTACTCTGTCCTTTAGGTATTGAATTAAAAACAAATCTTAAAGTGGAGCAACTGTAACTTGGTAGTATTCCCATTGGGAATATTAATGATTGCTTGAGAGAGAAATATGTAACAAGGTCAACTTTTAGTTAATACTGGAGGGTATTTTGTTTTCAAAAATGATAATTTAGTGTAATCTGATTTGAATTATTCCTCAGACAATGCTAACTCCCATGGGTAAGAAAACTTACAATTGTCACTGAGTAAGCATTTTAAAACTAGTTGATGGACCACATATTAGCACATAGGTTAGTGTTACTGAATGAAAGCATGCAAAGAAATCACCTAGTAATTGATAGTGTAAAATGAAATAGTGATCTGTCTCTGATTCCTTGGCTTTTGTTTCCTAGTGCCATCTAGAATGGAGAATACTGGATAAGTCAACAAAAGTATATTTACAGCAGTTTGTGTTCTTACAAGCAGAAAGAATATTTAAGCATCACGGTTAAGAATTTTGTACAACCCTGAAAATGCAGTTAAAATAGGACATCCTCCCTTGTTTCAAGATATTTAATATCAAAACATTACATGATATTCTATTTTTGATACTTTTTGTGGTTCTACAAATCACATAACAGATTGAATCTTTGCATCCTTTGAGGCTGTAACAGAGCACAGAAACTGAGCCGCTGCAGCTCGTGCTACCAGGAAGAGCAGCTCGATGGAGCAACCCTGGCCTCCACAGCTCCTCAGCTGTGCAGCCTACAAACACAGAACCCAGTGGCAGTGCCTGACCCAAGAAGGAGCATTTGATCAAATATAAATTTAGCATATATTTGAGTATTTCTATTTGAAAATGCATACAGTTCTGTGCTCCTGTGTTCGTGGGCCATGCTACAGACTTCAATGGCAGTGCAGTGTGATAGTTTTCTGAGAGATCTAACACTGTAATTAAAATTCTGTTTCTTGTACATTTTGAGAGTTACTGGTTCTCATGGCTCATACCTCTGAAATTTACTTTTCTTCTTCTAAGAACACAAATCTGTGTAAATGTAAGTAATGGGAAAGCAGTGACACTCAGCTTAGCTACAGATGGCTGAATAGGGGTTAGAGACAGCGGCAGAACCTGCAGAGATGCTGAAGTAGAATTTTCAGAATTCCTTGGCCACCAGCAATGTGAAACAGGATTATCACATTTATGGAGGGAGACTTTTCACAAGGGCGAGTCATGATACAACAGGGGAAAATGGCCTTAAGATGAAGGAGGGTTGGCTGAAATTGGGTGTCAGGAAGAAATTCTTTACTGCAAGAAGCAGAGAGGCATTTGAAGGCTGCCCAGAGAGGTTGTGGACTCCCCAGCTCTGGAGGTGTTCAAGATCAGGCTGGATGAGGCTCTGATTAAACTGGTCTAGCAGGAGGTCCCCTGCCCTTGGATGTTGGAACTAGATGGTCTTTAAGGTCTCTTCCAACCCTAATCATTCCATGATTCTATTTCTTTCAAACACATTCCTTCCTTTCCCTAGCTTCTTAGCGTTGTCCAAAATGTACATGAAACCCATTCACCCTCTCACCAGCCTGTTCTCACCAGCTCTTCCTTCTCCCATTCACACCATCTATAATGGCACCAGTTTCTCCTTTCTTCACAATCCATGTGCAAAAGGAGAAAGATTTCCCTATACAGCCATTTTTATAAGCATGTTTTGTCTCTTTCCTCAAACTCTTTTTGTCCACACCCAAATATGTGGGCAAGAGAGGGGCACTATACTTCATTCTACAGACTGACTTCCGTGAATCTGGTACAAAATAGATTAAATATGTACATTGGTAATTATTATTTGTATGGATTGTGATTTGTTTATTTTGATAAAACATCTTGGGAGTGGGATTTTTAAAGTATCTATTTTGATTAAGAGGGGGAAAGAAAATAGAGCCAAATGGTCAAGCAGCTAATTCCTAGTTGTCCTGATAACAATTGCTTTCCTTTGTGAACAGCAGGGGTCACTAAAAAGAAGGGTTATACTGGGTGAAGCAAACAGGCTTTTTTTTTCTCCAATAGATCACATTTCATATGTTTTCTGTTTTAATCATTATAATAAATAAAGAAAATTCTTGGTTCTACTTTGCTTGACACATAACAAACTCCTAATAAAAAAAAAATTATCTCCCTGGTTATGGCCTAACCTATAAATAATCTCTGCCTCTAATAAAAAAATATTTATAATTGTGTCATCAAATGAGTTTTATAAAAACCTCTTTTACAAAATATTTTCATGATGTTGTAAGTTGATGTTGACATTTAACACTGTGATAGCTAAGAGTAAGCAAAATTATTTCCTCTCTATTTGTTGTGATTACACCATGATTTTCTCCATTATTTGCTGTTATTGGAAGGCAGTAAGACACAATTAGTAATGCAAAGAAATAAAAATAAAAAAGTTCATAACTTAGAACAAATCAGCAAGAGAATAACAGCGAACAAAATACTTAGAAAGTCTCCCAGTGTAACTTCACTCAAAATGTAAACAAGTGCATAATTCTATTTCTGGAAGGATGGGAAGTGCTGACCACACAGGAAAGAAATAGAAGAAAACCCATTCAAACACCTTAGCAGGAGGAATCCTATAAGAGAACACGCCAGAAAAACAGGTTGCTTGATCTGATTCATATCTGTTCTGTAAGCTTAGCTTTCAAGGAGTTTTTGTATTTATCTTTGCAGCTGAATGAGTCCAGTTGCTCTCAGATTAGGACAGAAATTTCGGAACAGCAGGTTAATCCTTCCTGCCTTCACGGGCAACTGAGCAAACAGACCTGTATCAACATGGCCGAGTGTAAAATTGTAATTCTAGAGATTAACTTTGTCTTTCCTGTTTGACCTCCACGTTTCTCTTCTAGGTATGTTTCTATGTATGAATGTATGTGTGCAGTTATTTATTTATTTGTTTGTTTGTTTGTTGTTAACAGCTTCTGTCCAAGGCCCCTGGGAGAGGGCAATCTCACCAAACAAAGTGCCGTATTATATCAAGTGAGTATAAATAATAATTCATTCCAGCTATTTGCATTTCTTATTTAAGAGGAGAGTCAGTAATTTTCTTAAATTATTGTGAACTGCTCGTATAGTGTCTAAATGGGAAGGACTAAAAGGAACAAAGCATCCAATACATTTCACAGAAGTGTGGTAGTTATCTAAAAACACAGTAGGATGCTCTGATTTGTAAATTGTTTGGGTTTACACTACTGTAAATCACCTGCAAATGAAGCAAAGCTTTGGGGTGCCTGGATTATAATTTAGTTGTGCCGTTGCCCACTGTGTGTATGTATGGCAGGTTTTGCAAAACCAAAAAAACCCCAACATTCTGAATTGCAGTTGTGAATATGATACACTAGGGGTTTTTTAAAAATGCACATACTATGAATTCCTTTAGGGACAGTACTTGGTAAAGTCAATAGCTGAGGAATGACAAGGGACAATTAGTCCCTAAAGCCTAACCTTTTAGAGTTTAGTTCCCAAATTAAGCTATCTTGTTTTAAGAGATGTGTCTGCACAACAAATGAGAAGAAATTTTTTTTTTTAAATCAACAGTTTGGAACTCTTAAAATCAACAGCTTCTCTGCCCTAAACAGAGCCACCACATAACAACAACAAAAAGATGGTTTAATATGTTTTTTCTTCTGAGTTCTTTACCTGTAACATGTGCCTTGAAATACTTTTATAACTATTGAAGGAAACAGGTGATGCAATGATAATTATAAAGACTGTAGTGCAAGTAAGAGAGACCTGGGTGTTGTTTAATTACATATTTACATGATTCCTCTTTATATTTGCTAAACACTTTGCAAGCTCAACTAGTGTCACTGAAGCCATTTGGTTACAGATGGCTCTTGCGGTGGCACTTCAATTGCAACTTTCACAAGAGGGTGAACTTCTACAGCAGCTTTAGAACAAGTATTTGATTTTTGCACGAAGGAAACTCTGTAGTGCAGTTCAGAGGTTCAGTTATACCTGGCTAAGCTGGTTTACTGCTGCATTAATCTTGAAACTTTTCTGATGTTTGCATTTGGCTGTGAATAATGAAACAGTCGCAAGGAAGCAGAAAGCTCTGTCAAGAAGGAGGGGGGCAGTGCTGGGAAGCAAGTCAGTGCTCTGGCTTGTAAGTCAGGTTATGGCACTAATGTGAAGGCAAAGATCCTCCTTTGCTCTTTCACATGGCATAAGTTGCCATTATGGGGAGGGGTGTTTGGCAGTTCTTAAAGTAGGCACAAAATGCACTTCATGCTGTGCTTGGCATCTCTCTCTGTGCCACTCACATCCAGCAGCCAGGAATAAGGGCCAAAATGGTCGATGCTGGTCTTGCGTACTTCTTCCTACTTTTTAGTCATCTGTTCTAGGCCACTTGCAAATTCAAAGGAATATGCTTATTTTGTTCACTTTAAAAACATTTTAATTACCATAAATAGTTGTAGCATTATGCTGTGGATCCTGATTTAGGATCCTGCCAACTACATCAATTTGTCACAAGTGAATGATTCAGATCACTTCAAGAATCACTGTCAGAGATATTAGCAAGAGTGGGTTTAATATGAATTCATAAAAATGCAGCTTAATAAAGGTCAGTGGCAAGGTTCACTCTATTAGTTACTACATTATACAAAGGAAAATCAAGTTTGAATCTATTTCAAAGGATTTACACAGAGACCAAAAAGCCAAAGGGTAAGGTATACCCTCCCATTGGGTCACAAGTTTCAGAGCAGACCACATTGCTTTCTAAACTCTTTCTAAACTCAGCTTAGCTGTGGCTAGGTCCAGATGTAGTCTCAGACTTGGACAATGGTGTATGTCTAAAGGAATTAACTATATGGATTTCATTAATATTTATTTAACGTGCTACCAGCCACTTACCAAGGATCCATTGTAAATAAGGGGTCTCTTCGCCTTGGGTAAGGAAGGATTTCTTAGTCTTAGGTAAGAAAACTTAATCCTTGAAAAGGTCCCAGCTCCAGGAGAGTCACTGGTGTGCAGTCCAGTTGCAGTTTAGAGAATTTGAGTTGGACTCATCCAAGAACTGTTTGTTTGTAGAAAGGTGTCTGCCTCAAGGACAACCTTGAGAGTTGTCCCAGGGCAAGGGGAGGTCACTGCCATGCAGCCACACTGCCCAGCAGGGACAGCTCAAAGGCGGCTCCCTTAGGCTGTCAGAGCTATGGGATAGAGTGGTTGGCTTGTAGTCAAATTTAGTACAGCAGAAGGGTCTGTGTGAGCCTCCTTGTACCCACAGCTCTTTGTTCTTTGATAAATGGCCCTTGGGAAAGCCACCTGCTGTTCATGCCCTGCTCACACAATCCGCGTTCCCAGCTCATGTGCATCGGTGCTCACTGGGTCACTCTGCCCCTCTGGGGTTTCCAGAGGAGTTCTTGGCCTGACTTCAGCTCAGGTCTTTACTTTCTTTGGAGCCTGTGCCAAATTACTGCTACTTTGGTTAGGGGGGTCAAGCGCATCTGCCATACATTACTAGTTTGATTAAAGTTTAGCCACATCTTTTATAGAAAAACTTGCTGTCCTTGAGATGTAAAACAAAGCGGTCAAGTTCTAATGAGTCTTACTGAGCTGATGCACCTATTGCTTTCTCCAGCTGTCCTCAGTCATTTTTTTCATTCATTCTCATCACTCATACTTCATATTTAAAAACAACTAAATCCTTTTCTGTACCATTTTGGCTATTAAAATAAACCTATTATTTCTTTATTCTCTGATGTGTTACTTTTCTATTAGTTGTTAATTCTCTAAAAGAACTTCATGAAGACTAAGAAGCTACAGGTAGCATTCAATTCATGTTTACATAATTTTCTTTCTCTTATCAATGCAGAATATTAGTGTTAGACCTCTTCATTAACCAGATTTGATACACATTTTACTGGTTTTCATTTTATCTGTTTTTCCCTTGATGCTTAACTGTTTTATCTCATCACTTTTACATGTGTGATGATATTGCACTCAATAACCCATAAATCAGGCAGTACTTCATGCTAAATCTTCAGCAGCAATGTTTATTTATGGTTAGATATCTCCAAGACCTATGATTTTCCTGCTTAAAATTTCATTTGTATACAGTTGATTAATCTGTACCAACTAGTTGCCTCTCAGGCTATTACTTCAATAATTCCTTCTTGAGCTTATTCACACCAGTTGGTTTGGGGTTTTTTGTTTCAAATTCTATTTGTATAGGCAACATTGCCATGGAAAATATAATTATCAACAGTGTTCAACCTGCTTCAGCTGTTTGCAGTGTCTGGCATTTGATGGTTTCTTGGCCTAGTGTCAGCCTCATGAAAATTGCTTTTTAATGGCCATGCAATCAGCTGCTGCATTTCCTTCCACCCTTTCATGTGCTTCTGTCCTTATGGTGAGGACAAGCTAGACCAGAACTTCAGCCCCACCTTTCTCTTCCCCAGCAAACTGAGGAAATCTAATTTTTGTGTTCCAGGAGAGCAGAAGTATCCCAAGCTGCAGGTGGAGATGGCTGCCTGGGCACTGAGCGCTCGCTCAGACCATGAGGTGCTGCCCTAAAAACCCCTCTGTTTTGCCTCTGAGTTAAAACATGTAAAACTGCTCAAAAACACGTTTTTATCCAACCATTTTCTTTTTGAGCTTTTTTCTCCTTGATATATTCCTTGTGTCTAGTACAGAATTTAAAGGTTTTATTAGATTACAAAAGGAGAGGACTATAAAAAAATGGTTTTCAGTTTAATCAGTCCTGTTCTTTGTAGACCTTGATCCTGCTCTTACTGCAGTGCAACCTAGAAAATGGAAAGGAAGAAGCAGGCACAGGCATGTCTGTACTCTTTATTAATGTTTTAGGTATTCATTAAAATTTCTAAATTTAAGTTTTTAGAAGACAAAACAGGCAATTACTCTACATTAGAAATCTGAATAGCAAATGGAAAAAATGCACACCTCAAAGACTACTGAATATGAGTCAAAAGATAAAAAAAGGTCTCAAATTCTAAAAAAGGCACATAATAAAGGTAGGGAGGCTGCGGATTTTTACATTGTAATTCAGGTTAGATCACATTTTAGCAGAGCTCACCCCATGATGAAAGGGATCTCACGTGTGCACGCATGCACATGCATATTCTTATCTTCCAATCAAACAGATTGGAAGCTGCTCCAGAGCAGTGACAGGTAACAAAATCAAATGTCTACTTCCCATTTTGCAACACCAGAAGCAGTGTTTGGCTGTGCTGCACGACCCAATCCCTCTGCAGTGTCTGTCCTCCAGGGCACGAGGGGACATTAAGCAGCTCTACTCTGAACCATGTTTGCATCTCCCCTGAGCGTCTCTTATCCTCTGCTCTGCAAACTTGGCCATTACTCAGTGCTAGGAGATCTCTGTTGCCTCGGATTAAGGAGGAGGAGTGGGATTGAAGTCTGCAACATACTTTCTCTCTAAAAAAAATATTCAGTAGTCCTGCCATCGTGATGTGTAGGTGTGACTTCTATATTTGTACTAATCTTTGACATTATTCTTCCTCCATGTATCTGACTTGCCTGTTAATAGTGTCTGTCTTCTTACCCTCTTGCTGTGCCCGTTCTTTTGAAGGATTTAAAATGCTTCTGCAAAAATACAGTAGTCTTTCATCTCAGTGCTTCCCACAAAGGAAACCTTCCAAATTATTTCCCAGCCAAGCTTATTTTCTTATAGAGATTATAGCAGTTCACTGAACTTTGTCCTGCTGAGGACAAAGCTGGATTCTCAGGAGCACAGCTTTGACTCCTTGAGAAGATCCATGTGAGCCTATCTCTATAAATTAGCTATGCAGTGAGCGAACTCCAAGGACAAGGCATCTCCATTTGCTCACTTGCTTTCAGATTGTAGTTTCCTACGAGAATATTTGATTTGCATTTAATGTATCAGCTTGTGACATACATTTTTGCTAGTTAGATCCTACATTCTTTCCCTACTTCACACTGGAGATCTAGCAGGCCAGTTTCTATAAACATGCTTCTTTGTTGTCTTAATTTTTAATCTCCCTTTTAATTGTTGTTTAACCATGCAGAATTTCAACACAGAAAAAAAAAGCTAAGACCCCTGAGTTTTCATTGTGAAAGCAAACAGATTAAAGCCATGATTCTTTTACTTTTGTTCAACTTAGAGACAGGATAAATGAATGTATCTGAATTAAATTCTGCTAAGATAAAATAAAGTGAAGAGATGCTCTTCTGAGAAAATCACTTGGGTTAATTGTTTCTTCTGCAGAATGTAGATAAGTACAAGACACAAAAGGAAGTAGGAAATATTTGTCAGATGGAGCAGAGAGATGAGAGAACCATAAATAAATAATGCATGATTATGTATATGTAGTGAGTGAAGCTGTGAGCAAGCTATGAAAACCATGCGTATGGCTGATGCTTAACCTATCTACCAAATAGAAAAAAAAAAAAAAAGTGTTATTTTGGATTCATAAAAGCATAGTCATTATGATTTTTTCCTGTCTTTCAATTCTGAACTTTGCATAGGAAAATTGAAACTACTGTGAAGGAAAGAAAAAGTGTAGTACTTTCCAGTTTGCCTTTATGTGATGTAAATTCTCATGCTGTCTGGCGTAAAAACCTAAATGGTATTTCTTAGAGGTTTGTCCAGCTGCAGAGATTTCCTTTATGATTTGTAGGGCCGTGAAGCCTTGGTTCCAAAACTTGTCACAAAAATTTAAACTCGCATGTGTAAATAAATGAGAAATCTTGAGCCTTTAACTACCTTCATAATGAAAGCAGAGGTTATAAACAGATGTGTTCCTGCTGACTGAGCGAGAGCACTCAAGGAAGATATCGTGGGTCTGCTCCTCGTTACCATCTGTCAGCAGGGAGTTACTGCCCTCACACGAGAAGTAACTTTGATTTGTTTTTAAATGAATTATAAGCACTCAGCAGCCATTTTAGCATATCCTAGCTGGTGTGGGGGCTGAGGGCAGGGCTGCAGCCTCTCCTTTGGGGCAGTAAGTGAAGGAAACCATGTGCTTTCCCTCCGTAAACACAGCACCTGCTGTGGAGGGTGGAGAGCATCTTCCTTGAGTGCCTACACAGCACTTGGGCCTCTCAATGGGACACTGCTCAGAGTTAAGTGGAGAGTAAAGCCCTTAAGCTTTGTTTTCAAATTCATTCAGTAGAAATGGTCATGGAGAGTATGTAGTGTTAAGCATTAAAGAGGAGTTAAACAGTGTGAGGATAATTTTTGTGCAGGTTAAATCTTAAAATGTGTTATGCAGGTAATGAGCTGGGTAAGAATTTTAGATGGAATCTGACTTTCCCATTTTCCTAATTAAAGGAACATACCAACATTTTAAATCTATTAAATCCAGCTACTCATTGTTTTCCACATCTGAGACTAGGAGATTAATAAATGAACTGTTTTTATAGGCAATAGTGTGAAAAAGTAAACTTTTGATACTGTACAAGGAGTTCATGTATTTATAGTGTAACAGAACATAATTACACAACCTTAAATATTTCACTTTTATTGTAGCTGAAGTTGGTATATTTATTGCAAGCTGAATGTGATTTTTGCTTGAATTTTACTTCATTTCTATTAGCTTCATTTTACTCCAGTTGTTAAATGTAGCCTGACTACCTTTATCAACTGAAGTAAATGAATGAAAAATTAACATAGCCAATATAAGCTTTACAAAGTTGAGTGACATCTATACAATATGGTCCTATTTTATAGAGTATATGCCAAATCTTCCATTAAAAAGTAGATTTTACAGCTACTCCTGATAGCTAAAATGTATTGCCATCTACTCAAAGCCCATCTTTTAAACATTGTGTGCTTAATAAGCAGGATTCTAAAATAGGAATTATGTTTGATTTCCACTGGAATGCTTTGAACTTGAAAAGATTAGACACATTAAGGAAAGAAATAGAAAGATCTGCCTGTCAGACTTTTCTTTTTTTCTAAAGATCAATTACATACTTAATTTAGATGACAGACAAAGAAGAGACAACTTCTGACAACTGTCCAATGTAATATTCAAGGAAATGGGGAACAATATCTCAGATTTTTTACACATTCATGTTATATCAAGAAGCTTCATACTTCCTTTGTTTCCTCCAAAGACTGACAGCTTCTCCAAAGCAGCACTTGTCACATCCATTGCTTGCACTGCCCTTGGTCCAGTGATCCTTCTAATGCAGCCATCTCCACAAATAAGATGATTTCTCCATTTCACACAAGAAAAGCTCCATCCGTGTAATAAGAGAGTCAGCATTAAATTGATCCCTCTTCACCTACTGCACCTTTTTTGTCTTCTTTGTGGTCTCTTCAGTCTAAAATATAGCAGGAGTATAATTACTAATCGTGCATTAAGAAATGTCTCAACACCAATGAGAAAGCAGTGGCTATGACCGTGCACGGTTCACATTTCCAGCTCTGTTTGCTGTGGGTGCACAGCTTTGGTCAGCTGTGGAATGTTCTCATATCGGCACCTGAGGCCACGCAGCAACCGAGAGCAGATTGAAATGCAATAATCTCTGGGCTCTTTCTGTCTCCCGAAGTGGCCTGTCTGTCAGGGCAAGGTCAGGTGTTTTCCTGCATTGGCTTCTGTTTCAAAATGAATGCATGGAACCTGCTGAACTGCTCTTGAATCTGTTCTTTCTCTGACCTTCTAAGATCCCAGTTCTCCTACTGACTGCAATAAGTTTGTAGTTTTCAGAATATTCTCCACGTTTTCAGAATATTTGCACACTTCTTGTCATGAAAGATTTGTTTAGTCTTTATTTACTGAATCATGATTATGGATTATTTGGCCCATTTTTCCCCTAATGATTTCCCCTTTCAATGATTTTTTTTTTTCTTCTTGTCAGGTAATAGCTGAAATCAGTTCTGTGTTGAACATCAGTCCAGTGATATCCTTATCTTTAGACCTTAAATCCTGAGAACTAGTTTTTGTATATACTATATTTAGGAGCTGTAGATTCTAAGGGACACATAAAATGAATTAATTGAGAACTGTATAAATGTCAGTAAGGCTGCAGTTAGACTTAAGGAAAGATTCTGTTGAATAGGTTAAGAATGACCAAATAGTCTATATTAATTTTTCTTATTTCTCATTTTCTGTTTTAAAACCTGAATTTTATGGGTTAAATTACAGTTTCAAATATGATCTTTACGTATGGCAGCCTCCTGCATGCTACTTATTAATTTGAATTTCAATTATTCATCAGATAAACTTTTACATTAGGAAATCTCTGGCTAGAAAATTTAAGAAAAACAAACCATAAAAAAATGCATCTCATCTCTGAATGAATTGTTTTTCTTACAAGTAATTTTTGTAATACAGGCATTCATGGCATTGCATTTTCCATGGCAATTGAGCTCAGAAAATGAGATTATGGTACAACACAAGCAGCACCCTTTATATAACCAGCCTAGCAGGGTCACTGAGTGGTGTCTACAGCCTACAGAGTAGAATAGTGAGTAGAGGTCAAACTTTGCTACTTATCACCTACCCACACTGTGTGTCAAGGTCCTCCCTCCTCTTTTTCAGCAGAACTAAAATTTGTTAGCATAAATGCCGTGTGTAGGTGTTAGGTTGGGAGCTTGAGGAGAGCACCAACTCGCCTAATACAGCAATAAGTTACTAAGAATTAAGGTTGCTGCAAATATGTGCAAAGTTGTTGGTATGAGATTTATTCTTCACTTCTGTACTTCACACTTTATAATGTGAACTTATGCACTATTATGTTAATGAAATTTAATGGTCAATTGAGTTAGGGGGTTTAACGTTAACATTTTTATGCAGTAGGTAAAGGTTTTTATAGAAATCTAATTATTTAAAACCATGATAATACAGTCTCATTCAGGTATTTTACATTTATCTAGATGTCTGCTAGGAAAGTTTCTATTATTTTAATGTTTAAGTAGAAAAAAAATTGCTTTATATATCTGGCTAGTAAATAGCCCAGACTGCCTTTTGAATTTTATTATGTACTTGTCTCCTGGTTTTCTTTATCAAGATATTTTTTTCTGTTCACTACTGCAGAGCTAATATAGAAGTAGAGAGGCAAACTCACATTTTTCTGTGCTTCATTTTCAACAAATTTAACTCATTTTTTGGCGTAAAAGCTGTATTATTGGAGAAAATGTTGTAAAACTTTCAATGCTTGAGGGTTATGACACCCTGCATGAAGCATAGTAAGAAGAATTGCTAGAAAGAAATGTTATAGGCATGGAATTAAAATGTAAAGAGTAGCTAGAAAATTGCTGTTTGGCATGGGAATAGATAACTTCATACAAACACTTCAACTATATCAGCAACATGGAACACCATGAAAAGATTTTAATCATAACCCAAAGCATTTCTAGTTGAGACAGGGGTGTTATAATTTGTTAATGATGAAGAGACATTTTTGCAGCAGGAACTAGCTCATAAACATCTCAAGGAGATGGGAGCTAAAGGGTATATGGTCATACAAATTTATTGACCTGAAAATATGGAATAAAGAAATATGAGGAAGACAAATAAAAAGTAATTAAATTTCAGTTGAATAAAAATACTGAAGTACTGAAATAATTTTTCTTTCCAATATTTTTTTTCCAATCCACCATTTGCCATCCTGGAGGTTCTATTAGCAAAGTGATACACATTTTAACATTGTAAAGTATGTGACAAAAAGTGAACAGATTCTGCTGCATGCTGAAACACAGAAAAACTCCACCTTCATTAGAAAATCAGAAGCTGCAGATGTCCTCCCAGAGAAGTAATTTTTATCTACTGTTTCATCTTCATTTTAATGCTGCTTAATTGCTTTAGCTTTAGGACTTCATCAATGGCCACGCTCTTAGCTGACCTCACCTATGCACCTTTTTAGAAAACAGAAAAAAGTTAAAGCAATTGCAAATGGGACTTGATGCACCAACAGAAGCTGCAGTAAACAGGATACAGCCATAAAGGCTGGATATGTCCCCAAGGAAACCGGTGTGTAATTTAGTTTCAGATCTAAACAGAGAGAGAATAACGATATGAAGCAAACTCATAGGTGAATGTTCCCTCAATGAAGGGTTGAGTTGAAGGTCTACAAATGCAAATTTGATAGGACCCTTAAGGTTAAAAAATATGTTATGTGCACATATATGCATTCTGTTACTCCTGGGACTACCTCTGCCCAAAACAGTTAAGGAACAATTTGAAAAGTGTTTAAAGCAAAATTCCCATCAGTGCAGGTTTTTTTTTAAACCACATTTGCTGAGAATTCCTGGAATGCATAAATCATGTACTGCATTTGATAAATATGATTAAACAGCTAAACTGAGAGAAGTTCTGAAGAAGCCTACATTTATGATAGTTTTTCTTACATCTTGATTACAGTGTTGCACGTCATTAATTTGCATTTAGTTCTGTGCCTGAAAGTATCTTCTGCTTCCATTTTATCACCAGCTCCAGTCATATTGCAGTTGCCAATTTTACTGAGCAGATCTCGTTAGTAAATAAGAAGTTCTAATGTGAAATATTTTTGTGTATATTAATCAGCTTTTAGCTACCGCATGATGTTCAATTACTTTTTTTGCTGTGTTTTGCTGATTCTTGACCATAAAAACAGAGTCATTGAATATTAAAGTTTTCTTTCACGGCACAATGCTAATATTCAATGTGTCTTCTGTAAGACAATGCTAGTTCAAGTTCATTAAAAAAACATTCTGAAATTACGCAGCTTAAAACATAAAACTAAACTCTGTAGCTGAATTATCATTCAGAGATATTCACCAACCCAAACCTATAGGCTTTGCATTATTTTTTTAAAATATAAACCTCACAATTGTAGTTTCAGTAGGTATAGAGGGCTTGCATTTATAATTCAAAAATCATGCATGTTTCACAGTTGCCTTTGTGAAGCACAAAGGAAAAGCTGGCTCCAAGTGACAGCCATACTCTGAACTTTCAGAGGTAACTGAAAAGCTTATTAAACAGCTCTGAATTTTGTTTGGATTCAGATTTTATAATTCTTTTGAAGTAGCCTTAAACTAAAATTATAGCATGTACCAATCTGAATAATCTTAAATTTCACTGTGATTGGATTTTGGGGTTTTGGGTGGTTTGGGGTTTTTTGTTTTCTTGTTTGTTTGTGGGAGTTTTTTTGGCTTTGTTTTTGGTTGGGTTTTGTGGGTTTTTTGGTTTGGGGTTTTTTTTGTGAACACTATTTAGAAATTAGCCAAAAAAAAAAAAAAAGAAAAAAAGAAGAACTACTCAAAAGAAGGACTACTCAACCCATGATAAACCATATGGTCTGTCCCCAACAAAGGAAAGCATATTCATCAAGCTGCTGCCGTAGTAGTGTGTAGCAGTAGGAATTGAGAGAAAAGGGCTTGTCACAGTGAGGGAAATAGGACTGAAAAGCACTATTAATTTGAAGGAGAAAATTCTTCTTTGAAAAAAGTTTTGTTGAAGTAATAGCAAGTTACAGATGGTATATTTCAAAACAAGGAATTGGAAGAATGACACTTGGTACATCAAGTAGCTGGATATTAGAGAACAAGTCTATTTGCTTAACTTCTTCAGTCCCTTAGACATTAGGAGCATATCAAAATGACTTGTTTAGGACTTCAGATTTCCAGTGATGTATTTTCTTTGAAGCTTGTCTGTTCCTTCTTCCCTTACATGGAAGTCTTTCTTCAGAACTGCCCTTGATAAAACAAAACAAATTTCTTCTCTAACACTGTTCAATATGCAGAACCTTGCCCTCATTTTTCTTGGAATTTGTGTCTTTTTCCAGTCCATGTTTTTTTCCCTGCCCAGTCATTTCTAGCTTCTGTTCCATTTTCTCCTTAAAACAGCTCTTAATAAGGTCATTAACAATTTCCTGCCGTCCAGTTCCAAGAATCTTTTCAGTGTTCACTTTCTTCTAGGTCATTCCACCACTTTCAACAAACCATCTTGCTGCTGTCCTTTCTTGTCTTCCTTTGGCTTGTTGTCAGGCTTTCCCTTGTAATAATTTACTCTTTGCTTCTTCTGTATCTTCCCCTCACTTTCTTACTCTGCCTTTGCAGAGCCAGTCCTCCCCCTGGAAACTCTGCCTCCAGCTTACAACCCTCTTTATTCTACTTTCTCTTTTAGTAGACTGCTTTTAGTCTTCTGTCCCTGGGCATATCCCAACAGCAATCCCAGCACCTCTCCTTTCAGAGCTCTGTTTTATTCAGTTATGCTGATGACTTCTAAACTTGTTAATTACAGTTTTCTTTCCTGTTTATAGCACTTGCCATTAGATGGTTATTAAGTCCCAAGCTCAAACAACCAAAATAGATGTTTTCTCTCAAACACCAATGTTTCTCCAATTTTGTTATTATTTTACACAATGTTTTGCTTCCTCTGTAGGTTATCCTACACACACTTTATGCCTACTTACACATTTAGTGTTGCTTGTCCTTAAGATAATTTATCTCCTTCTCCTACACTAAACAAGAATATTTTTTTCTGATTCTCTTCTTCTGAGAGATTTTTACTTGGTATTCAGTCACTCTGATCAGCAGTAATCTAATTCAGCCTCAGCCATTATTGTCTCATTAAAAGATGCTGTGTTCACTGTATTAGCAATAGCCATAAAATAAATTGTAACAGCTCAAAATGTTTTATTGCATGGAATATGAAATATGTGAGAAGAACTTAAAAGTTGTTTGAAGCACTGTTACTCCTTCCATCGCCTAATTCCAGATTACAGCTTGGAACATCTTTATTTCTTGGTTACTTACCACTGTACATCTTCCTGTACCTCTGCACAAAAGGCAGACACTTTTTACATTCTGCCCATTCACATAGATTAACAGAGAGTTTTAAGAACAGCAAAAAATATTCCTTTCTTATCCAGGTATCTGACCTGTCTTGAAGAAGACTGAGGTGATCTTGATCCCACAGAAGTCTCCATGCCGGCTGGCTCCATTAACTTAAACCCCTTGCATTCTTTGTCCATCACTGTTGGCAGGGGCTTACATTGTCAGAAATACCACTTTCTTATCTGGGGATCCTGGAGAGTAAACTGTAAAAAGCTAATTGTCTTGGTAATAATGTTTAGTAACATTTTTCTGTGAGGCAGTTCTCTCAGATTATTTCCTCTATTTCAGATTAATTCCATAAATTCTACACCTTTGTATATTGGGAAGCTACCAAACTTAATTTACAAGTGTCAGTTTGTTAACACACATTAGCTCCGTATTTGTGAAATACGGTTTGCTCCTGGCTCCCTCTGAATTCCAACCAGCTGCTAAAGTTTTTCCTACTGAGTAGAAGAGAGCCTTGTCCCTTCGTGTTCTGAGATAATCTATCACAGGGCAAGGTGCTGCAGAAGTGTGGATTAGTGCTGAGCCCAGTGGCTCTCAGGAGCAGCCGCCTGCCTCATGGCTGTACATCCCACCACGCACAGCTGCATTCAGCAGTTGCACAGGAGTGTGCTATTATCTGCAAACATTATAGTCAATTGCATTTTCAACATAAAGCCCTTCTCTGAACAGCCCTGTATGAAGAGTGGGTGTTCACAAAAGGTCTTTGATGGCAATGCTGTTCAGGTGTCACTCGGTTACTTCTGCACATACCAAACAGCAAGAGGAGGAAAAGTTCTGAGTTAATGAATCACTGGCAGAGAAACTTACAATAAGATTTGGTTTTGACTGATTCTTGGTCAAATCTATATTTTTTGCTGTATTTCTCTGTAGTACAATACCATGAAATTCCAGCCATCTTGAGTGCAGAGCTGTATTTAAGTACGGAGGCTTGCACAATAGCCAACAATTGAAGGGCAAAATTGGCCAGGCCATTTTAAAACAGCACCAGAATATGCCAATAGACAAGAGTGGATTTCATACTGGTGATGCTGGAAGAAAGTTCAACTACTCATTAAACTATAGTTTATCATGAATGAGAATTTAAAAAAAGTTTAGCAGCTATTCATCCTCGCAGCAGTCGCACTTCCAGCAATCTCACACTGAACCAGAGATGTAGCATAAAGACAAATCAAGTCCTTCACCAGCTCCGCTCTTCACAAGACAAGGCGAGTTTCCTTTCTGTTAATGCAGGATGCAACACAATGGATCTCAACTCTAGATTAGATTCTCTAAGCAGTGCTACAATGGAGATATTTAATAATAACAATTACTCTGTATAATGTACTCTCAGCAGCTGTCTGTGATGATTTTCATTGCAGTATGCTTTCCTCATTGCAGTCAGTACCACTGACACGCCGTTAGCAGCATAGCACCTACTTTATATGCTCAGACATTGCCCCAAAATTAGAAATGGTAGCTGCAACTTTTTTGCCTTGTCAGGAGAGATGTGTGCTCATGATTTGCAAGGGCTTGGTGCATTACAAAAGAGATTACTACTACTATCTATGCAGGTTTTTTTAAACATCATCTACTTGTCTCAGCACTTCACAATTAACGAGTCACAGCAATACCACACCAACTTAAACCAGAACCATATCCCAACACCCACTTAATTTTTTTTTTTTTTTGGTTCTTCAATTACACAAACTCTGTTTTCTAAATCCTAACTGCTTTTATGAACAGGTATTTAGCTGGAAACTATTTTATTTTTCCTGGCAACATTGGCACTTGCATTTCCCTGTTGCTGCAATTTGTGCTCCTTTATCATGGCTCAGTCACAGTTCTAAGCTCTGTTGTACTTTTTACAATACTGTCAGTCTCAGAAACTTCTTTATTGTACCTTGGTATTAAAAGGAGAGCCTGCTTTCAACTTCAAGTCAAGCTACAGTTGTATTATTCTAAAGCTTCCTTTGGAAAAAAAAAATTAGAACAAAGTCCCCATCAACAGTAATTAATTTTGACAGTGTGGGCTTTGTAGCAATTCACAAACCTGTACTTTGTGCATCAGCATTCCTTATTATTCTAATTAAAGTGGAACATTGTGCCCTCACCAGTCATTAATGGGTTTTCATTTTGTAAATGACATTTGCAAAAGTTAAAACGGGCAGTTCATATGAACTCCATAGGCAAGAGCGTTAAAATTAGCATCACCATAGCAACAGTCTTCCATCATTAGTATTCAGGGCAACAGCAAATGTTTTGTTGTGCTTTTGTTTCCGAAAAAAGGTTTTTCTTCACTTGTCATTCATAAATAGAAATGGCTCAAACCCATATATTACAGGTGAAATTATTATATTCATTTGGATGTCACTGTTCTAGAATTTCCCATTTTTCCAAGGTATTTATTTTTCAGGGCAGAGGTTGAATTTCACAATCTCTACAGCTGTGTATGTCTAACCTCCTGAGCGACATTTATTCCTTGCCAGCCCGCTGCTCAATGGTACAGTTTCATATAAAGTCTGTCACTTCTACTCAAGAATATGTACCAAGTAAGAGATTCTGCTGAGAATCTGTAAAAGATGCATGCACAACGAAATGTGGTCAGTCCCCCCATTATGTGGAGAGTGCATCTCCTCTGTGCTGGGTTTGGTGGTTAAATGATGCTATTTATACATCATCCCCCCCACCCCCCCCCAGCCAAGAACTGAAATGTAAGTGCATACATCATGTCTACTCAACAATATTTGAATATAATCTTATCCTGCACAGTTTAGAATTAAAGGGAGAAGAAATGGCATCTTCCCCTGAAGGAGACCAAGGTAGATTTATAAGCATACTCCAGTGTCCTTTATTGGAAGAAGTGGTGCTGGCTACTTTTTTCCCTCAACATTTAAGGAGGATTTAATTGTCTAGGAGCATGCTGCAGCACTATTTTGCAGTTTGAGAAACAGTTTAGCACTACATCTTCTAAATGCACCTGGAGGCATCTTGTTCACATAGGTCTTGTTCAAGGAAAAGCTCAGCATCGATGCAGGAGACACAGTATTTTTCCTCTAGAAACAAATATTTTGTGTGCAGGCAGAGAGGGGTTAAGAAACGAAAAGCAGGAGGAAAGATGTTAGTGGAAGTAGATGATGAGCAGGGTGAGGTCAGTAGAAGGACTCCTGGTTTACTTCGCAGTATCCTGGCTTTTCAGTAATGAGCACAGATCAGAAGTAACTAAATGTTCTCTAGCATGATGTGTCTGGGTTTTAATTTGGCACAGGAAGATTCTTTCTTTCCTCTTCATCTTCTTAAAATACTTCATTTTGCATAATTTTGCAAAGAAGAGTCTTTAACAAGTAAATACACTCCAGTGCATTGTAAAAGCTGAGGGTATTATCCATTTCATGAAGGATATTCTTGTATTTTAATAGATGTGGCACATTTTCATACAGTGATTGCCTCCCTAGTACCTGCCCTTGCAGTATTGGTTTGTTTTTTTTTTCCAGCTAGTGAAACCTGCAGAATTGGAAACCCTTAAAAATGGTGAATACTTACATATTGAGGAAAATCACTCTCAGATTAACTAAAAACTATCCATGGTGGGTTGACATTTAGTGTTTGGCTCTTGGAGGGCTTTAACAGAGAAGGGGATTACAGTAACTCTGAGATTCTGAAATATCTACATATATGTTTATGTGTTTAACCACTTTCTTTTACAGAAGCATCTTTTTGCTAGCTCAAGTTCATTTTCCCCCTGTGATGATTGACTCCACTTTTTCCTTTTTTTGTGGCCTGTCAGATTCTTTTTGGGAGATTCAGCATGCTAAAGTGTTCATTTTCTCTCTTTTAGACTTCCATATCCTACTGCAGTGAAGATACTTACTGAACTGTAATATTTTGCAGAATTTTGCCATTTGATATTCACAGATAAATTCAGTGGAAGAGAAGAGCACCATAAAAATGGAATAATTTTTACTGAATCCAGAATGTAGTCTGGTCTTCATTTAACTAAAAGGTTGTGTGCCTAGCATTCTGTCTAAGCAAGCTTCTTTGGAAATGTTTAATACTAGTTTCTTGCAGTGCTGAATCTTGTAATCATCAATTAAGTAACTTACCTTTTTTTAAATCAGCTTTGGAGATCTTTTTAGATTATTAGCTCTTTACAATAATTGAGCGATAACATCATTAGAAATATTTACCTAAATTGCAAGGGTTTTATTGCCTTGTTTATTGCAAAAAGTGACAGGCAGAGAGGAAGGATCAGTGACAGACTACTGCTTTCCATTCCAGACTTCATTCATTCTCAGACAGACCCTTGAGCAGTGGTGTGGCAAATGAGACGAAATTGCCAGTTTCTTATTTATCCAAAACGGATAAATGCTGTGTTTCCCCAAATATATGTACATACTTTCTACTTAGGCATGTCCTTGGAAAAGCTACTGAAGCTGTTCTTCATTAAAGATGTTTCTGCATTTGGTCTAGAAATACAGGAGATGCACCTCTGTGAGCATGGATTTCAGATTTGCCATACTAGCTGCAATTTGCCTAATAAAGAGTAAGCTCTGGAGGTGGAAGTAAGTAAATGAAATATCCTCAACTTTCTGTTTCATAAATTATTCTTCTTTAAAATCATACCCAGCTTCAACCTATAGAAACTCCAGAGAGTGGAAATAAGTGCCTTGCAGCTGTCTTCCTAAGTGTAACAGACTGTATTTTGTAGCTAGAAATGTCAATGATTACAGGAATAAAACATAAAAACCAAGAGTTAGAACTACTAAACCAAAACCACATTTTTATTTCTCATCTATAAACTTTTAGTGCAAGTAATTGGGAATACAGGCATCTTGAAATTTTACTTCAGTGTTTAGAAAGAAATTTCTTCCAGATTTCTGGCAGAGAGATCTTTTTAGCCAGTATTACACTGTTGCTGAAAAGCATGTCTTAGCTGTATACTTCAGATTACCTTAAATATCACCTGAAAATTAGAGGTTAAAAAATTGATTCCCAAAGATCTCGTACTGATGAGCTCACCATCATTTCCAAACACTAGTTTGAACTTCAGAACCTGAAGTGAGCTATTTTGATATAGACCACCATAAGATTATGTTTCTGGCCACAGTTGCACTCACCTTATTTGTTTTTTAATTACTGCCTGTTAATGGGAGTGCTTACGCTTTTAATGCCACTGTAATATTATCAAACAATTCCATTGCAGACAGCGTGCTGCAATATTCATTCCTGCACATTCCCCATTCATCTGCTTTTCCACTATTTTAACTGTGCAATGGCACAAAAGCAATTAGAACCGTACTAATAGGGTTATTACATGTTAAAACTTACTTTCATATGCTATTATTTCTTCTCCTGTTTCCAGTCTGAAGGAGGAATAAATATTTCATTGTACTCTTAACAATCTTGAAATGAGCAGAAGAACCAGAGGACTCATAGGTTATGGTGGTAGCAGTTTAGGCTCTCATCAGACTTGCTGCCCGAAGTTTGGAAATCCAATTTAAGTTCTGCATTTAAAGCAGCTTACATGGATCGAGAGATGCGTTCATTGATTTCAGCAAAATTACTTCTTGTTTTCAGTTGTGTAAAAGGCATCAGAATGTGGCTCTCAGCATTCCCTCTCATATATCATGTTTTTTTCACATCAGTGCCCAAAATATTGTGGAATAAACATTTGCCGCTAGCAAAAAGCAAATCTGTATCTGTACAGTGTGCTCTTGAGAAAATTGAGCGCAAAACCCTCAGCACTGCTTTGCTCTGGGGCATTTGTTCACCATTCTAGAAACAAGGAGAGGAAAAGAGTCTGTCAGTGTAAATCCTTTATCAAACTCACTGTGAGGGAATGCCCACATCGTGCGGTCTCGCAATAGTTCTCCCTGCTTTCAATTGAGTCAGCCAAGGGGAATCGTCTCTTGTGCGTCAGTCCCAACTTGGTTTTGGTCAGTGAGTGTACTTATAACACCCAGAGACCTCCCAAACAATTATTCTTCTAGAACACGTGGCTTTTAAAGTGCTTAGCAACTTTTTCCCCAGTTTTATACATTCAAATAAACTTTCCACTGACTTAAAGAGATCTTTCTTACTCTTACCCGTTCCCCTTTTCTTGCTGTTATGCATTAAGTTTATCCCCTACTAATAGTCATTTAAAGACCTGAGAGCCCAGTGGTGCTCTGACATCTCCAGACTGGAGTTCTGCTCATCTGTTCAGCCAGTTCTGGGGCACGTTTCAAGGGCACTGACAAAGATTGTCACTGCCTTGCCTTGCCTTCCCTTCCCTTGTTGCATTTTGCAGATTTTCAGCTTTTCTCAATTTGCTCTCTATTAGATCCTGCCAATAACTGTTAGACATTTATACCCAATCATTTCCTTAAATCACAACTGTTCTGTTCTTTGTGGAGAGGTTAGATTAAAAAGCTGACCAACAAAAAGAAAACATCTAAAAAACTGCCTCCTGCCTTGTTGTCCAGACTTTAGTTTTCCAGGACAATTTGCTTGCCACAATCTTTCTACTCTGAGCTCAGCCTGCTGCAAGGCTCAGCACTCTCCAAAACAACAGCTCAAATATATTCTAATTTTATACTCTTCAGGTCTTTTTATCACCATCTCGAAGTGATGTGCCTCAAGTAAGGGCATTTGCCTGCAATTTTTTTTTATTTTGGTTTGTTTCTGAAACCTACCTCAATTACATAGAATATCCTTTTTGTCTTAACTAAAAAAGTAGCATATGTGCTGGTGAATAATGAGTAAATATTTTCAGCAAAATAAGAATTTGGGGTTTTTTTTTCAATGTAAACCATTCATAAGTGTAGCATGTACCGACAACCTTTAAGACAGCTTCACCTCACAGACTTCCATTGCTAGTGAGAACAAACAGGTGGCAACCCCCAATCAGTGCCTTGTTATCACTAAGGAGCTTTGATCTACCTAATGTATAATAAATAAGATACTGCATTTTAATCATCTTGCTGCTTTCATATCACTTGTCTTACAAGTTCTTATTTACAAAAACTCATCCTGACATTGTTGGGTTTTTTAACAAGATTTTTTTTTTGATCATTTATTTATTTCACCATACCTACCAGTAGACAGATGATACAGCACCTGGAAGTTATTATACTGTATACCCACTGCTTCCCTATCCACCTTTGCCCTCTTCTTATGCCCTATTATGCCATTATGCTCCAGTAAAGACCAATTTTTTTTTTTACCAATTAAATAAACTTAAGAGCTCCTTAAAAATAGCATTCTCAATTCTCCTCTTAAAAATATATATATATATATATATAAAAACAATCTAGACTTGGTGTTGTAGAATTTTTAGCAATTTAGTACTCATGCTGCTACTCAAATTCCATGTACTTACTTGTGGTCAGTCTGATAGTTTGAAGGGAGGGAGGATCAGAGCAATTCATCTTTGTTAAAAAGGCACTATTAAGCCAATTATACTTACACAATATATAATAATATAGAATCATAGAATACTGCTGCATTGCTTATGACTAGGTATGCTTTTTATTCACTGAAATCCAGTGCTAAATTTCTCACCAAACAATGTCACATCAAACTTAACACTTTATTAAAATTTTGAGTTAGAAAAAGGAAAACAATAGACACTTCTCTAAGGACTATTTTAGATTATTCTCATAACTGCAAATTGTACAAAAAAATAAAGTAGAGAAAATATAATTTGGGCATAATGGCCTAAATTAAGAAAATAAGAACTGTCTTTTTCAATGTTGGGGTTGGTGGCTGAAACAGATTATATAAACTGTGCCCATCTAGGAACAAGATTTTTTTAAAAAAATTAAAAATGCATCAAATTGTTTTAAGCGAGAGAATGGGATAGTCTGTCAAAGCGAGAACAACATGTGCTCACTAAGGAATGCAGCCAAAATTTTGTTTGGAAGTAAAATTCAGCTCAGTGTGTAGTATGCAAGGCACTGAAAGGGTTAGAGCTTCATCATTATACGCTGTGCTCTTGCATCTCACAAACTTGGCAAGATGCAGAAGTGTTGTGTGGATACATAGAGTCCAAGGGAGCAGATGAATATTCTTTTGCATCCTTCTTTTTTTAGCAGTTTCTTATAGATATTGCTACCTAAACCATTATAAAGAAAATCTAAGAAAGAAATGCTGGTACGCATTGGGTGTGCATCCTCAATCTGATAATTCTGTCCAAAATTGTGCCTGTTCACAAAAAAATTTAATGGGAATAACAGTTGTTTTTCTTAGAAAATCTGACAGCTGCAAACTTTGGAAATTACACACAAAGTATTCAGCAAACTTCATTGTTAGTGACTTGGTTTTGTCAGATTAGTTGCTTTCTGGACAGAAAACTCACTGCTTAAAAATAATTACTGTGATTACCAAGTGATTTCTTTGTTAGGCTCATCACAAATCTTGAGGATCTAGTACAGCAAAGAACTTGTGTCCGTACTGCGTGGCAGGTAAATCACAGGCATTTGAGCTGATCTAGAACTCTTCTGGCTCCCCAGTGTAGTGAGAGGTTTTATCCATTCATTGTGACAGATTATTCTGCAGGAACAAGCCCAACGAGTTTCAAAAAGATACCGTGGTTGTTGCAGCAGTTCAGCAGCATCAATTCCCACATTAGGCCAGATTATTTGAAATTTAAAAAATATACATTTTTCAAATCAAAACATATAGATGTAAAGGAAATCATGCCTTGGGTCTGCAGGAGCACTAAGAGGGAGCCAGAGGAGTACCATGACCGGTTGTAGGGCTGTCCACCTCTCAGCAATAAGAACGAGGGTCACTGTGTGAAATTTGGGCCAAGAAATAACAATTATTCTCAGGGCAGACATACATAAGTGTGTCATAATATGCCACTAGAAACTTTGAACAGCCAAAATATTGCCACATTCAGAGAGTTGCTCTCTCTTGGCTATTTCCTAGACTAAAGCATTTCATTAAATTGCGGCATAGACACAGCCCCACTGGCCTGATTTTCTCAAAACTGAAAGCAAGTTTCATGTACAATGTTGACATGGAAATAATTAGTAAAAACAGTCACTTTCTTCATCTCTGATCAAACATAGTGTACTGTCATCACCAAATGATTGCTTTCATTGCATAAAATCCCCTTCAAAATTTTATTTTTTTTAATTTTAAAGCTCAGTGAAGTATAATGTTTACAATGAAAGCTATCAGAAAAATTAAAATACGGCATAAGGAAAAAAAAATTTGTTTGGGGAATTGAAGACTTTTAATGATGATACCTTACTCACAAACAAGAAGTACATTTCTTTGCTTTGTTTCCTAAGTTGTAATTCTTAGAGTAAAGCTTAATATGGAAAGCTGCTAAAAATAAAACTCTCCAAAGGTTTTAGTTCAGTATTAAATACGCTGGTTTGAGAAAACCAGTGGATTAGATGGGGTCTAATCCTCCACTCTCTGCTTGGGTTCTATTTGGCAGAATTCTTAGTCTGTCAGCTTCTGCAAATCTTTGCAAAATTATTTTTATCCTTAATAAATTATTTGCTCTGTTAGTTACCCTAAAAACAGAACAAATTGAGGGACATGAGTGGAAGGATAATAATTTGAAAAATAATTGCAGTAGAATTTTAAGAATGAGAATGAAGAGCAACTTCAACAACAAAACTGTGGAAAAGTAACAAGAGATTCATTTGTCAACACTCCTAAAAATTATAATGTCCATAAGCAAAATAAATTTTATTGCTAGAGTACAAAAGTATTTAGAAATCACAACCTTAACCCTGTTTTTATTTAAAATATAAGATTGATGGCCATTTTTTAAAATAATAATTATTATTTTCTCTTGCCTGACATGTATTAGTATAAAGGCATTAACTAAAGTGGTGATAATTATTTGCAAAATGACATTTTGTTCTAAAGTTGGCAACCACAGACCAGAGCTGTTGATAGTAACTGAAGAAAAAGTATTTACCTGAAGAGAAGAATGATGATTTAAAACAGCATCTTATTTTGTTAATATGACAAACCGGTTTTGTTATTTTGGGATTAGAGATGAATGCTCAAACACTTGTAATGTTTTCTGAGACAGAAGGTGTGACTTTAGAAGATCCTTTCTAACTTTAATGACAATTAGAAAATCTTCCACACACTACATAATATGATACCTATGTAAAAAATTTGTGCCAGGATAAAATGGCAAATTCTGGACACTATTAGATAAACAAATGGTTTGAGTGCTGTACTCTGCATTTGTACTGCACGCTTTAGATACACAGAAATCTTGGTTGAATTTAATACCTTCTTTTTTTCCTGGAAGGAAGGTGACAAAAACTGTGTGATGTTTCTTAGGCCTGATAATATGAAATTAGGTATTTTGAACTTTTAAAATTATCTGGCTTTCTGTGTCATGCAGTGGGGAGATGATAAAGATGGGTAACTTCACTTGGTCCTATCAACAAGAATTTTTTTCTTTAAGTCTGGACTACTTTAGAAAAAACCTGAAGATTTTGATATGGTAGAATTGTAGGCTGACATTTCTGATAATGTGTTCAAAGGAGTTAGATGTAGCAGCAGGAGTCTAGGAATGTTAATATGGACCACAATCAATGTTTAAATCCTTAATATTGTAGGGCTGTGTGGATTGCTCAGGATTTAGATTGCACTTTTGAAAGCAATTTCCTAAAGAAGCAGCTAATAGTTCCAAATACAAATGTGGTAAATGTTTGTTTAGTTCAATGTGGAAAAATGCTCAGTATAAAAAGGAAAAAAAAATTTTGGCTGATTTTGAGCTAAACACATTCACCATTGTTCTTGATTCAATACTGGACTATGGCAGGTCCTAGAATTCATCTGTGTATCTTTGATCAGAAATGTCAAGCCTCTTTGACTTGGGCAGATAAGGCATTTCTGATTTTCATTGCAAATTTTTCACAGTGAAATTTGGCTGTGTTGTGAGGAAGGAAATCATCATTTTGCCTGTTAATTTCTTTCACTAAGAGATTCCATTTTCTGTTAAATAACTGAGATCAGAGAACTGAATGAATGTATGCCAGTAGCATCGCAAGCTATTTGAGACATTGCTAAGATGTACCATGGGACATTTGGCTCAATTCTAACACATAAAATACTGAAAGTGCACCTAGACATTGAGTTCCACTAAATGCATTCCCATTATTAGGCTTCGACAAGTATGAAGTTTAAACTGTGCAATACAGTTCAGCAAAACATTTTCCCTGTCAGCTGGCACCCATAGTATTCTTCCCTGAATTAACTGCCAGCTACTATACAGGGGATAGAAGGAGCTACAACAAAGGTATCTAAGTGGGTAAAACTGGGAGCAGTACTTTATAGGGAGAACCATATTATAGTTAAGTAAAGAGAAAGTGCAGACAGAAGCTGTCTGGAATTATGTGGAGCATGTGCTAAAGCATAAATACTTGAACTTGCCACAGAAGTCTTGGATGAAATCCTTTTCATCAATGAAATCCACTTGCTGAGAAATAATTTTTATCTTACCTCTAAATTCCTTTATATCCCTCTTTACAGAAGTGTTTAAGCGCTAACATATTTTTAGATTCAATTAGGATAAAATAATATCTGTGTCCTAGGACATGGCTCCATTGTAGCTGATACTGGTTCATCTGTTTCTGGAAGCCCCAGTTAATGTAGGCATCTGTGTGCCTGTATTTGTTTCAAATGCCTGTATATATAAACACTAATTTTCAGTCTTTGGCATGGGCACGATGGGACTGTTGCCACTTGCCATTAAAGGGCGCTGCCAGAGCTGTATGAACAATTGTCTCATTTTCCAGCTAAAGTACATTTTTTATATGACATTTTTTTAGAAATGAAAGAAAAAGTTTTATTTCAGAAATGGCAGATGAGAAGCTTTTGTTTTCCAGAATTTTTTTCTTGCTGACCTCATATTGGGAGTAGTTGTACAACCCTAAACCTGAAGCTGCATTTCTATGCAAATAAATGATGAGAAATGTCACCTGGATCAGATGAAGGAGTTAGCCTGGATGGAATTACTGGTGAGGCCAGTTAGGTGTAGCTGCTCCCTCTGCCATTAACTTTTCCAGGCTGGTTCCTTCCCCAAGTGCAGTGCTCTGCTTTCTGGATCCCCACGTCAGACATCAGGAAGAGAGAGCAAAGCAGTCTTGACATGTCGAAGCTTTGCTCATGTTGCACCAGAGTATTGGGAGAGGCTAAAGACTCTGTAGTTCTGAAACTATACCAATGAGTTTAATTTACTAGGACGGCAGAACCATCCCTTTGTCACATCAAGACTCTGCATGATCAAATCAAGGGAAAAAGTTAGGAGTTGACCTCAAACTGATATTTGCTAAGGTCAACAGTCTCAGTGTCTTTGGGAAGAGGATGAAAAAGTCTGGTGTTTATGCAAAAATTGGCAATTACTCTTGAGTTTGAATTATATATTATAATGCTGTATGTGTTATAATCATTGATGAAACAATAAGGTAGTTAGGACAGGTTCAATATATATCTTAAAGCAAGAAAAACTACAAGTTTCTGTGAGAATGCAGCAAAGTGTCCTTTGCTAAAATACAGGTAGAATACAGACAGCAAAAAATGAATGCATTAATTCAAAGGTGCAAAGTCTGCCTAGCTAGTGGTCTGACTGGAATTTCCTTGTATACAGCTGTCATAAAATACAATAGATTTCATTGTTCTCTTCTTTTACTACCTAAGTGCAACCTTACCATTGGAATATCCCAGTACATAATCTCCTAGCATGATCTCAGTGGCTTTGTTTCCCAAAGGAGTATTTTCTCTTCTAGATGATATTTGCATAGAGGCATTTTGAAATAATGTTCTCAATGTAAGAAAAAAAAAATTCTGTTTGTATTATATTAGTCACAAAAAATAGATTTGATAATGTCAAAAGTACATTTATTATAGAATGAAATTCAACCAAAAAGTAAATTACTTAAAAAAAAAGAAGGTACACTTCTCCCTTAATGCCTGTGGAAGCCTTTGGAAGATGGGGCAACTTCTTGGGAATGCAGGGTGAGCAGTTGCTAGGATCAGGTTTTTGGGCTGGAGTGAAATAGGACTGCTAGATACAGAGTTTCTTTACTATTGAGATCTATACATTGATAGGAAACAGTAGAGGAGTTAATGATTTTGGAAGCCAGCTTTTGTGTTTGCAACACATAATTTTATGCATAGAAAGAAAGATTTTGAGGTGAAAAGAGAGTCAGTAAGTGAGAGAGTTTATGAAATCCTTCTTATTTTAATCCCCCCAGGAGGCAAAACAATCATTTATTTCCAACTGGGCATGCAAAGAAAAGAAAGAAATGGAGTTTGTCTTTGCTGCTTTGTTTAATTTATCCTTATTAGTCTGCAATTTTTTCTCAACCTTACTCCCTGAAATGATAACTATTAATTTTGCCAATACAGATTCCTCAAACCAAGAATTTACTATGGTCTAATTATAATTTTTCAAGTCTTATTTGTGCATTGTAAAGATCAGCAGGCAATTTTACTTGACTTAAGTTTTCGGTTGGTAGATTTTCAGTCTTACATATATATGTATATATATATATACACACAGGCTTTTTCCTCCCTGTTAGCTGTCCAAAAGCCTTACTTCACAGGGGGTTTTACTACTTTTAGTTTTCTAGCATTGTCAACATTTTGCTTCTTCATCACCTGTTCTTGGGACTATTCACAGTCCAGTTCATCTCCATCCCAAAAGAGTAAGGGTTACTTCATTCTTAAATTTCTGTGGTTGCTCATGGAAGGGAGAAAAGAGCTTTTTCTATTTACAGAGCTTACCTGAAAGAGCTCACGTTGCTGGTGGGACAGGGATGGGCTATCGACCCCATCCAGCAATGTGTGCAATCTTACTTTACTTCAGTCCCACTCTGTTCCTCTTTTCAAGGTCACACACATGGCAGTAGAGACTGAACACTCTGCTACTGTCACTAACAGCTTAAAAAATAAATGCAGCCTCTCAAAATGATCCTTTCCAAGATATCAACAGGCTGGAATTCATACATGTATCTAATATATTCAAAATGACAGGCACCCTCTTGTTCACCTTTCAGCAACAGCATGTAGTGCAGTGCAACATAAGGCATGCACAGGCTGCTCCTGAGGCTCTGTAGTACCCATCTTTGTAGGGTGACTAAGATTTCACTTTTAATCAGGTGTCCTTACTGTAGTGAAAGCAAGCACAGCCCAAAGGAATGTGAAAGTTGTGCCGCTGTGCATTCAGCAGGAACAGAAGTGTTCCTGTCACACGTGCCGTGTACCAACACTTTCCACACCAGGCATTACATTGCTGCAAGCTCTGTAATATTTGCTGCAGAATTAGTTTTAAAAAAAATTAATTTTTTTTTTTAAAAAAAGGGATATGTCTGCCTTCTCTGCCTTCTCTGTCCATTCCAAGAATATCTCAGTGAAACAAATTCTTGTGAGCTCCATTTGCCAGTTACCTGCCTTAGAGTGCAGAGAATGAGCCGTGGGGAAGAAGCATCAGCTTGTCATCCTTCGTATGGGAGAGAGGTGGGGTTCCCTCTGGACAGGGAGGGGTGATGTGCCCCTTCCCCAGTATCCTACAGTGTAAATAACTGATTATAAGTATACTGAACTATGAATGTTTTACCAGATCTTTAATTTGCAGTGCAGCGTTTGAGAAAATGACTGGAGCATTTCAAAACTATTTTCTTCATTGCATTTATGAAGTATTTTAATGTGTTTTCAGTAGTAATGTACAAAATGGCAAAAAAAAAACCCCCAAGACAAACTAGTAGCATCCAAACCAGTATTCTCTCCCTGGCTCTTCTGAGAGAGCTATAAACAACTGCCCAGACACCCTGGAGGTGTCAGCCCTTGGAGCATATTTAAGACACATGATCCAGGAAAGTGTCATTGTACCATCCCAAATGATTTTTAGTATTTATTTATACCAAGAAGAAGAAAATAGACTCAAACAGTGTAACGGATTAGCCAGCCCAACGCAGGGCACCACAACATCTTCTTAAATGCAAAGCAAACTAATCCACTGCCCAGATAGATGAACAATGGTAAAGCCACACTTACAAGGAGGCTACACACTTCAGAGAGCTCTGGAAGCAAGACTCAGCTAATAGAAAAAACTTGTATCTTCACTTTCAAGAACAGTAAAATTAAAGAAATGCTGTTTTCGTTTTCTTGTATGTAAAACTTATATAGATTTATACTCAAATGTTAATGTTTAGGAATCAATTATTTTATGTTCATATAATTATTTTTAATGTGTACATGATGCTGGCTCTTTCCCCATAGAAAATGGACAACATTCTGAGAAGAATTTATTAAAACTGAAAAACTTGCTTTCTTAAATGCAGAAATTCCAGTGACCCTTTGGGCAGCAAGAAATGCAGTCAGACTGCCTGCAAATCCAATTCATCTTTCTATTTTTCTTTTTCCCTGAAAGCGTTTTGGGGTAATAAGACCACTTCTAAGTATTATCCCTCATTTTTTAGGCAGCCATGATTTCCCTTTAAGCACCTGGTGTTTTTAAATGTTGAAGACATAGATACATTGATTAGATACAGCCCTAGACAAAACAACAGTAAAGGAGAAATAAAGGCAGTTCTTCTTCTGATTAGGGTCTCTGTGTAGGTGCACAAGTTGACTGAATAGCCCTTGCATAAGAAAAGCACCACAGGGAATTAAAATTCTGCTTACTCTGTAATTCTCTTTTATTTTGTACAGGAAGATGACTATCTTTTATCAAATAAATGACTTAAAATTAAGTATGGCATAAAAATTGGCTTCAGTTACAAATGCCAAAGACAGTAACCATTTACACTGCAAACACAACACATTTATGTAATAAATTATGGGTAGTTTAAAAGTAATTTGGAGTAAGAGTGGTATTACTCGTGTACATTATACAGCAAAAATATAATTTTCAGGTCAATCAGAACAGCTAAAAGCTTTTGTGAATTTGGAGACAACAATCAGAACTACATTAAATAGATTTTTTTTATAAAATTCAATTTATAGAGTCAATAGGCCTTAATCCCTTAATCCTTCAACATTCTTGTTTTCCCCTGGATGTTCTTGAGTGAGTAATAGTTTGATTTGGGAGATCAAAGGGTTAATTTGCTTTTCAATTGGAGAATGACTCAGAGTTACCCTTTATTGTTAGGGGAAAAAAAAAAAAAAGTGGTGTGTGGGTGTAAGGTAGGGAAAAAGAGCCAAGAAAATGGATTCACTAATTGGGGTTTTCACCTGCTGTGAGTCTAATTGAATACAATGCTTTATTTGTAACTCAAGGAGAAAGAAGATTATGCAAAGTATGAGAAATTCAGACTGGTTTTTAAATTCTTATTACTTGGCACTATTGTATGGGAAAGAAGACCAGCATGATAATAGCAGCATCAAGCTTCTGCTAAGGCAGGCCAGGAAGCTCCAAAACCAGTGAAAATTGAAGGAATGTGTATCGGGGAATCAGCGCTAGATACTTCTGAAGGAAAACAAACCACTTTTGCTGTGAAACGTCTGGTCTCTGGCTACCCATCCCTTTGTATGACATAAGCAGCTGCTCTCTCCTTTTAGTGAACCCTGAGGTTCCTCCTAACTAGGATGAAAGTCATCCTATTTTAAAGACTTAAGGAGAGCTTTCTCACTTCTTAGAACTTGGCTAAAAATGAGAAAATGTGAGACTGCTGATATTACACAATTGACAGCCTTCGGCCAGTTTATTCATGTCAAAACTAAGATAATATGATAGAGCAATTGATCTAATACCAGGTCCACTGAATTAAATGGAAAATTCGCAGTCTAATGAGTTTTAACATGGTGATATATGTTTACACAAAAATTATGCCTCTATTTTCTTTCTATGTTGGCGTAGTATTACGGATAGAAGGTTACTGAAAACTGTGAGTTAGACCTGTTAAAACAACCTAAACCATCTGGAAACTATGAGAATCTAGCATTTAATTCCATTAATTTTTATATTTACATTTGAGGGCCTGAGGGCCCTCAGGCCTCTCACACACTGAACATCTTACACTAATGCTTCTAGAAGAAAAACGTGGGCTTTCCTTGAATTGCTTGGTGAACTTTTCTTAAAATCAGATAACCCAACCACCTGGAGCCTTGAGGGAAGCTCTAAATTTCCTGGTACTTGGGCTAAAACCCTCCAACTTCAATGCCTGCTGATGTCCATGTAATGGGCGGGATGAACTCTCCATGCTTCTAGGTGTGCATCTTCCCAGTGTAAAAACAGGGAGGGTTTTTGCACATTTGAAAGGTAGAGAATAGATTTAGATTTGCTATTAGGAAGAAATTTTTTACTGTGTTGGTATTAGGAAGAATTTTTTTACTGGAACAGGTTGCCCAGAGCAGTTGTAGATTTCCCATCCCTGGAAGTGTTCCAGGCTGGATGGGGCCTTGAGCAACCTTGGTCTAGTGGAAGGTGGAACAAAATACTCTTTAAGGTCCCTTCCAACCGAAACCATTCTATGAATCTGATTTGAAAGACATTGATTTTGGGGTAGCTTTACCAAATCACAACATGTAAGGTTTGAAAAGCTATTTGGTTATGATAAGGACTCAGATCCCTGCACAGCCTTATTTTAACAAATAAAGGATGTAGATGTACAGCACACAAGGGGAGACTGGCCGTGCTGATTTGAAGTGCTTGTGACAGACACTCCAAGGACATGGTTGGCTTTTCTTTGTGTAATGCATATTGCGTAGGAATTAATGCAAAGAAACATTGCAACAGTGACTCGGTGAGCAGAACTATTTCTTCTGCACCGACAGATCCACGGGAGAAGCTCACCCTTCCTTCCCTGCGGGGCCAAGGCGAGCCCTTAGAAATGAAATTACCTGATTCAACTCATAAATGAACCACTCGGCATTTTAACCACCAAAATTAAATGCTGGGGGGGAGGAAAAAAAAAAAGTGCAGATTAAGGCCCATTTCAAATCTGTATGATTCGGCGCATATTTTAGCTAAGTTTTCTTCCCAAGCCCGCTGAAAGCGGACGGATTTGCCGTCTCTCAGCACACCCCCCTCTCTGGCTGCCCGGGCCAAGGCAAAGAACACCCAAAAAAATAAAAAAGAAGTCAAAGGAAGCCCCGAAGGCTTCCTCCAGAATAGCTGCAGAGCCCCGAGGAAGCCGGGGAGGGGCGAGGTGCCCTCAGCCGCCCCGCAGCCGGCATGAGGGGGGAGGATGGGGCTGAGGGCGTGCGGCGCCGGCACCGCCGCCGGGCGGGAGCGGGGCGGGGCGGGGCAGCGCCGCCTCCTCTCTCCCTTCCTCTCCATCCCTCCCTCCGTGCTGCCGTCCCTCCCTGCCGGCGGGGCGGCCGCAGTGGCGCTGAGCGGCGGGGCTGGGTGGACGCGCTGTTTGTGCCTCCGCGGCGCCGCCGAGCAGCCGCCGCCATGAGGGAGCAGCTCNACCATCCCGCGCTCCGCGGCGGCGGCGAGCGGCGTGGCCGGCCACAGTCTGCGCCGCCCGGGCGGCCAGACCTGTCATCGCTGACACGGGAAATCTCAACTTGCCGCCGGCTTTCTTCGGGGAACTTGAAAGGGCGTTTGGTTCGGCGCCTTTCCCCGCTCCCGAGGCCGGAGTTGGGCGCTGGATGCACCCCGTTGGCACACGTAGGAGATGGCGGTGTGAGCGGCACGCACGCGTGGCTCTACATGTGCCCGTACCTGTACCGTACCTGTGCCCGTACCTGTGCCGGTGCCCGTGCGGGCTGGCGAGGGGAGAAGCCGAGCCAGGGAATCGCGGCTGTGCCGGAGGTGTGGGATGCCCGGGGCTCGCCTCCTTACTCCGCAGGTTTTTGGGGGTAGCGCGGTGCTGCACAACATCACCTGCACGGCACATCGCCTGTGGGGCACCTCGGGTCGGGCGTGAACTTCAGCGGAATTCCTGAAAACAAACGTGCTCGGGGGTGTATGGCTTCTTCCCCCCCCTGTAATTTCATGCTTAGAAGTAATCTTTCAAGTTAATAGGCAGAAGAGGCTGGGAGGGGATTCCCTCCGGGCGATTGCACTGCAAGTGCTGTATTTCTTGTTGCTATATGGCACCTTATATTGCCTTTTAATAGCTGCTATAAAACATCTTGCAGCCTGGGACACCGGAGGTGTCTTGCACCGGAGTTGGGCAGAGAGGTGGTTTTTGTAGGCATATGTGTGCAGAGCTGAGGAAACGAGGAACCTGGTTATATCTGGGATCTTTGACCTTTTCAGCACTAAGGAATTGTTCAAGGCCATCACTTGTCTGAGCCTGGATTTGACAAGACCCTGCAGTGAAATTGCTTTGGCAGAAGCAGAGAGGAGAGGCTTTGGAAAGCAAATAGATCAGCCGAGTGTGACAAGCTGCGGGGCCAAGGCTCACCCAGCCCAAGCCACTGAGCGGGAATCTTTGCCCCTGACAGAGCAGACAAAATAAATGTTTAACATTGAGGGGAGAAAAAAAGGGTTACTATTCAGTACTTGACAGCTGCTATTTGCCCTTCTATTTTTCATTTCCAGTATCAGCAAGAAACTTTAATATGTATCGGTGCCTGCCTTCAGCAGTCTGATAAATCTCGCAAAAGCCAATAAAACAGGCTAAAGTCAAATTCCTGCTGAAGAGACCCTGATCCTTGGCTTAAACAGAAGTAATCTCTGCACAGATCAGTAGTCTCTAGATTTACAGATGAAAACAGTAGTCCTTTGTAAAGCACAAAGGAGTGCCACCTTTTTACATTGCTAATACTTTCCATAGCACTAACTTGTTTTAGCTAAGGAATTAATGAAGCACTGTAAAAAGAGAAATATTAAGTCTTTCTTGCAATGACTGTCATCATCTGTTGAAAACATTTTTCTTTTGAATGAGAGGTAGTGTCTATTCATACAAGCTCTTTCAGTTGCATTTACGTTAGTTTAGTAAAATGCAAACAACTATCATGTTTATTTTGGCTTTTTGACAACAGTCATAAGGTGGTTGGAGTAATATTTGATTCATCGTAAAGCCAAAAGGTGAGAAGTATTGTAAATCATGTTGTTTGAAAAAGGATGAGTTCAGTGCTTTGTAAAATGCTATAATTTTGGCACTTTTTTGTGGGTGTATGTAACTATTTATTGCTACATGATAGAATTTCTTATTCTATGCACATCTATGCATTTGCACATGTTGTTCATGTCGCATTTTCTAATGAAGGGTGTGGGGAGAAGTGCAGCAGAACTGGCTCCAGTATCACCAATGAAGAGGGCTGTAAGAGTTTAAAAAGGACTCTGCAGTTGCAACCTGAAATTCTACTCTGGAGCTGAGCAGTAAATACAAGAGACCTAATTTTTTTTCTTCTTTTTTTTTTTTTTTTTGAAAAAAGGGATGAAGGAGGAGTGCAGTCAAAACCAGTTAAAACATTTGTGAATGGAGTGCAGTCAAAAAGAGTTAAAATATTTGTGAATGTTACCGTGTGGCTGGTGCAGGAATGTTGGGGGGGATTTGTGCAAGAATTTGGGTGTGGGGGAGCATTGCTCTCAATTCCTCCTGCTGCTGGTGTTGCTCAGAAGTAATATAAAAGGAATGAAGAAAAAATGACTGTATTTTGTCCAAACTGATCAAGTTATAACAAGGGAACTGTAATTCAGCCAGCGTGTCTGTTAGGATAGCATCTCTTGATTTCAGGTTTCCAGTCCTGTGTGTTGTTGGCTCTGCCGACAGTGATGAGAGACAAATCTCTCTGCTGTTGGCAGTAACAGAGGAGTTCACACAGGCATAGTGTGACAGAATTCCCTACATAAAAATTATCCTTGCTAATATAATATAATCATCCTTTAATGAAGTGGTCTTGTGGTTCCCAAAGGATGTATCAAGCGAAGGCAATGCTTCCATCCCACTGAATTATCGGTGTGTTTAGTGTGCCGGTCACACCTGCGCCAAGGTGTCACCACTAGCCATTGCTGCTCATCTTCTTTTCAGGCCCGGTTTTAATTCCCTTTCCACTTATACAACTCAGGCCAGGTGAGAAAGAGGAAAATAAGCCAAGTGAGTGCACTTATATTTTTATTTCTTTCAGAATGCCCGTGATTTAAAAGCTAGCGATAAATTTAGTTGACCTAAATGTAGAGCCAAATTGAAAAATGTATCCTCTGAGCATGTGCAATATTGCAAAACTGCTGGCTATGTGCGCTGATGTCCTTTTGTGTTGGTGGTTTGTTGGAAGAGCATTTTGAGTACTTGTTTCTGCACATACTCTGACTGTGCTTCAGCTGCTGCTAGTCAAGAGGGCTCACACTACACTTTCCATGTCTTTTTGACTTGCAGGCTGTAAAGGGCCTTGTTCACCAGAGTTTGAAACTCTGGCAGACACTTTGCTGCAGATCTATTAAGGTTGCTACAGCATTCCCAAGTGTGGTTGAGGCTGCCTGAAACTGCTGAGCTGGCATTTCACTTCAGACGGTGCTCACAATAAGGGCATACACACAAATCCTCCCCCACCGGTCCAACCCCAGAGCTCGCAATTAAATGGCCTTTGAAAATGGCAAAGAGGCTTACGAAGAATAGCCTTGATGGAATCTAACCTTTGCTGGAGCTGCCCTTGTGTGCGGAATAGTTGATAATTTTCCGAGCTGAAGACGTTGAGAGGCGAACGCCTTTTAGCTAGAGCGAAATATCTGCAGCCTTCTTGTGTTCTGCATGTAAAGTACCAGCAAAGGCTGCCCTGGCTCCGTACGGGCACTCAGCCTCTCCAGTTCCCTTCCCAGCCTTTGCTTTTCCTGCAGGAGCACAGAGCGGTGCTGAGGGCTGGCCAGTCTGTCCCTGGGGCTGGTTCCAGATGGGAGCTGGGTGGTCCCTGCCGAGGGTGGCCATACCCGCTGGGTGTGGGCACTTTGCCCCATGGGTGCTCCCTGCTGGGGAGCTGGTGGGGCGAGAGTTAGGGGCTCTACTCACTTGGCTTTTATAGCCTTAAGAAAGGAATATTTCCTCTAAGTTGCAACTAAGTTTAAAATTAAAGCAAAAAGGGAAATATACCTGCCCTGCAAATTCAGTCTTTGTCACTTGCATGTGAAGCAACATAAATCATTCCTTACAAAATGTGCATTTGCCATGATAGTTAGTCTTATACCGTGAAAGAAAAGCACACTTAGTAGAGGTTTGGAGTTACTGATATTAAAAATATCTGCAACCAGTTGGAGTCCAGTATTTCTTTGACAAAGGAAATTTAATTTACAAGGTCTTACAAAAGCAGTTGTGTATTTTCAGGAACAGTATATTCCATGAGCTTAAACCATACACAGTAAACTCACTGATATGTGGTTAGGCTTACCATAAAAAATAAAAATAAAAAACTTTAAAAATTACTCGTTGGTATAACTTTGATTAGTGATACTAGTTTTTCCCACTAAGATGATCCTTTTCTTCTTCAAGCATGGGATATATCCATAATCTTATCTATATTCACCTTTACCAGATATCTGATGTCTTTAAAATGTTTTCATGGGGAATCAGTTTCTTTGAAGGCTGCCAGGTTGACAGCTATGGAGTCTGAAGCAGTTTAGTTTGTCCACAGAACAATTTGGGGCTACCAAATTAATTTCATACAGAATGGCAGGTTATTTTTGGAGGTTTCTTGTAATTGTTCACATAAATTCTTTTTCTCATTTTTGCTACGTGATTTGGCATGCAAACCATGGTACAGTTCCTGCTCAAATACACCTCACTTTTGGGGCTGTCTGCCTGCAGGGAGGCAAGCCAGGATGGCCAAGCTCCTGCCTGGAAAACTATTGATCTGAGACTGATGTTGGGTGCAAAGAAACTGCAGCCCCAGGTCTGCAAGGTGTGAATGTTTGTTTGGGTCTGCAGCTCATTCACCTGAATTGTGACATTCCTGGCTACAAGGTTCTTCAGCCATGAATACACTTCCATCTTCTTTCCCTTTTTTCTATCAGTAGAGGCTTCTGGCAGCTGAGTTTTTAGGAATGAAACAGTTTCTGTTCTTCTTCAAAAATATGCTTTATACCTGGGTATGATAAAAGGTTCTGGTGTTACATGCTCCCTGCAGAACCTGCGCATAGGATGGGAACCATCCCAAGCAGGATGGGAAATGCAGGAGCTCAGATGTAGGTGACTCAGATCCACAGGTTTTCATATGAAGCTACCCAGTTTCTGGGAATAAAAAACCAACCAACCAAGAAAAACCCAGACCAGGCTGAGATTTCTGAATACAGTTGTAAGCACCTCCCTTTGCAGGACTCATTTTTTACCATAGCAAAGAACAAGACTCCTTTTGCTTTTATGGTGTCCTCCTCCCATTTTCACTGGTTTCCGCCACTGCAGGAATTGGGAAGGGATGGGAATGCTGAGGTTGATGAGACAAGGCTTGTTTAAAAGCTTGTGCTCAACTAGGGCAGCGCTGTGGCAGCGTTTTTTCCTTATACTTAGTGCTTGTGATCCCTTTCATTCTTTCTCGCAGTTACAGAGCAAAATCTGGAAATATTATATATAGTAAGCTGCTGAACATATAGAGGTTACTGGGGCAGTAAAGTATTCACAGGGATCAAATAAATAGCCTGTCTTTTAAGGCCAAAATTAAATCATACTAAGAAAACCTGGCACAATTTTCTTTTTCCTTGAGAAGAGGTGGTGTTGAACTGATTCATTGGAAGTTTTACCTCTTCTTAGCCTTTAAAAGGCGAATGTGCACTTGGGAACATCAGTGCCCCAGAATGAGAACTCAAGGGCTGTTTGTTCTCTAAAATAACCTTGTCCAGCACACAGTGGGGTGCACGGGTACTGCTGGGTGGTGGTTTGGTCTCCTGGAGCTGGAAGGTGTGTGTTCCAGGAGCTCCACAGATCTGTGGGTCACGTCCTGCTCTTCTGCATATCTTCCCCCAAATGATCTGTGCGTGTTGAAACCTGCATGGTCTGCTTTTAAGTACAGAAATGGCAAATGTATTTGCTAGCAATGGTATGCTACATATGTGTTCTTTTTTTTTTTCATTTTTTTTTAATGGAAACTCACAGTTGACTTAATGCAGCTGAATTCTGTTTGAACAGGACTTTATTGGGTACAGGACAGATAAGGAGACTTTTCTTTTAAGTCTTCTATGTTAATGGAAACATAATCATGTTAGCTATGCTGTCATTAAAAAACAAACTCATAAAAAGTATAACCTTAGGAGACATGAGTTGC
Source organism: Origma solitaria (assembly GCA_013397895.1). Lineage (NCBI taxonomy): Eukaryota > Metazoa > Chordata > Aves > Passeriformes > Acanthizidae > Origma > Origma solitaria. The sequence goes on along the minus strand of VZRL01012168.1, from coordinate 447,163 downwards.
TACTACACCCTCTAACACTTCACTCTGTTGACTTTCTCACACTGTCTGTCCTTCGGCAACACTTTGTGTAGCAAAGCTGGAGGCTGCTGGCCTCAATGCAGAGACTCTCCAATTTACATTCTGGTCATACTGCAGCGTTTCATAACCCCGCTTTAGCTTTTCCCTGGCTTCCCAGCAGCTCTGCCGCCTGACACTGCACAGGGACCTCCAGGGTGAGGGAAAGGGCCTGGGAGTCCCAGGGAACAAGAGGAGCAGCCAAGAGTCTTTGCCAGAAGAGACTGTCACTGCAGGGTGCAGCACTGGCCTGAGAAGTGTTGTAATCTGGTGGTGGATCGGTAGGCTGTTGCACAGGGATTTAAGCACAGGTGTTTGGGCTGAAAGGAAGGATTGGAGCTGCTGTGTTGGGTAGTTCTTACCTACCACATGAGAAAGTGTTGAGAGAGCATGTAGGGGAAAGCAGGTCAAAAATGTCCTGGTACTCAGTGTCTGGTCAGAGTTTCGAGAGATGCTTTAAGAGCTAAGTCCTTTCAAATGTCTGTCTCCTAATTTCGAGCAATTGGAGAATGACCTGTACAAAACAATGAGTCCTTGAGAACTGATTGCTTGCAAATTCCTCAGAACATTGACATACCTGAATACTTGGCTGTCTTTTTAATATTAGCACTAATTTTAATTTTGTTTCATGAGTCCTTGCCTGAATAAAGTCAATGCCTCGTGTTGAAAGAAGACGCGCCTGGCACTGCTGCGCTCTCCTGCTGGAGCAGCCCAGGCTGTGGGCACAGATCTGGCACCTTGTTCTGATGTGCAGCCTGCATCACCGCTGTGAGATGGAGAGAGAAATTTCGCTTTACTAACTTTCATGTTTTGTGTTGTAGCCATGAGACGCAAACAACCTGCTGGGATCATCCCAAGATGACTGAGCTTTACCAGTCATTAGGTAAGACAGCTCTACCAGATGTTTTATGCTTTTTTTTTTTTCCCCCTATTGAATTATTTGCTAAGGCAAAGATTTCCAGAGGAAGCAAACCAACATTAAGTGAGAGGCAGAGCTTTTACCAAGGTTAAAATTTTCTGCAAGGGAAATGTATAAGGAAACAACACATTTCAAGCATGCAGTAGAAAAAAAACTATTTCATTTAGCAGGTTTGGAATGTGCACTGGGTTTACAAAGTAATTTGGGTGTATTGTTGCAAACTCTTTATTGAAAGACTGGAACAGAAGTTAAAAAAATAATCCTGAATCTTTTCACTGTCTAATCTACTTTACAAAAGGCACATGAAAAAATCAAACCAAGCTGCTGTTAATGTTGACTTTTCGATGGTGGGAAGCCAATTGAAGCAATTTGCCAAACTGTGTTACCACTGCTTTATTTTTAAAGCACTTTCAATACTTAGAAGGCATAGCAGCTGTCATGATGTCATTTTGAATACCCAAATTGCATGCTTATTATGACTTCAGATGTGCCTCTCTGGTGGAGGGGTTTTTGTTTCATTTTTTAGCAGCTTTAGAATTTATTAACAGAAGCACATCTATAAGATAAAATAGGTTAATCTGTGGTCTAGTGTAGGCTGCTTGGCAGGCCATTTAATAGCTAACTCTTTGATTTTAATGGTTGTGTTAATAAATAATAGAGGGTATAATAAAAATTAAGCTATTTTGCTGAAAGAAATATCAGTAAATACACTGCATTCATAAAGGAGGTTACGTCTGTACAGCACATGTACATAAACCAGCTTGAGCACTAGGACTGTCAAATCTAGCATTCTGTGCAGGCTTATTTGCCATGGTGAAAAATAGCTTAAATTATCACCTGCTAAACTCTAGTTTAGCTGCTGAAAACAGTCTAATTATACCAGTGTAATCTATTTCAAGCGAACTCAGGTATCTCTATGGTGCTCTGCAGTTCAAGGCATGCTAAAAATATTTTAGAAAAGTGATATTATAAAATGAAACGACACAGCATGAAGATTTTTTCCTTATAGTATTAGCAGTGTGGCAGCAGTTGGTTTAAAAATTAACCAGAATGCAGCTCTGTATGCCAAAAAGGGATATAAAATACACAAGTTCAGGCTAGCCAAATGCAAAAGCAGACAAGTATTGACTTGCCATTTAATTATAACCTATTGCCCGGTGTGTCTCCTTCATATTTCTGCTCCTAAAGTGAATGGTTTAAAAGTTTCGGGACAAATGGTAATTGTGCATGTAGACATCCTTAAATACAGGTAGGTCTTCAAACAGTTTCCTGTTAATTGAACTGCACTCTGACTCCACAGCCGCCTTTGATCCGCAGATTGCTTGGTATTGCTGATACTGTTGTTGGTCAGACCTGAAGTCCTGTTGCAGCCGCTTTTCTTCTGCTAGTTCCCTGTTTTGGCTAGAGTACTCTTAAATACCAAGAAGTGAAAAGGTAATAAGGGAGAAAAGTGTCCTGATAGATTCAGGTCAGCAGTTCAGAAGATGTGTGACTGCTGAAGCCAGTTTGCATTTAGTTTAACTGAGTTTTATCACTGTGAGTATCACCCAAGTGTCAGGAGTTTAAGATAGCCTTATTTTTTACTGCATAAAGAAGGAACGTGTTCAGGCAGATTTTGTTTCTTTCTTACTTGTGAGCTTTCTTTTTCTCCTGCTATTTTTCTTTTCAGGAGCAAGAAATGTCAAAAAAAGCTGTCCGAAGAAACCTCTGTCTGGCTGGTTTTATTTCTTTTAGAGTTGAGACCAAATACTCATTAACATGAAAGCGACATTGATTTTAGCAAAATGTGCATAATATGTATTTTTATGAGTAAACTGAAGTGTTCATATATGTATACAAAAGAGACTCGACAAGGTGACTCTTTGTGTGCTGCCACATGGGCGAAGCTTTGATGAAAGTGCTACTGAATAACCTTCCGATTTATTTTATTTTTGAGCTGGGTGTAATCACCATTGCCTAACTCTCACACAAACTGCATAATACAAGTATAACCCGTTTAGTCTTGAACAGAACCCTTGATGTATTTTCAGTGCTTTGCTTTGCCTCAGGTCAAAATGGTAATAATGGGATGTTTGAAGTCTTTTCAGACTGTTCAGTAATATATTATCTGAGAAGATGTTATTAAAGTCGATTTTGTATTGCAGACTCATTAGATCCTATTATTTTTCCCCACATTAGGATCCAAATTTTGTTTCTAATTCATATAAAAAAGCTAGTAAAGAGCTTAGTATATATGCCTTTTAAAAAATCTGGTAGAAAGCATGAATTTGGCAAGCGGGTAAATATAAAAAAGTGAGACCAAGTACATAAATGCTGTCAAGAGTTTTCATTTCCATTTTTCAACTCCTACACTTAGCCAGTAGGGAATAATTGTGCTATGCTGTGTAACTCTCTATACATGCCAGTATATAATAATTTGCTACAGGATGCTTATGTCTAATTTAAATTCTTACAAATTACTCAAAGCTTATTTTTTTAAGTGAATGAAGAAGGTGCATCCTGGCACAAAGTAACATTTCTTATCTGCCTTTAAGATGCAAGAGACACTTCTTTAAGAAAGAAGAATAGTATTAGTTTTAATCTTCATATATCCAATTCATACACCAAATTGTTGCATTATATTTTGCTAAAATAGATTAATTTCAAGCCTGAGACTTACTGGTTCATTTTTATGTCTTTAGAGATCTGGGTATTTATAAAAATGAAGCTAAATTACTTGGGAGCATTATTTGGTACTGATAAAAGAAGGTAGGAGTGTGCTGAGCACACTTTTGCCTGATCAGATTGTTGGTCAAGGAAATCCTGTAACCTCTTCAATTGGGACTGCATCAGAGACAGCAGGAAGAATCTACAGGAAGAAATTATAATATAATCTGCCTATGAAGGAAGTATTCTCAAATTCTCTTGGAGCTCATTTGCTGAAACATAGCTGGTTATAAAGATATTTGTTAAAATTTTGATTTGAAATTATGTATGTGTATCAATAATTTCCAACTGGTGTTTTTTTCTAACAGAGATTTTCCTTTTAAGATGATAACATGCTTGTTCCTCCTGACTGCTCTTTATTATTTGAACAATGTAGCATTTTTTCAGTTTTAATGACAAATTTACTCAAGTTGAGCAATTTTCACTCTTCATTTAAAGTTATGGTTACTTAGAGTTACATAATAAGCTGTCTATATTGAATGACTTAATTGTTGATTAATGTTTAGTCAAAGTGGCAACAGGTAGTAAATGTTGGTATAGGTTAAATAAAAAGGATTCTTATAAGTTAAGAACACCGAGAAGAAATAAATGCTGAAATAGGAAAGGTAGTAAAAATCATGATATGTGAGTTTCAAAGGATCAGAGGCTGACAGACATCCCTGTGGTTTGTATTTACACCATTATGAACCACTCCTATTTTCTTCTAACTTCCTTCTCAAAGTCTTCAAAGTACCAAGAACTGCTCCAACTGCTTTTCTTTCCAAAAGTAGTTCCTTTGCAGCAGATCTGCTGTTCTTACACTGTTCTTTTACATCCCTGTTACAAATGGTTTCATCCTTCATGATTCCTCCTGGGCATCACTGAAGAGAGAATTTGTGTTGTTTCACTGTCTTGGAGACCAAGGACCTTTGGGTGAGGGGAGAGATGGGAATCATAAAGTGGTCTGAGTTTGCTCAGTTTTTTTCAGATTATCCTGTGAGAATGAGCAGTTAATGTCAGACAACTTAGCTCTGAATAGTATTTTGCCTTTAAGTTGAAAATGACTCCAACCTTTGCTGTGATGGCCCAGGAGAACTTGGCCTGTCTTGCCATACTGTTAGTGTCCCCCTCCTCCAGCCTCTCCATGTCATGTTGTGTCAGTGCAAGTGTCTTCAAGGTGCATTAATGTCACCATGAACAGTAATTGCAGTAGCAGGGTGCAGTCAGAAATGTTGTTTATCAATCCTAATTCACAAAGGCAAGACAAAAGGGTGAAGACCACCCTCGTCCTTGCAGGCTGCAGTGCACTGGTGACAGCTCTCCATTTAATTTAGGGGGATGGGGGCAGTTCTCTGGATTACACGAAAGAAATGCCAGAGTTGCTTAACACAAGGTGGGAGAATGCTGGAAGGCACCTCTGAGCTTTCAGCAGCAGCTGCTGTGTTGGTCTTGTGACTGGCTACTCTTGTGCAGCAATGTGGGCTTCTAACTCCCAGGGACCAAGGCTGACCAGCTTCCTCCTTTTGGTTTGTGTATTTTGATTTGTCCTTCTGAAATGCTGGCTGTGGAGGCTAAACCGTCCCTCACTGCCATTGCAGTTTGTATTAGCAGCTACTAGACCATGTATTTATGATAAAGTTTTATTCATATTCAACTAGTTGTTTTCCATATTTGTACCAGTAAGACCCATGCCTACTGCACACCTCAGTTGTTTGAATTCTACTGCAATCCAGTGAGATGATATATATGACCTCTCTTTAAAGGTTGCTTATTCACTAATGTCCTTTCCAAGCCCATTTCAGAAAATAGGATTGCTTGGATTCACTCAGCCTTGGACAGTACTCAGTCTAGAGGAGGTCATCTTTCCAACTGTGTGATTGCATCCTGTGCAGCACACACCTGACAGACAGTAAACATAACTCTGGCAGAGAGGTAGAACTTAGGTGGTGGAAGTTAACCTGGCATCCCATGAAAATGAAAGCATGGGTGTATTAGCAGGAAGGAGGCTGTTCTAGAGAAAAGGAAAGGGTGTTCTGTTACAGAATAGATGACCAGTATGGGAACATTTTGCTATAGGTGACCCGTATGGGAACATTTTGCTTACGGTAATTGCACTCTTGGTTTGCAAATGGACACCTTTCATTATTATTTTCTGAAGTTGTTTGTAATTTATTTATTTTAGGATTTCCCAGTATGACTGCTTCTCACCCAGAGTACATAAAATGTTGCTGAACATTCTGACTGCAAACTCCACTCATATCCCAATCTCATAATGGTGTACATCATATGCTTTCTTACATTTTTAGGTTTGCAGGCTGGAGAAAAGACATTGCATGCCAAAACTCCCAAAGGTCATGTCAGTTGGTCTGATTACAGGGATTCTGGCACATGCTGTGGCGTTCAACCACTGGGTCTAGATGCACTCAGTAGCATTGTGGTGCCCTGGGTGCCTCCCACTTGTTAATTTGCAGAGGCACTGTTGGCTTTTTCACTCAGTTGGACAGTCCTAGTACAATGTGCTGGGTCGTTTCATGGAGAGTGGTTAAGCTGTACATATAATAACAGTTTACTGTTATTTATTACCAAAGTAGTGTAGATGATAGCATTAATTATTGTTATAATAAAAGTCAATGGCTGAGACTCAACTGATATTAAGCAGTGTTACTTGAATAATTTCTTTCCTTTGTGCATTTGTCTCATTTGCATTTTAAAATTACAATTCCAAAAGAGGCAATATATGTCACTGTAGGGCATCGTTAAAAGATTTATTTACAGGTTTTGGGCAGCAGGAGGAAACTCAGCATTCTTACCAGCTGGACAGGGAATCTCAGCTCTATTGGAACAATGTGAGCTGAAGCTTCTTGAAAAGGCGAGAGTGCCACTAATGTCTGATGAAACATGGAAAGCTTAGTGGCTGTTAGAGGAATTGCAGTCTATTCAGGACTGTCCAGTAAAGTTTTTAACACCTCTTAGGTAGGCATTATAATTCCCAAAATAGGTTATCCCCAGGTATTTATGAACAGACTATGAGCATGTCACAAGCTGTGGTTAAGGCTTTCAGGTATCAAGGTATATCACTCTAGGTTCACATTTTCTGTCCTTGCACCTGAGAGAAAAAAAACTCTCAGAACTCTGGAAATCTTATTAAATGAAGATGAGGATTTGACCTGATGACATCGAGTTTCTTTAAAAGCATAAAGCTGTTAATTTGCTAAATTTTACTCATACCACCTGAAGCATGTAATCTGCTCATTTCAGTTTGATGATGTCCAGACAGTCAGATAATTGCTGTCTGTAGGACCAAGTGAAATGTGTATCTTTTGCCCTCATTAATTAAAAAGCAATTATAATATTCACAATAATATAAACAAGAAACCCCCTTTTTAAAGTAAGTAGACTTTCCAGGCAGAAAGGAGTTCATGTGATGCCTTCGGATTACATTGGGAGAGAGATAAATGATACGAACAGCCTTTGATGGGAGGTAGCCTGGCCCATCCCAGTGTTTTTAAACACCCAGTGAGATCGTACAGGATAGGACAATATCAAATGGAACCTCCCAGTCACTCAGCAGATGCAGCAGCTGTAGGAGGGTGGGGGTCAGTCTTTTTAAGAACCACCGTGAAAACCAGTTCAGTTTTAACACCTTACCTACATCTATAACCCAGAGAAGAGGTGTTGAGTCCTTAAGAATAAAAGCAGATACCCCCTCATGCTGGATGTTAAATCTCTTCTTAATAGGTTATTTTTAACAACATACTGACTTTTTTAATTGCTTTCAGTTAATTTATAATCTGTTTTATGTATTAAGAACTCAAGAATATGAGAATATGTTTTTCCTCTTAAAATAATACTCATATCCCAATGTAAAATCTGGAATTTAGCATGGGAGGATTTAAAATCCAAACTACAAGATTTTATTTGTTGATACTGTGTCATTAGTCAGTGGGTCGTTCCAGTAGGTGGTTTGAATCACTGAACACTTCTCAAATGAGTGGTTTTTTTGCCTGATTATCCAATAGCAGAAGGATCTTTGTGTAATGGCAGGTATTTCTAGAATACCATAGAAATAGAATATAGCCCTTATGTTTTGAGATTTCTCTCAACATGCAGAATTATGCAGAAAATGCTAGAGTTTAATTATCTTTCTACAATATTTCTGATTTGAATTATTCCTGTCAGCAGTCTGAAGTCCCCTTCATTAAAGCTGCCTTTGTAATAAAAGCACTAGTTCTTGTTCACTGTTACCATGTTATTATATAGAGGAAGATCTATATTCACTTGAACAGAGAGGTCATTCATGGCTGAGTGATGGGAAAGTCATGATTTCTCTTTGCCCTGGGATGTAAATATGTCACCAAATACTCCCTTGTGATCCTTTCTTCTGTCTGTTCCTTTCCAGGGGCCAGGTGATCTCTCCCACTGCATCGTTGGTACAGACCATAAAAAGATCATGCTCTGGGGCATTTACCTTTTTTTGTTAAAAGCTTTAAAGTTGCCTTCTGAGCAAGGAGGAGAGGGAGTATTGTTAAACAACTTGGGAAAGTTTCACAATACACCAAGAGCTTTCCCTGTTCGGATGATGAGGTGGTGCATACTTTCTAGGAGTGGGAGGAAAGGGCTGGAGGAAAACTTGTGTGGTGCACTGAGCTCCCCAGCCAGCTCCGAAGTGATAAAAGCTTTGGAATCAGGGCTTGATGGGTCCTGACTCTTAGTGGGCTGTGTGGGGGTGGAGAAAGCATTCCTTTTTTTTCCACCCCCACACAGGAAGGAAAAAATAAAAAAAAAACGACCTTACAGCACAGGAAAGGAGGAACTATGGTGTTTCCATAGTCTTTTGGAAGGTTGCTGCTGCTTGAGCCTCCTTCTGTGCTCCTGGCTTGAGGTCCCCCCACTTGCTGTGAGGGGTGGCTTTACGTCCAGCACTCCCCAGCTCAGGGGCCAACACTCATTCCCTGGCAGTCTTATGTTCTGTGGTTCATTTAAATGGGGTCTTATCCAGCAAGGGAAATGTTTTGAACCCACTTAAGAGGGGCCTGGACTCCTTCCCTTCCTACCCAGAGCAACACATTTGTTCCAGCAGTAGCCCCAGGGGAGGAAGGACACCTCTAGCAGTTTCATAGGCATAGAGAGGGGAAAAACAAAATCATTAAGATCCAGTGACCTTATGTGACTGTCACCACCTGGTAAGAGAGCTGCCCATCAGGGGCATGGAGGTGGTGGCATAAGGAAGACAGAGGTGAGCAGCTGGCACAGGGACAGTAACTGGGCACAGGCTAATCCTGGTGACAGCAGCCAAGGTGGCAGTGGAGGTGTGCGACAGCTTAGCCTTGGCTTGCAGAGCCAAAAGATCTGTGTTGCTGCTACTTTCCCAAAACCTGAGATGAGGGCTCCAAAATGAGCACCTGACATTACTGCTTCATCATTTAGAGCAGATGCTTCTTGGCAGCAATGTCATTAAGGTTGATAATAAATTCAGTGTGTATTACATATACAGGAAAATAGATGTAAACTGTAGCACTTCCAGGATTAAATGTCTCCATGGATTGTACTTTCTGCCTTGATCGAGGCTTGAAATATGCATATATATTTACTCACATTTCTGAAAACGTAAATAATAAATAGATAAGCTTTTTTCAGAATGCTCAGGAAGAGTTTAAGAAAGGCTTCTTCATTTTGTCAAATGCTAGCCATAATATTCTTTTCCAGAATACAACTACAGATTTGCAGCAAGCATACAAAACGTAATTGAATTCATGGTGTGTTTGTGAGAGACTGCTTTATTAATTTCCATTTAAGACAAATTAAGTCGCTTTATTTAAACTTCTCACTGTATTCTACACCACATAAAGGACCTGTCAGGATGATTGTGAGACAGCTGGCAGGAGCAATACGTAGAAATGCCCATTAAAAAGGTGTATGCAACTGTACAAAGAAAAAAATTATATACAAAGCTGAAACTTTCTTTTCTGTTCTAAGACGTGTTGCAGAAATATTCCACAGCTTTTATTAAGATATACAAAACTACTGAATGATCATACCTCATATTATTCATTCAGAACAGCTTAATTAAAATTAATGTAATTGACACAATATTCCCTCTGCTACCTATACCTGTACAGGATTATAAATGATGTTGGGATAGTTATACCCAAGCTACCACATTTCAAACAGCTTTACAGCACCTCAGCTCATGAGCCAGCAAGGAACTGTTTTGTCTTTCCCTGCTTTTCATTATATTCTTTCTCTAAGAGTCTGTCAGGCTTAGAGGCAGCTCATTGGGCTAAATGGACCTTTATTTTGAGCCACTACATTTTTCTCGCCTAATGTTCTTTTTATATTTACATCCTAGTTGACACTTTCTAAACACATTCCCATCAGTAACTCCTTAGGCTTCATGGGTTTCGTCAGTAAATTAAATGCATTTCAGCAGTGTTGTCAGGTGCTGAAACTGGCTGGCACAAGCAGTGTATTTCTGTTCTGGAAAACCCTTAAGCTGCAATATGCCACGCAATCTCTTGGGAGTGATCCCTAGGCTGCACAGGAGTGTCTGTCTCTGCCCAGGAATTAGTTGGGTAGGTGACAGGGCCAAGAGCATGCATCTGTTTTTCGCATGGTGGGATGACTGCCCTGTAGGATAGGAGTTTGTCCCCTGACGCCCCTCAGTTCCCAGGGCAGCTGCTGGCAGTGCCCCTTGGGAAGGATCCTGCTTCTGTGCTCTGGTGTGGTGTCAGGTTTCGCAGGCCATGGTTAAACTATTCAGTGGGGACTTGTGCTGATGTCCTTATTTTCTTACACGTGTGAGGACAGCTTTAGCAAAAGTTGGGCCAGACAACGTGTTCCCAACCGATTACTATTCTCCATCACACTGCCAGAGCCCACCAGCTCCCTGCCACTTTGAAGGTGGGGACCTGGGAACTCGCCTGGCTGGGTGAGCTGCCTTCTCTCTAGCAAGGCTCTGCATCTCTGGCTGGTGCTGCTTAGACAGAAAGTGCAGAAGTTTCATTGGTTTTTTAATAAGTCTTTTGTTTTACCACTAGCTGAAAGTCACCTGTTTTTTCCTGGGCAGAGCTCTTTCCTTGGGGCTGCCTGCACACAGCCTGGCTGGTGCATCAGGCAATCGAGGAGTTTCAGGGTCTTATCTCCCTCACAGTGCCTTCGGTGTGAAAAATTCTGCGGTATTTTCAGACATGCTGCTGCAGTCCCTGATGTTGTCCTTTCAAGTGCTCTTTAGTTCAGTGCCTTTCAACAAAAGGAAGTAACACTGTAGGACTTCTGGATGGTTGATTGTCAAAATTTGAGTAGCTTGGTGAAGTTTCTAGCATACATTTTTTCCCCCACTGTTCTTTTAACCAACGAGTATAATCTTGCAGTTCAACATAACAATGTCTTTGTGAGTCTGGTTATTTCTAATAGGTAAAGCTGATCTTTTATTCTAATCTTGCCTCCCGTACAGCTGACCTGAACAACGTCAGGTTCTCGGCGTACAGGACTGCCATGAAACTCCGCAGGCTGCAGAAAGCCCTCTGCTGTAAGTATCTCCCAGTGCCTCACCCGCTGCCAGGAAGGCTCCATGACCAGCACATAAGTTTATTCACAGCTTTCAGAAGCAGAAAAACACTCCCACACATTCCCTCAGCTCTGCCTGGTGCATGGGAATCTCTCACCTGAAGGGCCTTCTGCCGCCACCAGTTTGCATGATCATTACAAAACCAAAGTGCTGGGTGGTCTGCAGATCTGTCCCTTGTCAGGCAGAGCAGCGGTTCAGAAGTAAAACTGAACATATCATACATATTTCTTACCTTTACACTCTCCAGCAGGGTATTTTCACTGTGTTGTATCCTCTGCTATGTCACTGTGCCACGTCCTGTCACAGCCAAAAGGAACACAGTTTTGTAGTGTGTTGGGAACTCTGAGAGCTCAGGTGAAATAATCCCTTCAGAGCTGGAGTTGTTAATGGTTTGTGAACTTGAATCTTGAGCCCTGAGGGGTTATTGCCTTTAAATGAGATCATTGCAATAAACATTTAGCTTCATTTTTTCCCCCAGCTTTCGGTTGTGTTGAGAAGTCTCTCATCAGCTGTACATTTGTGATGTGCATGTTCTAACATTTTAATTCTCCCAACTGCTGAATGTTATTCTACTTTTCACTGGAATTACATTTCCTTTTCAGCTTACTGTAACCTGATAGCTAAATAATTTGCTCAGAGTTTTCTTGATAGGCCTGTCAGTTGCCAAAGCAAGCAGTTTATTAAGGAGTCCAGTTGGGAGGATTATTATTAAAATATTTCAACATTCACTATTTGGCATTTAATTACAGGGTTAAATTTCTGACACAGTTGCAAATGTCTCAACTGTTGATTTATCTCAAGTTGGATTTGTGCTCACATGCTTTCTGGAGCTGTGTCAAACCTCGGTATTTTTGAGCATGTTTACTTTTAGGCTTTTAAGCATGGGTGAATTCCACTAAAGTGTGCAGACTTAATTTCTAAATGTATAAAAAATAGGGGGGAGAAAGGAAAAAATAATAAGTGAAAAGTCTTGTAACATAATGAAAAGATTTCAACATGAATGCAATGACAAAGAAGGAATTAGGATGATTAGAAATATAAACATCTTTCCACAGTACAACACTTCTGCCACACTCACTGTGGTATAAAGAAAACTGGAGTGATATGCAGTGAAAAGTATTCAGAATCAGTGTAGCACTAAAGGAAGCAAACTTTTGGAATTAACTAGCTGGCAGTGCATAAGTGTAACTTGTAACAGGTTTTTATGACTGAAAGTGCAAAATTTTGCATCCCATTTTATCTGTATTAGAATCATAGAATATTCTGAGTTGGAAGGAACTCACGAGTATCATCCAAGTCCAACTCCTGGCCCTGGGCAGGACACCCCAAGAATCACACCCTGTGCTTGAGAGCATTGTCCAAATACTTCTTGAACTTTGCCAGGTTTGGTGCTGTGACCACTGACCTGGGGAGCTGTTCCAGTGCCCAAACACCCTCTGGGGGAAGAAGCTTTATTCTAATACCTAACCTGACACAACTTCAGGCCATTGCCTCAGGTCTTGTCACTAGTCACAGAGAGAAGAGATCAGTGCCTGCCCCTCCTCTTCCCCTCACGATGAAGTTGTAACTGCAGTGAGGTCTCCCCTCAGTCTCCTCCAGGCTGAACAGACAAAGTGCTCAGCTGCTCCTCACACTGCTTCCCCTCAATGCCCTTCCCCATCCTTGTGGCCTCCTTTGTGTGTTTTCTAACAGCTTAATATATTTAATTCTAATATTTTTTACATTGTGGCACCCAAAACTCCCCCAGCACTGGAGGTGAGGCCGCCCCAGCGCAGAGCAGAGCAGGACAATCCCTCCCTGGCCCGGCTGGCGATGCTGTCCTGATGTCCCCAGCACAGGGCTGTCCCTCCTGGCTCCAGGGCACTGCTGCCTCATGTTCAGCTTTCCATCGACCAGGACCCCCCAGGTGCCTTTCCGTGGCACTGCTCTCCAGCCTCTCATTGCCCAGTCTGTCTGTCCATCCAGGGCTGTCCATCCCAGGAGCAGAATCCAGCACTGTCCCTTGTTGAATTCCACATGTTGGTGACTGCCCAGGCCTCTCATTTGTTGAGGTCTCTCTGCAGGGCCTCCCTGCCTTCCTGGGAGTCAGCAGCTCCTCCTAGCTCTGTATCAAATATGAGCTTGCTTAGTATCCCAGTCCCACATCCAAGTCATTTATGAATATGTTGAAGAGCTCTGGGCTGGGGATGGAGCCCTGCAGAACCCCCCTATAGTGACAGGTCACCAGTCTGATGTCACCCCATGCACTGTCACCCTTTGTGCATGACCCGTGAGTTAGTTTCTCACCCATCCCATCATGTGTTTATCCACCTGTGTGCTGGACATTTTGTACAGAAGGATCCTGGGAGAGACAGTATTAAAAGCTTTACTGAAATAAAAATATATTACATGAACTGGCTTTCCTTGATCAGCTGGGTGGGTTACTATGTCATAAAAGGAAATTAAATTTGTTGAGCAGGACTTTCCCCTCACAAGCCTGTGCTGGCTGTGACTGATAACTCTGTGGTCCTTCAGGTGTTTTTCAGTAACTGATTCCTACCATTAAATAATTCTGAACTCATCTTGGACTTTCGTATTGGGTTTGCACGGCCAGGTTTTGGTAGCAGGTGTCTCCAGGGGTGGTTTCTCTAAGAAGCTGCTGGAAATTTATCCTGTGTCTGACAGAACGAATGCCAGCCAGCTCCAAGGCAGACCTGCTGCTGGCCAGGGGCAGTGGTAGTCCCTGTGGGATAATGTAGTTGAGAAGGGTGCGGGAGAGCAGCTGGGAAAGAGGAGGGAAATACATGAGAGAAACAACACTGCAGACACCAAGGTCAGTGCAGAAGGAGGGGGAGGAGATGCTCCAGGTGCCAGAGCTGAGATTCCTCTGCAGCACATGGAGAAGGCCATGGTGAGGCAGCTGTGCCCCATTTGCTCCACAGTGGAGCAAATATCCACCTGCAGCCCATGCTCGGCCCATGCCAGAGCAGGAGAGTGCCTGGAAGAGGCTGTGACCCGTGTGAAGCCCACGCCGGAGCAGGCTCACGGCAGGAATTGTGAACTCTTGGAGAGGAGCCTACGCTGGAGCAGGTTTGCTGGCAGCACTGTCTGTTCCTGAAGGGCTGCATCCTGTGGGAGGGACCCACTCTGGAGCAGTTTGAAGAGCTGCAGCCAGTGGGAAGAGCTTGCATTGGAGCAGTTTGTAGAGGACTGTCTCCCGTGGGAGACTGCACACTGGAGCAGGGGAAGAGTGTGATGAATCCTCCCACTGAGGAGGAAGCAGCAGCAGAAACAATATGTGATGAACTGGCTGCAGCCCCCATTCTCCTGCTGCTGCTGCAGAGGAGGAGGCAGAGAATTTGGGAGTGAAGTTGACCCTGGGAAGAAGGGAGGGGTTGGGGGATTTAAGAATTGTTACTCATAGTCCTCCTCTGATTTGATTAGTACTAATTTCAGTTGATCCTCCCAAGTTTGGTCTGTTTTGCCTGTGACAGTAACTCGTGAGTGATCTCTCCCTGTCCTTATCTTGACCCATGAGCTTTTCAGTATATTTTCCCTCCCCTGTCCAGCTGAGCAAGCTAAAGTCAGTTCATCTCTTGAGGTTACATTTAGGTAGATTTTCAGAGAATTGATGCTCTCAGAGACATGCAGTGGCACTTATGCTGATTACTCTAGCACATTCTTCATACTTGTATCTAAGGAGAAGTATTTAAGGAATTTGATTAGCAGGCTTTGTTCTTTACAAATATTTTTGCCTGGAGACACCATCATTGTATTTGTGTATTCTATCATTTCAGTGTCACTCATGAACTCAGTTTAATTAGATTTTTTTTTTAAACCCTCAACTCATTACAAAATTCTTTTTCTGCATTTTGGCAATAGTAGAAGTAAAGCACAGTGCTAGGTTTCAGGGCTCCTACGCACAGCCAAAATCCCATTGCAGTAGGTTCTGCTTTCAGCTCTAACTTGTCATTTCAGTTTTAAAATTGCAGGGGTTTTTAGGTGTATGTATATATACATATATATATATATATATACATATATATCTATATCTATGTATCATTTTTTCTGCAAACTTCATAGAAAACAGCAATTTTGTCTACTGAGGAGTACTCTAAAAATGTGTGTTTAATAGAAGGCCTGAAGAAGTAAAGGTACAGTCTGTTTCTGAGTGGCAAGAATAGAAACGCTTTAAAAAAGGAACTATACTTAAACTTTAGTTCTTTTCAGTTCATAAATCAGCCCAATGAACATGAAGACACTAGAATATTAAACCTAAAGAAGACTGTGGAAAATAGCAGGCCTTAAAAAATAAGTGCTTATGTATTGTGTTACCTAGTGTGTGGCTCTATCATTTTAGCCTTCAAAATTATTGTGAGCATGCCAGGTGTAACCATTGCACCAGGTTTTTTTAAATGTATGGTTTTCTTTTGATAATCACATCAAAGCATGATGACTTTCTTGTTTTGCTACTTTTAATGATCTGATCTTCAAGTGCAAACCACATCAGAACCTAGTGATGTCAAATAAAATGAGATGTATTTACAAACTTTTCTTGGAAATGCAGCAAAAGAAAATATTCAGGAAATTCTGTTAGGGGTCTTTGTTACTCTAATTTTATGCAGACTAGATTTATTTTTTTTTAAAAAACGTGTCAGCCAACAGCAGCAGATAACAGAGGAGGTGATCTTGCATTCTAGGAGGACCATTTATACTTTTTATTATCAGCCATATGTTGAGTTTTCCCTAAGTTCAGTTTGTGACCTCTAGAGTGTACTTTCTCCTGCCTGTTAATTGTCACTTCTGTCCTTCAGCTGGTTACTTATTCCATGTTGTCTTTTATACTTTTCTTGCAATCTGGCAGTGTCTAGTTAAAAACATCCTAACCTTTTCTCTATTGCCTTAGAGGCCAAAGAAATATTTGTATAAATGACTTGGACTTCAAAATAAGCCAGAAGCCACTGCTCATACAGATTTTGGAGTCAGTTTTGGAATTTTAAATAGGAAAATGTAAAAGAGTGGCAGAGAGCCCACAAGAAGTGCAAAGCATAAAATGGTGTGCTTTATTTCAGTTAAAGCTTTTCAAATCACTGCATGGTGCCAAATACTCAGCTCTTCACTACATACATGACTGAGGGGCTTGTGTTATGAAAGTTGGTCATTCAGGGGACCTCCATATCTGCTGTTAGGAAAGAAATGCGCAGTTCCATGTTCTGGGAGAGGACCCCACACACATATTTCTTAAGTCTTGGTGGGAAAGATGAAGGAGAATCTTAATGTGATGAAAGCCAGAGCATTACTTTTTCCTATAAAAAGAGGTTTCCTAAAGCAGAATGTGTCAGCAAGCACTTTTTGCTTGTTAGGAGATGATTGTGTGTTACAAACTTCGGGATAGGACAGGAGGTTGATGAAGAGTGGGCTGAAAGGCTTTTCAGAATATGCTGCTTATTAACGGGAAAAGCTTTCACAAAGTGGAATGACCCATGTTTAGCAGTCGCTGCATATATAATTATGCTGCCACTCAGACGCCTGAGGGGTTCATTTAATTACCGTTGATTCGTAGTCTCAAAGGAACTGAGAGTTCAGCCTAGAGCTCGGAGTTATAGGTGTTGTGAGGGCTGTGCTCAATTTTCAATTTGACTAATGAATTCTTAGAAGAAAAGCATCTTTCTGAGACTCTCAGGAATGGGTCTGATGCTTTTGCAGGATGTAACACTGACCTTAGAATAGCCATATTTTTTTATGCTGGTAGGTTCAATGTAATATTCCAAAATATTTTATTTTAATAAATGTCTATATGCTAATGTGAAAGAAAGTAAAACTCCTATAAAGCCCTGCACAAAATCATAGAGTCAAAGTTAAATTTCTTGGTGTAATAATAGGGATAGCATTCCAAGGTTTCCTTATTCACTGTAGCACTAGGTATGCTAGGCCCAGAGGATGAAATTTTCAGAAGTGCTTAAGGGATTTAGTAGCAAAAGTAAGTCCCTATTGATTTCCAATGAAATGTATACTCTTGAAATTCTTTTGGCAATTATGAAATCCCATCGTACTGTCCAAACAATGTTGCAAAGCAGCCCTGTGGGCAGCTAAAGTATTTCTCATCTCCCACTAGGACATCAAAGGGGCAGTTTCATCTTGGGTAAAATAGGATACTCAAGTGTGACTTTGCCAAATGGGCTCTTGAACAGGATCAAGTTCTAAAAAAAAATCCTATGTGGTGTTCTGCATTCAGCCTTTGCATATCATGGAGGGTTTTTTGACGTTATGAAGAGATGTTGCTTACCAGAACTCAAGAAAGCAAATTTTTCATTCCAGTGAGAGAAAAACTCGTCTTGCAGTTTTTCAGTTCATTTTCCAGTTTTGTGAAGAACTTCCTGGATGATTTTGGGCAGTTCATTTTGTGCCAGATGCTACTCCCTTGGGTCATACTGCATCGTGCTGCACTCTGTGGCTGCTCATGGTATGAGCAGGATTAACAGCATCTGGGCTTTAACATCCCCATTGCTCACACCCTGGAAATTCACTGCAAGGAGTTACAAAGGGTTTTCATATGGCAGTTGAAAGATCATCATCAAGCATCTGATTTTTCTGATTTCCTTTGTTCTTATTCGTGCCTTACTTTGTAAACCAACATCCCATAATTTCGTGTCCCCCTAATTGTGATGCTGCTTGGTGATATTAGTTGGCGGAGGTTAAGAGCTGAGAAAGGGAAGCTTAGTTTTGCCCAGGACATCTGAACTTCAAAATTCAACTGACTTAAATAGGAACAAAAATCAAGTTTTTAAATGTCTGTGACAAAAAAAACCCAGTAAGTTTAGACATGTCTTTATCTGTAATGCCATATTTATTTATGGCATTACAGATAAAGTAATGTGGTATTTATAAATATAAATGCTCCTCAGACTTAAAAATGGATACATTTAACTAATAAATATTGAAATAGGCCATTTAATATTTCTGGAACCTTCTTTTCCCTGTCCTCACTAGAGGAAAAGTAACAGAGAGGTTAATCACAGTTCAGCTCTGATTTGTTTGCATAGTCCTTGTGGAGTTTGGTTCGGTTAAGATTGCTCAACTTCTCTAAGAAATGGGCAACACATCTCAGGAAAGCTGTGCTATGGAGAGAGCACATTTGGTGAATGCAGTAATCAAATATTAGCTTATCTATCTGTAGGAACATAAAGCATGAAATAAGTAATTTTACTTGCATAGTAATTTATGTGTAATATTTCCATAGGACCCAAGAGCATAATAAGCACTTCACAGCTAGAAATGAAACAGATACACACTAGTCTCTAAGGCCACAGCTGAATAACAGTGCATCTGTAGGAGTCCTGAAACCAGTCTTGCATGTGACTTTCAGAGGACATTTTATGTCTTCTGGGCTGGCACATAAACAAAGTAAAGTGCTGTTTGTAAAGTTACTTTTTGGATGTGGGTAATACAACCACTGTTTCTCTTCAGTCTTTATGGTGGTGTAATTTTTTTATGCCAACAGTGGATCTCCTGAGTCTTTCTGCTGCATGTGATGCCTTGGACCAGCACAACCTCAAACAAAATGACCAGCCAATGGATATTCTGCAGATCATTAACTGCCTGACCACCATTTACGATCGACTGGAGCAAGAGCACAATAACCTGGTCAACGTTCCCCTTTGCGTGGACATGTGCCTCAACTGGCTTCTGAATGTCTACGACACGTATGTATGGGGGGCTCAGGACATGGGAGAGCCCCAGGAGCTTTCCCAGGAGCAGAAGGGGAGGGGGAAGTGTGCCTCATTATAGTGTGGGCGGCTTGGAGGTGAAAAAAGGGTAGTTGAAGTGAAAGTTTAATAAACCTAATGGTTTAATGGCTGCATTTAGCTGAATCAATACAGCCCTTGGTTAGGCTTACAATCCTAGATTTATTAAGCTAAGCAATGGGAGAGCTGGAAAACAGAATTTTTTAAGCAGATTATTGTGTTCAGACCAATTCTGTGACTGCGTGTCCACAGTAGGTCATGGCTTTACATGACTTTTTAATTTCTCTTGATAAAGAAGTTCAGGAGAATTATCAAGAAGCAACAGAATGAACACCATATAAACTCTTGCCTGTCTGCACTTTTGGATGTTGAATCTTTTCAAATATGTCAATTTTCTATAGCTTTCAATCTGTCATTCTTTTTCAAAGATGGAAGAGGCTCATCTCTTGTCTAATGTTCTTACAACCCTTAGCTGTCAGAACATATGAGAAATATTTAATTAAAAATTTAATTTTAAAAACTGTACGCATCATTATAAATGCAACAGACCTGAAGAAAATTTATGGGTATTCCTTTTGAGCTGTTTATTGATGCTGCTCATAATGTATAGGCAAATTCCAACATATGTTTGTAAACTCATTTTAGAATAAGCCATTATATTTGTATTTGGTGAATTTAGTAAAAAAATAGTCAGTGGGAGTATTTTATTTGTGTTTTTAAGGTTTTTATCAGCCACTTTCAGCCAGACACGCTCATTACTGTGGCAGAATAAACATTTACCTATGGAATCGGAAGGACATGGGACAATTACTGTATTTTCATTGACATTTTGAACCATATTGAAGGGCCAAAACATTGTTCTTCTATCCACCCTTTATCACAGTGAAGCTTCAGTGATCACCTGCCAAAAAAAAAGTACAGATTTGTACAGATTCTGTCTTCCTGCAGGATCACCTCCAATAAGCCAGTTGTTTGTGACATCCTCTGCAGCAGCTGCAGCATCCTGTGAAATGGATTACCCAGATTACATTTTATTTCTTGTAGTATACCAGTACTAGGGAATGGGGCTATATCCTTTCAAGAGCCAGGTTTTATTTCTTTAATCTGCTTTGGCTTTCACACAGCAGTGATCCACTTCTGAGTTACCATCAACCATAAATAACATATAAACAAAGACTCTCCATTAGTGAGAACAAAAAAGATGTGCTAGGGATATTAATCTCTATCAGTCACATTAGAGACAGAGAGGGAGCTAGAGGTCATTCCACAGGCTGCTCCTAAGCTGAACTGTCCAGTTTAGATTTGCCCTGTCCAGTTTAGTTTTCTTCATGTTGCACTGAGCTGCAAGTACAACATTATAAATTATAATTATCTGCCTCCAGGCAATTGCCTAGGTATTCTGGGGAGCTGCATATTGCAGGGCACAATGAAATGCAGAGGTGTTTTATGTGTGAGGAAAGCTTGTAGCTATTTTACCAAAATTCAAGTTTGAATTACACTGGTAAGAGAGGTGACCTTGGGGTTACGTGTGTTTAGTTTTCATTGTAAACTTAATAGGCAGAGATCAACCGAAGTGCACAGCGCTACCGGAGACATTTAATTAAATGTACTGAATCTTTACTTTACTTATAATTGAAAACTGTCATTTGTAAAGATATTAATCAAATTCACAGTCAATGACTGATCTAATTATGGGCACAGCTCTGTAAATCCAGCACGTTTCGGATTTGTTTTAATTGATCAGTCACTCATGCTCATTTGCAGTAGCATGCTAAATTATTGGTTTGACTTGGGAGGAGAGGAGAGTGAACTGAACAACTCATGATTCGTACAAGTTTCAATTTAATTGCCTTGCAGAGCAGTCATCATTCTATATTCTTCTCTTGTATAATTTGCATGAGCCTGGTATTCATCAGGAGGAGTTTCTCAGGGCACAGATGATAATTAATTTGGAAAAGATTTGAGGGAGAGGAGTAAGAGGACCAGAGTGTGGAAAGCATAGGTAAGCTACAAAAGCTTATTTGTGATGAAAAATGCAAGATTTTTAAATAAAAGGTTGCAAATTCTAAATTTGGCTTCGTCCGCTGGTTTGTGTCTGTACCTTTTATAGGGTTTGCAGGGGAGATGTGCGGGTAATGAGCACTGCTGGCTCCTCAGTGCTCTCATAGGATTAAAAAGACAAAACATGCATCTTTACCTGTGGTGCAGCATGATGCATGACCATGGCCTGCCTCTACATGATTTATCTTATTCCCAGTGGTGGCCTTACTGGTGATGCTTCAAAGCTGTTGATAAGGCTCTGCTTCAAAAATGTTTGGTTTAGGCACTAGCTTCCTTTTTTGTGTATGTCTTCGTTTGCAAATAGATGTTACATATTTGAAATGCTATGAGAAACAGAGGTCTGGGGAGGGGAAGCCAGCAACTGGAAGTCAATTGAGTTAAAGCAGATGACTGAGAGAAGATGTGAAGGTTTGTCACTGTGTCGCCTGCAGCTCAGAGGAGGATGTTGTTCTCGCTGTCACATTAAAAAGCAAAAGTAGTAGCGTGGGCATGTTACAAGGCAGGAGTGAGTGTGAGGTGGAGGCTGACAGGCAGCAGGGGCTGACTGGGAGTGTCCCACCGCCTTGGCAAGGCACAGGAGAGGTTGAGCACTGCAAGGAGGAGCTCAGAAACCACACCAAGGTGTTAATGGCTTAACAGCCTGCCTGCCTTGCCATGATTTCTAGGCAAGCTTTATCATTCACCTGAACATACTACAAGTGTCTCTGTCGCTGCACACTACTGGCAGAGGCTGCTTTTTTGTGCTTGGCTCCCTGTTGCCTTTCCAGACGAGTCAGGGCAGGGCTGACAGACAATAAGCAAAGACTTTCTAAAAATGACTGTGACATTGCATTTCTGGTGAAAGTAAAGCTAAATTGTCTTTGGCAAAAGGGCTGGTTTGCTGTTCTGTCAGGGACCTCGTCTCCTCTGAGAATCGCTCAGCAGCAGTTCATAGAGAAGCCTGTTCAAATAAGCATAGGGTAAAGACCCTTTACTCAGGTTTTTTTATAAAAAAGGAGATGAGTAATGCTTTCTGATCAAGACCATTTCTGGTATAATTGATAAAACAGCACAATCCAGTTCAACTATGCCTGTGAAGCCACAGCAGTGTTTTATTTTGCATTTCTAGCTTACCTAATAACCATCTAGCTTGTGTGTTCTCTGTGAGACTTAATTCATGAGGACTACAGTACTGCAGTGAACTTGCTTACAGTAAACAAATTATGACATGAATGGATCGTATTACCAGCCAATGTTTCTTTTCCATTAGGGGT
Source organism: Origma solitaria (assembly GCA_013397895.1). Lineage (NCBI taxonomy): Eukaryota > Metazoa > Chordata > Aves > Passeriformes > Acanthizidae > Origma > Origma solitaria. The sequence goes on along the minus strand of VZRL01012168.1, from coordinate 424,900 downwards.
CGAACAGGAAGGATCCGTGTCTTATCTTTCAAAACTGGTGTTGTATCCCTTTGTAAAGCACACCTGGAAGATAAATATAGATGTAAGTTGATGTCATTATTTTGGGTTTACTTTATGTTTGTATCCCTGTTTTATTCCTTCTGTTTATTTATTGAACATTTAAATAGCATGAAAAGACGTTATTTTAGCTATTGCAGATGCAAAGTGTGTTAATTTGTTTCACCTTGTACTTTTAAGTTATTTGTTCTCTATAGTTTTAGGTAGTTTAGCACAGTGGTTGCCAAACATTTTTGATCACATCCCTCCCAGTAAAAAAATCGTTGAGCATGCACCTCCAATAGATATATCTCTACTTATAAATCATGTACATGTACCACCGTACTAATATATTTTCTACATTATAAAGTATACCAAAAGTAGAAGGTTAGAAAAGATGTGATAAAGATTAAATAAATGCTATTTTGAAACTTTAAAAGTATTTCTTTACTGCACCCTAATGGATTGTCTTCAACAATCCCCGAGGCACAAGAACCCCTTTGGAGACCACTGGTTCAGCATATTTTTATACACAAAAATGCATGTCTACAGGACACTTACATTACACTATTTTCAAATATATTAACTTTTCTAAATTATTCACACACTGTGGCCAGTCTTGTTATGTACATTGTGTTTAAATATAGCTGCTACCTTTAAATAAATATTAAAGGTGTGCAAATTTTGCATATTTAAGAGAGGAAATGCTTGAAAAAATTCCACTTGCAGTCTTAGTTTTACCTGACTAATGAATCCGTTCATTAATGAGACTAGGATCCAGAAAAGAACCATTGATAATTGTAGTTCTCAAGAGTAACTTTCTTGTTGAACTAACTGGTATCACTCATGCGTGGATTTAAAAATACCACTGAAAATCCAACCTTTAGGATTTGACCTAATACCACAGCAGTTCGTCATTAATGGTTATCATTTTATTCTCTGCTAATGCAAGCTGAAGAAGTCTAAAGAGAAAACAGACAGTACCAATGGTGGGATCTGTGCATGACTATGTATAATTGGATCAAATTTTAGGGCAATCACAATGAATGTCACAGTTTAGATTTCTAGATGTTTCATGTGGGTGTTACAAAAAAGTATTCCAAAAAGCTTTTAAGAAAATTACTCAGTACAGATATGTTTCAAAATGATATTTCATTGAAGATTATCAAAGTTTTAAAGGAAAACATTTATTCACATTTTCAATTCTCCTGCAGTGTGCGTGCACGGTAATGCATAACCTATTAAGTGTCCTATAACCTTGCTGAGGACACTTAATGTTTTAATGACAGAGAAACCGAAAGCTGAATAGCTGTGAAGAGGAAGGAATTGTGTCTGTCATGCTGTGGTCTGGCTTTGCAATCCCTACAGAGGTCATAGAGCAGTTGCCATTAGTATTGCTGCAAGGCTGCAATGACTTGCACCCCTTAACATTTTTTGTCTCATTTGTGCAGCACAGCCGAGTTGGTTGTGCAAGAGCACAAGTCTTCAGCTTTGCAGAGGTGATGGAAGGATCCATCCCAGAATTACTCATTATAAAACTAGACTTTGCAAGAGTGAAATACATGTAATTAAAAAATAATCCTTCCTCTATCTGTTCCTTTATTCCTTTGGAAGAAAACAGGTGTCAAAGCAGTGCTAGAGAAGTTATCTCGAGCACCTTTATAATTGTATCCCTGGTGTTGGGTGAAATATTAAAGCGACTCCAGAAAAAGAACATTATTTTATTCCAGTCTTCTTTTGATCTCCTTTTTTTTTAACTGTTTAAAATGTAAGGAGAATTTATTCAGGTAATGTATTGTCAACAGAGATGTTGCCAAACAAATATTCAGTTAATGATAACCTGGTTGCTTGTTTTTTTTGTTATTAATTCTATAGCCTCCTCAATATATATATAGTATAACTAATTCCCACCAAATTAAATGAGCTTATGAAGGGATAGTACTTCTGTCCTGTAAGGATTTTTTTCCAGAATGATACAGCAGCAGAACATGGCTTCAAGTGACATTTCACTTCAGAAGCAAAAAACTAATATGATAATAAAATTTCTGATCGATGGCAAGTTTTCTCATACTGTAATTTTTTTTGTTATTTCAGAAAATCTCTTGGATTAAAAGATCATGATATATTGAAGTTTGGGAACTCTTGTTTATCATTTTAACTCAGCTGGAAGAGAAATGGGTTCTATGAGTTGTATGTTGATTGCTAAGACTTGAAAAGGTGCTCTGTGTTATATGAAATTATTTTGCCATTAAACCTTATTTTTAAGACACCTGTGTTGTGGCTCAAAGATCCTGCTGTTTAGTTAGCGGTGTTATATTGTCACAGCCTCTTTTATCAGTAATGTCCCAGGTGCTGTGTTAGAGTGGCCATTCTTCCCAGGTACAAGCCAGTAATGCTATTAAAAATTACCACTAGACTCATATTTCACAGAAAAACCCCAGTGTTTATGGAGAAAAGAAGCAACCAAACTGAAGTCATACTTTTGTTCATGTCCGCCAAGGCTGTTGACCACACCTGCAAGCCTCGGAACCGATGCAGATGAGGCTGCTTGCCGCATCCTGTGAGCCGTGCTTGACCTCTGCTGTCCTTGTCTTTCCTGCAGACCTGTTCAAACAAGTGGCAAGTTCCACTGGCTTCTGTGACCAGCGCCGCCTGGGGCTGCTGCTCCACGACTCCATCCAGATCCCGCGGCAGCTGGGGGAGGTGGCCTCCTTCGGGGGCAGCAACATCGAGCCGAGCGTCAGAAGCTGCTTCCAGTTTGTAAGTTCTCGTTTTGCTGGCTGTGAGTTTTCCGATTTGTATTTTGTGTTGAGCTCACCTGTACTTCTGAGGAGGATTGAAAATCTGGGATGAGGATTAGGGTGCTGTGGGTCGTGTAATGGTAGTAGCCATTGTTGCATTAAACTGTTCTTTAGATGAGGTGTATTTGAATTAGCTCAGGCAGCAGATAATTGTCATCGGGGTTTCTGTTGGAACTGAACCCTGCAGAGTTTACATCTTAGTTGTGGCAGCTCCTGGCTTTACAGTTCTCTGTTGCCAGCAGTAGAACTGTTTATTGCTGCCATGTAGGTGGGCAACAGTGGTTAATCTGAATTTTGGGCATGTACCTACCAGTGACAGCCAGGTGCCCAGGGGAGCGATAGGTGACCGCCTGCAGTGCTGTCTAGGGGCAAGGAGTGCTCAGTGAGCTCCTTCCACTCCTTGAATAGAGAATGCCAGTTTTCTTTTAAAGAGTACTGAAAGAATTCTTGTCCTGTCTGTTGAGGAATAGACAGCAAAAACTGGAAGATCTTTTTCAAACTTGTAAATTATTTAATCTGGGGAGGAAGAGAGTTAAGGGAATTATTCATCCTTATCGTAACTACCAGCAGAATGCACAAGATGAAGACAGCTGCTTAATGAAAAGGTAGAGGAGGGGAGGTAATGTATGGTCTGTGATTAACTCTAAATGCATCTTCTACATTACAATGGAAGAAAGCTCTTTTCCCATCTCCTCACTGTCCCTGAGGGATTTTTTTGTTTGGTTGGGGAAGGGGGGAGTTGTTTGCTTTTTTGCCTGCTGCTCAAGTTTCATTATGTAGTAGTTTCAGTTCTGTAGTAAGCAAAACATAGCAAGTGTTTTCAATGAATATTAATGCTTGGAAGTAGACTGCTTGCACACAATGACTGTGAAAAGAATCTAATTCTAAAATCACCACAAACTTCAGTTGTGATGGGACATTTGCTTTCTGTATTTTTCACATTTCTTTTAACAGATTAATTCTACAGGATTCATGTTTTACTGTTTCTGTCATTCATGTCTTGACCTTTTATAAGTCTAATCTGTATTTGATGCCATTTCAGAATGAATGTTTTATAGGGCTATGTCCTGGGTGGATAACCCATGCTCATAAGCTGTGCACAGTAATGTTGATAGCAGTGTTAGACCCTGCTGGTGGTTTCAAGCCTTGATTTCCATGTTGGGCGACACCAACACAAAATGCTGTTGCAGCAAATCCATGGTCAAAATTGCCTCAGAAATTAGGACTCTGTTTTCGGTTGTTTTCCCAAGTGAATGTCAACAGCACTTTAGAACACTGTTGAAAAACTGGTAAGGAAAGTGACCTCAGAATCCAGCAAAATCATAGGTTTTTTTGAAAGGGGGCAGCCATTCTGTGTGTTTATACCAGGAAAAAAACAAGAAAAATCATAATGATGAAACATACTGCTCCCATTTTTTTTTTTTTTTGAAGTAGGAAGAAGACTTTTGGGGATGGTCCTGTGCGCTGGGCTGGTAGTTTGAACTCAATGGCTCTTGTGGGTTCCTTCCAACTGAGCTGTGATTCTGCAATTTTGTGAATAACTGTGTATTTGAATAAAACAAGTTAGCAACATTGTCATTAGAAGTGAAGACATGCCAGCAGGCTGCATGTTGTACCACATCCAGCTGCTGGCACTTCTAGAAACAGCCCAAGCACAGATGGACACAACCTTTGGCATTCTCATAAATCAGAACATCAGAAAACCTGAGGTTTCCTTCTCTTACCTGCACTGAAAAATCGGTTTTCTTCTTACCTGCAATAAAAGGAATGTCATCCTCTCTTTTTCCTCTGGATGAAGCTTCATTTTAACTCTCAGAGTGCAAGGGGAGTTTCCAGCCTGGGCTGAAGCAGAACAGATGATCTTGTAGGAGGGCCAGAAAGAGGGAAGGAGGCTCAGCTGATAAGGGAAATAGAGGAATAGGTGGGATGGAGTCCTAGGGAGAGGAGCAGAAATCCAAACATAGGGAAAGCCCTGATGGAGGTGAGGGAGAAGGAATTAAGGAGTGGGAAAATAAAGATGTCCCTTAGGGAATGACAGTAAGAACAGCAGTAGGAATAATAGTGATGAAGAAAGAAGGGTGGGTAGAATGAGGCATGAAGAAAAGCAGCAGCCAGGTAATCGAGATGGGGAAAGAAATAAGAATTTTCCTTGAGAAAGGGAGAAGGGGAACACGGAGATATCCTTTCAGAGCAGGATGGTGGGCATCAGGAAACACAGGTTGGGGTGCAGCCCAGAAGTGCTGGTGGGGGAGAACACAAAGCAGCCCAAGAACCAGAGAGGCTGGAAAAGCTGGACTGACAGGGAGTACTGCTGCTTGCAGCAGCCTCCTTTCACTGGAGTGAGATAATTCATTTTTTAAGACTATTGTGGGGGTTCATAGTGTACATTATTGCATGGAAACTAATTTAAATCTTTCTTTGTATGACCATGGTGAGGAATGCTCTTTCTTTAGTTTTGTTTTTTTTCTTTCCTTTTTTCTTTCTTTTTTCTGGTGATGATAAGCCAGCAATATAATTGCAGTCATGTCAGTCGCAACAATTGTGTGCTTCAGAAATGGTTCTCCCAGCTCCCTTAGGTTAGGTGCCCTGGCAACGGCCTTGTCTGTCTGCACAGCAGCAGGAAAAAAAGGGGATGTTTACTGTTCCCAGTGATAACAGGGGAAATCTCTCCCGCTTTTTGAAGAGTGAGTCCTTGGGAATGAGGTTTGGGGAGGGAGGAGCCCAGCCCTGCTGTTGGCAGCAGCCCTGCCTGCTGCAGACCTCTGCTGCTGAGAATTGAGTCCCCTTCTCCCAAGGCTGCTGCTCCATTCCTGCCACTTCTCACTCCCCCGGCACTGGCTTGTGCTTTCTGTAGTTTTCTTCATTTGCAGGAAGGTGCTGGTAGTAGTTGTTGGGAGGAGAAGGATATCATGGGACTCATCTTTCCTATTTGGGGCAAGGGTGTGTAATTTCTGCTTTGAGATTTTAAAGAAAAAGTACTTTAAAGTTTAGAGAGCAAAGAGCTTAATCCAATGACCACTTGAAGACTGTATAGTTCTGCTTAAGCTCAGAATGCATCAAAGCAATCTATAGATCCATGAAAAATTGAGTGAATTCAGTGTTGCTGCAGTGTGAAAGGACTTTCCTTTTAGTTCTGTGATGGGGACGTTTTTTAAGTAAACAGGATAGGGAAATGATATGGACTGAAGGACACACGGTTTTAATCACAGTGGAAAATTATTAATATGCTTTCCTCATATAGTGTAAACAGGACCTAGGAATTCACATCACTGCCTTGGATGAGTTACTGTGACATTGGGACTTTGAAGAAATGTGATGAGATAGCAGAGTGCAGCTGAGATGAAAATGTCCCTTGCCATTTGTCAGTAAAATGTTGGATAGTTCGTTCGTGGTTATAAACTGCTTTAAGTATGCTTTCTTTCAAGGATATACTTAAATTAGAGTACTTGATGTTAAAAACTGGAACAGATGAAGCTAAGGAGTAGTAAAATATGTGCAGTTAGCTTATACATGTATTTTAAACCTTGTTTTGCTTCACTTTGATGAAGCAATGTATTTTAATATTCTGTGTTGTATTGTCTTCATTACTAGATTTGTACTTGATCAATGATAAGGCAAGATCAGCCTGCTTTGTAGAACCACAGAAGTGTGCCAAAGCTGGTGTATTTATTCAGGCAAATAAAACCCAAAATAGAGCTGTTAGTCCTTTTAGGTGGCATTTGGGTGTTAAAAATCCTGGGCCAGGGCCCTGATAGTGACTTTGGCCATAAATGCTGTGATTTGAATTGGTTGGACAGTTGTTTCCTGAGGCACTGTTTATCGCTTTTATTTTTTGAGCAGTCAGGAAATATCAGTACTGTGTACAAATAACTATATATAGTTATATGAAAATATAACTATATGAAAATAACTTATAAGTGTAGTGTTACTGTTGAGGGACTCAGTCTCTTTGAAGAGATTCAGGCAGCCCTTGTTTCTCTTCATAGGATATTTCTTCTGCTTCTGGCTCTGAGAAGAGAGAGCTGGCCAAAGGGAACTAGCAAATCCTTCCTCAAGATGCTGTGCTGTAAATGTCATAAAACAGCAATTCTGGTTTTATTTCAGCAGGATTTTGTGAGCCTATGCCTTACTTTGGTGGCAGTCTTGAAGAGTCCTACAAGTGAACTGCTTTCAAGAGCTATTTTAAAATGGTTTTGGGGATGGGGATCAGGAAGATGGTGTTGTTCAAGTGTGGATGATATAAAACTACACTAAGTAACTTCTGGGTTCATTTTATTTTATTTTATTATTTGCCGCAACTTTGAAAACATGGACTGGGGTGGTCAATGCAATGAAGTGTAATGCAGGAGTGGAAGACAAGGTTGAACAGGGTTAGGTCTGACTCTGGGGAGACAGGGTAGCTGTTACTGGCTACTCGGCATTTTTAAATGCTAACAAGTCATAAGAATCCTATCCCTCAATTTGGCTTGTCCAAAACAATATTTGCTAATGTAAAGCTTTCTACCCGGGTGAAAAACACCATTAAATTAACAATGTTCGTTTATTTCCGGTCAATTTCCTACACTGCACATAAACAGAATATAGCTAATCAGAAACGTTATCAGAAATTTCTCCTGTATTATCTGACTCAGTTGAAAAACATAGCACATTGTTCATTTAAAATCCCAACTGTATTTTGGAGCATAATTCCTATTACAGACAGATAAAGTTAATATAGCATAGGATATTTTTTCAACTACTCGCTGGAGGAAGAGGGAGGGAAGAACAAAAAACTCATCTCCCAAGTATTGCATAAAGATGTTTGCACCACCCAACTTCCTATTCCCCCATTGTTCCTGCTAAATAAATACTGAAAAACAGATGTCTGGAACATAATGAATTTGAATGTCCTCCATAACAAATTGTTACTTGTAAGCTGGAAAGGCCTTAATGAATTTTACTTTATGATTCACTCTGTTATTACCATGAAAATTGGGAGTTGCACAGAAATGTGTTCAAGAGAAGAACCATTAATATTCTTTACAGCTTGATCTTGTTGGTTCAGATATGAACTGTATGAATTCAGCCTTTTTTCCGTATGTAAAATCTTCAGCTGCTGCCTTACCGGATTTAGAGATTATTAAAAAAATTGTAATAGCAGCTCGGGGAACGGTCGAGAACTGTCTGTCCTATACTGTCTGACCCTGACCAGCTTTTCTCCACGTGGCTTTAAATCTTCATGTAATATAATTCAGAACCAGTTCTGATACATTTTAATGCACCTAATCTCTCTGAGCACAGGTTTTGTACAGCCGCCATACGGAGCTCTGGGTAGGCAGCTATTGGGACTGCTGGCAATTGACAGTGACTGCAAAATTAAAATAGATCTTTGGGTGTTACAGAAAGTCTTTCATTGCCGCAGCATTTTCCCTGCAAATTTAAAGCAGCTACAAGTGGAGAACAGTGCTTTGAGCGGCTCATTCTTATTCTGACTGCAGCTTGCACTGCAGCATTTCCATACACCTCATGTTTTTCTATTAGGAATGGTATATTAAAGAGATCCTCTTTAATTTTTTTTTCGAGGCTTAGAGGACCTCTGTATAGAGAGTGCAGTCTGCTAGACAGGGTAATGGTTTGCCAGTTTAGTTGGTGGCTGAAGCTGGATCCCGGAGTGAGCCACAGAAAGCCTCTCCCCTGCCCCTTTATTGCCCTGCCTTCTAGCTGAAAAATACAGATGATCGTATTTTATAAACATGCCTTTCACTTAGGAGTTCTAGAAATAATTTAATTCTGCTGAATTCACTGATGTACCGTGGCAGAAGGCAGTATTCACTGTTCTTAACAAATTCTGTTGACGGTGTTGGCTGGACTTTATTGTGCTTGTGATTTTTTCTCTTTATTTTGGGGGAGGGGGGCGGCTTTCTAAGTTCTGTAGCAACGTGAAAAAGCATAGAAAGAGGGTTTAACACAGAAGTCTTCAGATGTGTTTCAGTGTGTATTCCATTTAATATAATCCTTCAGTGAATATCAAATTGTAAATTACTTTATCTGAATAATTGTAGATAGGTTGTGGTTTGATATTTTTACCCCAGACATCCCAAAAGGGTATTTTTGACTGTACTAGAAGTCCATGTGTATGGATCCCAAATGTAGTCATAGGAATTGTTAGATGGTTTCCCAAACTAGCATCTCAGGAAGGAAGCTCTGACCAGGAATCATTATTTCTAATGAAATGTAGTATTGCAACAGCATTTTAAGTCAGTTTTAATGCAATGCATTATTCAGGGCATATTACACCATTTGTATTCCACATCTTTTTTGTGGGTTTGTCTTGGAGACTGTATTTTTCTTAGCCGTCGAGTATTGATCAGTTAATTTGTTTGTCAAGGTTATAAACAGTGTTAGATTTTTAAAAAAACAACAAAACAAAGCAAAACAAATTGGATTTCCCTGTAGCTCTCTCTCCTGCAGATCAGTTGTGACATTTTTTTCTTGAAATTCATTGCTAGCACTTTTAGTGGAATAAAGTTTTAGCTACGTTATACTAAGATTTCATGAGAAACTGGAAGAATAACTGAGTGCAAGCATAAAAATCCCCAGCACTCAATCCCCTATTCAGCTTGGTCCATGTACATGATACATTAATGCTTATTATTTATTTAAATGCTTCAAATAGGTTTGGAACCACAAAGGAAGACAGTCTGCCTTGTGAAGTTTAAAATATAAAAGACTGGCCCACTGAGAGCTGTGTTTGAAAGCCTAGAGAAAAGGGAAAACAGAGGATTTAAATATATTCAGACCATAAATACGCTGTTGCTGTGGATAGCATGGAAGGAAATGTCTCGAGGAATTGGAATTAGCATGTAGTGCTGGTTTAGAGAAACAGAGCAGGATGTTATCCCTCTTCATCACTTGGGTTGTTCGTTCCCTATGTGGACAAGTCCTGCCCTCTCCTGCCCTCCCCACCAGAGCCCCTCGAGGTTTTCACCTGATCCGTCACCTCACTTTCAGCCCTGAAACCATCTCCCAGGTTCTCAGATAACCAGCTTTGTGCAGGCTTCGTGACACCCTGCACAGCAGAGACCTGTTTCCTGTAAACACTGACTCCGTCATTCCACTGTTTTCCCTTCAGTCCCTTTTGATGCTCCTTGCCTTTGTTCTGCATTGTTCTTTGCAGTGTCCTGCTGGTACAGTGTGACCTCTACCCATGCACGGAGATCACCATTGTCTCCTGTTGCCTTGTGGTTTTTGTCTCTTTGTTTTCTTTTTCCATCCTGTGGGTACTCGGGTAGGGATGATGTGTCAGTTTTTGGGGTGTGCATGGCACATGGGATTTGGTTTTGTGACTGAGCTGCCTTGACGTTACCATGGAAGAGACACCTGAAATGTCTTACTGGTTAGGAAGGGATGGGAAGGCAGCAGAGGAAGGGGTTTGCTGGGTTTCATAGGCTCTTCTGCTGTCGGTGAAGAGATAAGTGTGGAATGTAATGGAATATGAGGATTGTATTTTGTGGGACAGAACTGTATTAGGTTTGCAGTCAGTGATAGGAAATTTAGAGAAGACCTGGTGAGAAGAGAGGGGGTTTGAGTCATTTAAGAAGGCAGAGGGTTTACATGTTCAACAACAGGCTTGAGAGGGATTTGAATGATTGCCTTACTTGTGCATTATGAAGAAAGGTCGGTGTGATAATGAAGGATGTTAAGGAGAAAGGAATTTTGATCAAAAGATAGGCAATTTTTAGGGCTTGGATAACAGTTTTTAAAATAGGTGAGAAGCAGTGCTATGCAGGCTCAGATAAGAGAGACAGGGAATGTGAGATCAGGCATCAAAGGTGATCCTGTAAGTGGATGATTTTCTCTGTGACAAAGTACATGGTAGTGCTGTCTATTGTAATAGGAAATAAGAGAAAGAGAAATTTGAAATATTAATAACAGTTCTCAGTTCCTGGCTTGAAGGCAGGATCCTGGGGATTTTTTATTTTTATTTAATTTTTTTTAATGAATAGTTGGACTAGAGGAAAAGCTGTAGTATATTCAGGGAAGAGATGTGGAATTGACAGGAAGGGAACAGCTTGAACTGTTAATTAGCTGGTGAGTAGATAGATCACTTGTGCTCAGCCACTGTCATTTTTCCCCTTGTGTTGCAGGCCAACAACAAACCAGAGATTGAAGCAGCCCTTTTCCTGGACTGGATGAGGCTGGAACCACAGTCCATGGTGTGGCTGCCTGTCCTGCACAGGGTGGCTGCTGCTGAGACCGCCAAGCACCAAGCCAAGTGTAACATCTGTAAGGAGTGCCCCATTATTGGATTCAGGTACAGACTCGCTTCCTTTCAGCCATGTGTGCTGCTGCTTGGTGAATCATGAGCTCTGCCTGATTCCAGGCAAATCAGGAGCTTCATTTTATATGCCTTTTGTTCTTGGAAAAAATAATTGTGATGGGGACATGAGGGAGAGTGGCACCTAGACTGGGTACAGTGATGTGAGACCTGAAGAGGACAATAATCATCTCTCAGTTAAGATATGGCCCTTCCTCTGTGTCCCTGTCTTTCCATTCCTCAACCAAAGCGTTGTTGGATTGCGCAACTAACACAATTTGCCTTACGTTCAGGGTGTCCTATGCAGTTGCATTTTCTGAATTGGGTCCTACTGAATTGCTTTCTGTCACAGTATAAAGCAGGGAAGTGCCTTGAAAATTCTCAGGCATGTAAAGCCTACGTGTGCATTTCTCAGCGAAAGAATGTTGGTGGAACATTAACCTGGAGTGGGGGAAATGTTGCTGGTCTATTTAAACATCTGGATTGACACCGTGGTTACTATGGCAATGAATAAGTCACTGTGTTGTAAAATGGCTGTGTGTTGGTGTGCCTGTTGAGAAAGCACTTAAGGGCTAAGTAAATACTCACTTTCAATTATGCCTAGACTTGTTTTATCACTTTGCTTCGCAATAGCCGCTTTGTATGGTTTCTGCCCTTTCTGCACACGGTCTTCTTTTACCATTGGCATTTCTCCGTCTAGGTTACCGTGTTGTTTACAAAGAGCTTTCTGTAATTTTGTTTTGAAAACCCAGATAGATAACAGCGGCAAGCAGTGCTACACAAAAAAGCCATCATTTTGCCCTAACCTGGGAGTGTATGAATGTTGCTTTTATGCATGTAGTGGGGCAGTGCTCTCTGCTACAGTTTCACAGGCAATGGGAAGCAGGGGAAATAATGAAGCTATTTATTGCTTTGTTTTGAATCTGAGGCTGTGGCTCTAATGATCTAAATTCTTTTCCTTCTGCTTTTATTCCCTGTGAATATTTTAACTGGGAAGTGATAAATATTACTGAGGAAGAGCTACGGATTGGATGTAATTCTACACATCCACAAAGTCCAATTTTCCCATTCCCAGATACAGTTTATGAACTACTGTATTACTTACACGGTTTTGTGTAAACCAGGCAAAGACAAGTAGGTGGAATTGAAAAATGTGGCCCTTGGAAAAATCAAAGGATGGCAAGTGAATGGATAGTCTGTTGTAAGCACTGAGAGCTCGGGAAGCGGACACTGGAGCTCTGTGTTTGTGTCTAATTTTACTTGACTGATCTCATCTGTCTCTTAAATTTATATAACAAATCTATTATCATGATAGTAGAATCTGTCTGTCACAGATTTTTTTCTCTGTCTTTGCAAGTCATTGAAACCCTGTGTACACACTTGACAAAAAGATACTGTATTGGAAGGCTTTTAGAAAACTAATACTGTGCACCCAGTTCATGTAAAACAATGTTCTTTTGAGGTCGTTGTGGCTGAGCTGCTTCATGTATTTGGAACAAGACAACCCTTACGCCTCTGGCTCTTTCAGCCACTTCAGCACAGCAGATACAACAGTTAGCTGCCTCATAGAGCTGATGAGATTAAATAATGGCCCAAAAGTGCATTTGGAGTTTTGCATGGATGGAATGCTCTACAGGAAAATGGTTTTTATAGAGGTGCTAGGAAGGACACAAGGGGGTTGCCAGAGTGACTTGCTGAGAGGGCATTACTTTCTTGAATTTTCTTCCCTGAGGACATTCTATTTTAAGAATCATGGTGAAGAGCAAAAGATCTGAAGTTAGTGTTACAGAAATAAAAAGTGTGGTAGCATCTTTCATATGTGAAGGTGAGTGAATGTGTAGAAATCTTCACTGTTGCCCAATATTAGGAATTTTTTTGAAGATTGAGATCTTTGACAAACATCTGAGGCAGCAGTACCTGTCACTCAGGGCAGAGGAGCATTGCTGGGCATTGCACACTATGTGACATCTCACAGGAAAGATTTACTAACACAGAAAACTTGATGGGCTGATACCAAGCAGTCATATACAAAGCTCTGAAGCCATGAAATTTTTTTTTGTTCTCTTTTAGGTACAGAAGTTTAAAGCACTTTAACTATGACATCTGCCAAAGTTGCTTCTTCTCCGGCCGTGTTGCAAAAGGTCACAAAATGCACTATCCCATGGTGGAATACTGCACACCAGTAAGTATCTGTTTTACTGACCCTTACTGTCCCTTCTTACATAGAAAGGAAAAACTTTTCCTATGTGCAAGGTAATGAAGAATTAGGATGGCTTTTTTTCCCTCCTCCATAATTAAATCTTGTTTTATCTGCTATACATGCCACCAGTTTTTGGTGCTTAGTCAAGGATACACCAATGGTTTGAAGTAAATTGAAGTTCATTCTTTGCACAATTCTGTGTCTTAATATATTGTTGTGTGCTAATGACTTGTTCCAAGTTCAGTGCCATAGCTCACTTTATGGATCCTTCTGGAGACACCTGTTTTGTGTAAATACTCATTCATATATTAGGTCCCAAGGTTTTCTCCATATCAGTGTGTGATTTTTCCTCCTTTCCTCAGCAACTTGCCACTTCACCTGCTTTCCCCAGCACTACAGTTGCATTTTAAGTTCTTCACTGTTTCGTAATACCTTTGTATCATATGATCACTTGATGATGTAAAATGCCAGGGACGTTCTCAAGGTTGCAGGTTGGATTTCATTTCTGAAGGGGAGAAGCCAGGGTGTTCAGTGCAGGGTGATCAGCTGCAGTGATGGTGTGGTGAGGGCCTTCACCCTTCTTTCGCGGCTCCCAAAAGGATCATTTTTGCATAAACATTTCTTTCATACCTGACAACTGACAAAGGAAATTTCACATTTCTCTCTTAGTGTGCTCCTTTTTCTTTTTAGTCTCTCATGACCAGTGCAAAGGGGCATAAATTAGAGGCGCTCTCAAGTTAGACTTCCACCATGTAGCAAGACTGAGCTTTCAGCTGCCTTTGCTATTTGTTTGTGTTGGTCTTGAAGCAGTGCACTCTGGTCAGCATTTCCTGGTGAGATAGGATGATTCCTCGTCTTTCCTCTGCTGGTAGTCATAAATAGTGAAAATTAGGCCTCAAAATTATGATGCTAGCTTCATAAAATTATATGAACATTCTTTACATCTTCATCCAAGCAAAAAGCCATGGCCAAAATGAAGCAAAGACTCAGCTTTTCTTAGAGATTTAAAAAAGAGGGGAAAAATTTATCCCCCTAAAATATTATAGTAAAGTAAGCCCAGAATTTTTGTTAGTTTTAATTTATGGATTGTTACTTGCATCATCTATTGGCTTTTACCTTTCAATGTCAGTATTTCACAGGAATCCCTGCAAGGGCAACCAATGCACATTTGCTGGCTCTTCGTGGGTATTCGTTGGCTGTGGTTTTCAGTGCTGTCCCCCAGGGACTGAGGTTGCTGGAAAGGCAATTTGCCTGAACTGCTGCACAAGTCAGAGGGAATTGCTGGCGCTACCCGGGCAGGTCTGAACAGACATCTCCATTGCAGGCATTCCTAGAGCAGAATCTCATGATCTGAGTTGTAGGCAGGGTGGGTGAGTGAGTGAGTGAGTGACCGACTGCCTGGGAGCCTTCCTTCCACCTTGCAGCTGAGCCCCTCCTTCCTGGATTGGCTGCAGGTTTACTTTGCACTTTACCCTTTATTATTCTTGCTAATAAACAACATGGGAGATTTGTGAATGGTGCACAGAGTGCACAAACCAGTATCTTCCAAATATTTTCTTACCCTTTTGATGTGTTTTGAGGAAAGAGAAATACAAAAGGATTACAAGGCACACTCCCAGCCTGCAGCAACTCATGGCAGCAGTGCGTCCAGCAGGTTTATGTTCTCCCTGAAAATACGGATTTACAAAGAGGTGAGCATGGTGGTGAACAGAAAACCTGCCGCCACGTCCAGATTGCTGGATCAGAATAAAGAACCATTCACAGCCAGTACATTTTTCCCTGAACTCCAGCAACCCGTGCTAATGTGCTGTGCCTGGCTGCACAAGCAGCCAGTTGAATTAGAGAAGGATTATCTGGGGTGGAGGGGGAAGTAAATGTGACACACACAGCAAGCCCCACTCTTCTTTGTGTTGCTGCTATTACAAAAAATTTACCCAAGTACTGGGGGGCTGAACATCCACTGAAGCTATCACGTCTCGTTTGTAATTGTTTCGTAAATGAATGAAAAAGGGTATGCAAGTGGCAGAGCATTTATCCATCTTCCTCCACACTAATCTCTCACCTTAAAATGCATTTTGGCAGACACAAGACGTGTGATACCTTCTTTGATAATATCTTTGCAATAATTTGATGTGCACACTGAAGTGTTCTGATTTTATTCTCCCTCCCTGCTTTATTCTCCCTCCCTCTTAATATCAAATTTTTTTTCAGCATTGCAGTCTTTAATTCTGCTTAGGGGAGTTTTGAGAACTCATGCTAAATGCCTGAGGGATGTGATAATTTTCCCTCTCTTGCAAAAGGTTGAGTCAGAATATGGGCAAGGCATTTAGACAGAAAAATTGCAACAATTAAACGTGAAAGCAGCACAACTCAATTTTTTGTTCAAAGATGTGGCTTTTGAAGAGGTTTCAGACAAAGCATAGAAGACAACTTATAGACTGAGATGTAAATGCAGGATGATTTTTCTGTTCGAGTTTAATGAACAGTGACACACAAACATAAAAAACACCTTGTTGGAAAGAAGGGCGTCAAACTGATAGACCTGTCTACATCTAGGGTTTCCAGTCAGGGCTGGGGAGGGGGTTTGGCAAAGCACTTTCTTAAACCAAACTGGGAAAAGCCTGCTGGTGGTAATGTTATTCCTATGTGAACAAAAGGAACTATTTCTTAGGTAGAAGTTTGGTTTCAGAATAGTTTTGGTACATGCTCGACCCAGCTGCCTATATGTGGCTTCGATTTAAGAGAGATAGAATGCTGAAACTCCACTGTTTCTTCATCCCAGTTCTGCTGGGAATTTTGGTCTGGATGACTTTACTCTGAAAATCATATGTAATAAAGCATCTGAGGAGTAAATCAGAAGGTTTGGCTGAAAATAGCCTCAGCTTACCATCTTGTCCACATAATAATCACATTTTCTTTGCCTTTCTTGTGCTCCTTGAGTATTTTTAAATGGCAGTTGGATCGTATGAGAGGTGTCTGATGCTTTTAGTTGTCACTGGAAGATATATTTCCTTCTTGGGATTTTTGTGGTACCAGCTAGAGCAGGATGTTTCTGTGCAAAGACAGCATTTTGGTCTTTGGTTGTCATGGAAAAGGTTAGGGGAAAGAGGGGGGAGAACAGTCCCAGGTAGGCTGAAGCGAAGAATGTTTCATTGCTAATCATACCTGAAAACAATTAATCTAAATTACAGTCAAATGCAATAGAAAGTGTTCTCAACATCAAAAATAGACAGGGCATTAATAAATGGTTATAAATGGCACAGGTGAACAACTGGACAGAAAGCTGTGCTTAATCTATTTATAGTGAAATTAAATATTGAAAGTTTTCTGTGTTTCCAGCTGATGTGCTCTGTGTGCTCTCTTGGTGACAAGCTGGTTAGGAGCTCTCCTGGCAGGCACTGCAGATGGAATTCAGCAGAGGGAATTCCCTCCTCTGGGGGCAGGGGCAGGGAGCCACCTCAATAAATCTCCTTTACAGAGTCCTGTGGGTGGTCTGGGTGCACTTAATCCGTCCCTTCCCTAAATGTCTTTACTTCTGATGAATTAAGGAAGTGATACTTAATATTGCCAAGCATTATTTCAGTTTCTTGAAAATACAGATACTGCTGTACTGGCTCATAAGTTCTGCTGTGTCACTTCTTTGCCAGTCATTGCTTACACTGAATTGTCCTGCCAGAAACACTGACCACAAAGGGAGCCAAATTCTTTCCAGCTTTACATGAAGCCTGTAGATGTCATAAGTACAGTGATAATATTTGCCTCTTCTGTTAATGCTTTTCAGTCTTTCTGCAGATAATTTTCAGGGCATCCTTAATTTTTCTACCTTTTAAAAATCTATCTGTGTTGAAGCAGCTCTCTGAAGGTTGGCTTGACTGATAGGTTTCAGCATGTCCTTCCTCTCTAAGCAGAAGGCATAGAACTCAGTAAAAATGTCAGAAAGATTAACTTTTCCCTCATTTCTTTCCTTTAAATTAGATACACTGGAGAAGCAATATTGTTATGTGGGTCAGGAGGAACTTAATTTACTGTAAAAGAGTAGTACTTCAGGGTCTAGTGTTTCTGCAAGGTTCAGAGAAGGGAGTGCAGCCTGACTAAGGTAATTGAAGTCTTACATTAAAATTCATCAGAAAATTGTCCAGTTCTTCATGAGGCTTTCGATGAGTCTTTCATCTTCACAGCAGACATCCTCTAAACTCTTCCTGACTCTTTCTGGTCTTCAGGACTCTAAATCTATGTTGTTCTCCTCTGCTGGTCTCTACAGCAGCACAGGAAGCCTGCTGCAGGCAAGGGAGTAGAAAACATCATGCAAATTGTTCTCTCCTTGGGATATTGATCTTAAATGCCTGCTAGCTTCACGTTGAACAGGTGCAGGAAGAAATAACTGATCTGAGCTTTCAGCCGCTCTCACCTGCTTTTTCTTTCCCTCTGACCAAAATATTAATGGCACAGACGTTTGAGGAGGGAAACAGGAAAGAAAATGTACCTAGAGACTTTTGTGGACTGACAAGTCCATGAGATGGAGATGACAAGTGTATGGTAAGAGTTGGGATCCAGGCAGTGAAGCACCCAGCTGGACACATGGACTGGCTGTGTCTCCTCCTCTACAGCCATTTTAGTGCTCAGCCGAAAGTAGGCAGACAGTCCCCCGCAGCCAGGTGAGGAAATGACAAAGTCTTCTCTAATTGATGCTCCTCTTCTTGGGATCACCTGAGGTGACGCATGAGCCTGTCAGGGGGTTTTGGATCTTCTTCCCTTTCCCTCCATTCCCCACCCCCAGCAGTGTCTCTGTGTAGTGCATTGTAAGGTGACAGTGATGGGCAAATAAAATTTGCAGTTCCGGGACTCTGCTTGGTGTGATCACAGCTCTTCCAAGTGACCTAGCAAAGGAAGAGGCAATTGAAAAACAGTAACAATCTCATGAGAGATGATTTCATTGTGATTTGTGGCTTTCAGACAACTTCAGGAGAAGACGTCCGTGACTTTGCCAAGGTACTAAAAAACAAATTTCGAACAAAAAGATACTTTGCAAAACACCCACGAATGGGCTACCTGCCTGTGCAAACTGTCTTGGAGGGAGACAACATGGAAACGTGAGTAGCTCTGAAGTATCTAAGTAGCAATTCATTTGGTACACTATTGAGCTCCCCAGCTGGTGCCAACTCCTTTCACTTCCTCAATGCATAAAGCCTCTTTATGTCTTTCGTTTCTGTTTACCTTGGCTGGCAGGAAAACACAAGCTGGGCTTCCAGTTGCCATTGCCTTTATCTGCTTTCACCTGTCCTTAAACAGGAACTTCAGCTTCAGTTAGCAAAAAAGAAAATACTCACAGTCTTACTGGCAGTCTTACAGACGTCTAAGTTTGATGCACAATTTGGAGGCTAATGATACCTTCATTAAATTTTTATTTTCTTCCAAATGGGTGTCTTTCCTTGGTTTTATTTTTTTAATTAGGCTACCGTGTTTGCAAGCTTCCCAGATGATTTCTTCTTTTCTCAGCCTATAAATTTAGTCTTACTAAATGACTTTGATGTCTTTATGGAAAAAAAAAGCAGTAATGATGCACATGGAGAAATCAATGACTTAACCCAGTTCCCTTTGGTGTTTTACAAGTTTAATCAGTTGTTTAATGGCAATTGCACACAGCTTGTTCTCGCTCTTTCTCTTCTCAAATTTTAGATTTCAAGGTTTTTTTCTCACTTTTTGGTTGGTTGCTCTTCACAGCCATTCATGTTGGTCTGTTGGATTTCTGCTTTTTAGTTGTTGTGATTTTTTTTTTTTTTTTAAACCTTTCTGTAATTATTTTGCTGCTGAGTTTCTTCTGCCTCTCTCTTCACCTCCTCATTTTTTGTCTTGCAGTCCTGTTACTCTGATCAACTTCTGGCCAGTAGATTCTGCGTGAGTACTTTTGCTGAAGTGTGCTGCTGCTGCTACTGCTGCTGCGCTCCCTCACTTTTTCTTTTTGTTTACTTCTTTGTTTAGTTTTACATGAGATCATTTCCTTCTTTCTTTATGATTATTTCCTTTGATGCACTCACTGAAGGACTGTTTTGATCCCAAATGAGTAGAATGAGATAAATCCTGGAATTTCCAGCAGACGTGGATTTTGTACTGTGTACTCTTTCTGGAGTATGTATTTTTCATGGAATTAACAGGGTTTTCGTGCAGACCTACTAATATGCTTATCAAAGTTTGTCATTTAAAAGCCTGTGTTCCTGAATAAGTGTCAATCCCTCTGAATGTATACTAAATGCTTTTTGAAAGACAGAGATTGAACTTGATATGGATTTTATTCAGTTTCAGGAATGACACAGTTTTGCAGATAAAGCTGTAATTTGGTTTTATGTGCAACCATGCACACTTGAGTGCCCCAGTTAATCCAGAGCTCACTGAGTATTTATTTTATTACAGTCTTTTAGATACATTCAGATTTTTGAAGGCAGGTTGAAATGGGGAAATGTTTACAGTAATTTTTCAGAAGTTAAAAAAGCAGGGTTTTTCGGCTGTGAAATAGATTTTCATTCTTGCACCACTCCAGCACATGCATTGTCTTACTGTTATAGTAATAGCCTCAGCATAAACTAAAGATAGATATATATTTACCATTGTGGCATTTGCTACTTCTAGTGTTACACAGATGCTTCTAGAATAATGTTAAATAAGGATTAATTTTAATTCACATATTGATAACTAATGAGACCCTGATAAATAGATTTTTTTATATTTCTATATGGTGAAATGTATATGGCTTGCACCTCCGTTGCATTTTTTGTAGAATAAACAAGAGTGAAATGTATACATTGTAATATTGATTTATAATTTTCATTGGGAGCACAAACCATTGGGAAGCCAAAAGAAGTGCTCTACCTCTAGGAAATTTAGGCAACTGAGAAGCACATCTAATGCTGCAAACCTCGTATGGCTGAGAATTCACCTACGGAGCATGCTGAAAGTCTGGAGCCAGACTGAAATAGAGAGGCTTTGAGCTTTAGGATGCACTTTTATAAATGCAGCTATGGATCTAAATTTCTTATACTTCAGAACAATTGCAAAGTTAAAAGCAACATTCAAAGAAGGCTTGGATCATATGGAATGCCATCGCTACGTCTGACATAACATGAAATTAAGCTGTCATACTGTGGTTAATTCTAGTTACTTACAGTGATTATATTGTGGTGTGCCTACACCAATAGCTGCACACCAAAGGTTTGCTGTTATGTACTACAGGGAGTTTTATTCACATGTAATACTTCAGAAAACTTGAGCAATATTGAGGAGCAGGATTTGTACAGAGAGGTTGCACTTTTTGTCAGACAAACTCAGGTGTCTTCCAGAGCACAACCCTTTCATCTGGTCTGACAGGGAAGCAGAAAAATAAGAAATTAATAGTGGATGGAAAGAATTGCCCTTCATTTTGTTCTGCTAACTTTATTTCTTTTCCTTCATGCTATAGCACTTGACCTGCAATTCAAGTTACTGAGCTACCCAGGTTTAAAGCTGTTTCTCAGTTACAGGGTGATTCCAGGTTCAGCAGACAAAGCAGTTGTCATAAAACTTTCCCATGTTTTCTACCCTCATGCCTTTTTCTGGTGCTCTCATGCCAGTTTTCTAGTTATCCTTGAAGTGCCTCAGAAAAGTATCACCTGAGCAGCACTCAACAATGCTAGTGCCATTCTGACACCAACATGTGGTATACATGGAACTGTTTACAAATAGATAATTTCTTTTTTTGTTGGAAGTTAATGGTTCTCACTGCTTATTCTCCGGTATTTTGCCCAGATATTCTGCTTGCCAGGCATTAAAGGGACAGTTCACGAGGTGTGAGAATTTGTCTTTTTACTTGAACTGTGATGATACAATGATACAAATACAATTTACGTGTTTCTACACTTTCAGGAAGCATCAGTTAAAATGCTGAACAAAGAAAAGTACCCTTGTCCTGCCAGCCAGGTCTCCAGGGTTGCAGAGAATTGCAGGAGGGTGGTGTTTGCCACTCGGTCACCACTTGACTTGGCTAGAATTCCCAAGCTGCTCCTACAGACCCCAGCTTGAGCACAGCAGCTGTGGAGCCCTTGTAAAAGGGATGGTTATCTTGGCTAAATATTGGCTGTGTCAGTCAGCCTTCTTGCTGGCTGTTTGAGCTGATTAGGTATGCTTGGTATGTGTGCTCAGAAGGGAAGGACTGTGAGCTCTAGCACAGGTGCTCACTAAGAGTGTGTAAAACACAGCGCAGTCATTCTCAAGTTTGCTCAGAGTCTGGCAAAAGTACCTCTGAGAAGCTGAGTTCAACACAAAGCAATGGTTCTCTAGCAGGTTTGCTTTCTTAAGCAAACTTTTAAAAAGCTGTTTGAGAAATACCTCCATTGCAGTATGTTCTGAAGGAGAGACAAACCTGGAGTTGTAGCCTCACTCCCTGCTTGCAGCTGGCAGAGAGAATCAGCTCCAATAAGTTACACAGTGCTGTGTTGTCTTTTAAAAAAATATATATTTATGTATCTATTACACAACTTGATCATTTTTGGAATTGAAGCATGGTTTCAAGGCAGCAAGGATATATTCATGCAGTCAGGTCTGATTTTTTGCCATGCACTACTGCAAAAAGAGACATCTCTTCATTGCTCAGTAGGTCCCAGCCAAGTGCTGTCCCTTCCTTCATACTGGTACAAATACATGTGCAGTGTCAGGGTGAGAGGCATTAAGTGAATGATCCAGTCCAAAATTAAAACTACTTTTAACACATATTTCCTAGTCTGTGCACAGTATTAGCATGTGTTGAAAACAAGATCTCTTCTTGCACTGATGTTAAGACCAGCATCTGATGTATGACAAAAAATCGAAAAATGAGGGTAACTTCAATTCATCAGAAAATCATCATTATCTTGCTCTGTTATTCACTACTCTAAAGAAATTGCATCCTTTTCCCCTCCCTCCCCTGCACTGTTCACATTCTTACACAAAGTAGGATGTTAAGTCACAGAGAAGCAATTGCCCATCCACTGAATCTCTGCTGCACTGAGGAACTTTGTGAACTGAGTATTTATCCTCTAGTGTGCTGTGGTAATGCTTGACCATGTGATGAGTAAAAGTAGAGGCCAAAGCTCATTTCAGATGGAATGAGATTTGTTATACTTGGCTGTAATGTCTTAAAGAGGAAAAACTTCACTGTTCTGTGAGAAGAGATATAAATTATGACAATTTTGTGTATCCGGCACACAGCCCTATGAATTCAGAAGGAACATAATCTAGAGCCCTTTGGCGGCTGATTAGAAACCTGGAAGCTGACAAGTCTACTAGATTTACAGCAGGATTGTCAAACTCCTACAAACCAGAAGATTATTACAGTTTTGGTTTATAACCAGCAAATACAAAACCTGCCTGCTTATGCAATGCAATGCAATCACTTTTGGGCAGTCCCCCAGCCTGAGCCACAGTATCCAAAAATTTTAAATGGGGAGAAACTCCTTCCTCAGGCAGGAGTTACAGAAGGACAGTCAGCAGAGATGGAATAAAAGGCAGTTGAAATTTAGCAAAAATATGAAATTGCCATACAATTTGGGAAGCTGCATCACTTTTTGTTAGTCTAGCACCTCCCAGTACATGTAGATTGGCTAAATCCCACATGGCAGCAAAGAGTGCTTTCTGAACTGCATAAGCAACATCATTTAATGTTGATGTTTTCCAGAGCTGAGGCTGTAAGAACCAATACTCTGATTGATGAGAATAGTCCCATTAATTGTTTTCATCAGCAAAAAACTGAAGAGGACCTCATGCAATCTGTCAGGCAGAAAACCCAACATAACACTGTCAACAGTGTCCCCCTGCATAACGCACTGATCTACAGTTGAGTTTGTAACTCTTGAAAGATGCTAGGCTAAACCATCAGTGTCTGCAGTGTGTTATTAAAGGCTCATTTCAGACATTTTATGCTTCTTGTATTTATTTCTAGCTACTCGTGGAGTAATCCTTAAAGGCTCTTTTAAGTGGGATGTGCTGGAAGCAGGTACTGGAGCAGGGTGGAGGCAGAGGAGAGGTTCCCAGCAGGACTTTGGCAGCCGGTGCAGGGCTGCATGTGAAGCAGAAATGCCAAGGAAGGAGGCAGGTGTGAAGGGACAACCAGGGTGAAAAATCTTCTATAAACCCTTTGGAAAAGGCTTCTTCAGGAACTGGTGTGAAGAAGAGTCATGGCAACAGACGGATTGCAAATGGTCAAAATTCCCGGTGTGGCACCACAAAACATTGCTCCGATGGCTTGAGGAGGCACACACAGCGCCTGGAATTCTAACGTGCTTTGTACCAAACATGGCATAAGGCATAGACATGTGAGGGTATAGGCATAGCTAAGTGTCTTTTTACTTTTGAAGGGGTATTGTTTGTGATTAATCAGTGTTTTCTGCCTTATAGGCCTGCCTCGTCCCCTCAGCTCTCACACGATGATACTCATTCACGCATTGAACATTATGCTAGCAGGTATGAGACCAGCTGGACGTTAGGCAGATCTTTCTCTAAAATTACTTTAAAAAGAAAAAACCAAGGGCTAGAGGCTACCTGAGAACTTCTTAAAGAAACGTAGCATTTGGGGTTTTGCTTTCCAGGCTCTGGGATGCAACAGCATTGTCTGTCTTAAGTTGCATGCCAGAGCACCTGTGTGGTCAGAATTGGCCTTTAGGTCCTGTGGGGTCCTCGTTAAGCTCTGCACTCAGCTGCTGATGTTTTAATAGGACCTGTAGCAATAGGACAGGAGCTAATGTTTTAAACTAGAAGAGGGATTTGGACTAGATATAAGGAAGGAATTTTTGCCATCAGGGTGTTGAAGAACTGGGAGCAGGTTGCCCAGAGAGGTGGTGGATGCCCCATCCCCGAGAACACTTAAGGTCAGACTGGATGGGGCTCTGAGCCACCTGGTCTAGTTGAAGATGTCCCTGCTTAGTCCAGAGACATTGGACTGGAGACCTTTAAAAAAGTCCCTGCCAACCCAAACCCTTCTATGATTCTACATAAGGTTTTGGTTTTGATATGGACCCTGGTGTAATAGTACAAATGAGAAGAGCAGAAACCTCCAAACTCTCATCTGAATCTCAGGTGTCATTATAATGTTAATTCACCTCATGAAATACCACAAACAGGATTTTTTCTTGATTTGGAGGATTAAAATAGTGGTATATCACTGCTTTAGTTCAATTCTCTGCTTTCATACTGCTCTTAAGAATCAAAAAGTGGATTAATTGCACAAATATGAAAATGTTTTTCCACCATGCAAATAAATTTTTAAGGGCTGAGGTAATGAAAAGAAGTTATTCTGGCCTCTTTCTCTCCTCCACTATCACTTGATCAGGAGAGGTGCTTCTGAATTATGCAGGACATTTAGGAGGAGCTGAGTGTGAAAATTAATAAGAAATGACTGATCATTACAGTTCTGATGATGACATTGCCAGGTACAAAGCAATTTGTGTAATCCCCTGGCATCTTAAGGCTTTTCTTTGATTTTGGAATTAATTAATCAAGAGAAGTTGGAATATAACCTCAGAGAACGGGTTGAAAACTTAGAAGTGAGTTTAGCCAGGCCAGTGTAACAATCTTTTGTGATAGCTTATTGCAAAACCTTTTGGTAATCAACAGCGAGTGTAAATTAACTTGAGTTTCAAATTCATCAAAAACATCACGCTCCTTAATTCTTTCCAGAATGTTAGAACAAAGAACGTTTCTGAAAAACATAATTGGTTTTAATAAGTCATGTTTCTTTTTCCACAGGCTAGCAGAGATGGAGAACACCAATGGTTCTTACCTAAATGACAGTATTTCACCTAATGAGAGCATGTAAGTAGGCTGTTTCCATGGGGTTTTGCATGTATTTTCTTGGGGAGGGTAATAACTTGTAACGAAATTTTGTAGAGCTTAATTTGCTTGGCCATGTACCTCATCTGGTTCAATTTAATGATGTACTCCTGTCTTCAATTTGTATCAGTGTCTGGATTTATGACTTAATACCACATCTATACAACAAATGATTGATGCCTTCAAAATTGAAACTGCTAATTTAGTTCCAAAAATTACTGATTTATTCAGCAGATAATTTCCATATTCAAAAAAAATGGTCATCATCTAGTGAGTTTTAAGGACAAAGATGCAAAAAGCCCCTTCTATCTGTACTGCAAGCTTAGTCATGGTTAAATTTCTGTAAGCTAGAAAATGTTGGTGTGGGCAGTGTCATTCAAAACATAAGTGAGGCTAAGCAGAAGTCTTTGGTCTACAAATACCTGAAATTCATTGCAAGTATAAGCCAGGAGGGACTGATCATCACAATGAAGTATTAGCAGTAGTAAACTGAAGGTTGGACAAGCCAGTGACAAGCATTCATTGTATTACTTTAAAGTTATAAATAGAAGTTTTGATCTTTAAGAAGCAGTTAAATCTAATGTCATACTGAGACCGTTTTGTGGTTCTCCTCTGATGATATTCTTGATCTTATTTATTCCTTGAATGAAAGGACATAGAACTAGGAAACAAACTGAGTAATATTTCCAAAGAAACATTACAGCACAGAAGCAGTTTTATCATGGGTGTGTTTGAAAATTTGGTCTTGGTTCATTAACTGTGTAGGAGAAGCCATAGCATGGCTTCTAAATCAATCAAATATGAAACCCCCAACTTCTCTAAAAATGTTTTTATCTATTCTACATGATGTCATCCTTACCACAGTTTAAAGGGGTAAATTTTTTGAAAATTCAAACAGAAACTAAATTTGTAGCATTCCTTTAAAACACATAACTCTGGCCAGTTTTCATTCACTTAAATTGAGATTCCAAATCATTAGCGTTTTATGAAGCTGATTCTGAGCCTGTGAGATGTTCTCGGATAGTGATAAGGCTATTTGTTTGTTTCAAAACAGTTTCTCTTTCTTGGTAGGATTGTTGTCTACCAGCTTGGAAAGCAAATCCCCTGTAGAACCAAGTACATTGTTTTAATATATTGGCCCAAAAAGGAGAAAGTTGAAATGACACTTCAAAACTAATATATATGTAATGTCAATATCGTTTCATGCAATGAAACTAAAATGTTAATAAAAACTTTGTTTCCAAGTTGTATGTTAATTTTGTATTGTTAAGGATAGTAGTAATGCTATAATAGAATTTTGTGTTGTCCCACTGAAATATTTCAATGTCCTTGTCATATAAATCATGCATACACAAGATCTCTTGTATTACACTTTAGTCTTACTGTTCAGATCATTCTTTGATTAATTAGAAGTTGTACTGGCATGATTCAGTTAATAAGTTAACCAATGATTATCCAGTTTGTTACTCAGTTTGTACTATTAAAATGAGAATAATCTGTGCATTTTAAATTTTGGAAGAAATATTATCCAGATAGATATAAATTGCGGTAAAATCAAAGCTTTCAATGATTTCACAACTGTAATTACTTCGGTTTTGCTTGTCAGATTATGCTTATTTGTTACTCTTGCAGGATTTGGATCATTTGGCTAATCAGTACAGGTAGAGTGATAGATGGAGACAAAGAAAAAGGGAAATAAAAGCACAGCACGTATTATATATATATATATATCACAAAACATTTCAATGTGTTGTGTCACTGCAATGATGTATAAAATATCCATGCAGGCTGAAAATCACACAAAAAGAGTATGCTTGTAAAGTGACATTATACTGCAATAGTTATGTCACTTGTTCACTGTTAATTCACTTAAGATCCATAAGAATATTTATAAATGCAAAGCAGTGGTTTGAAGGAGATCACAGTTGAAGTGCTTCATGAAAAGTATAAATTTAGGAACTGGCAAGCCTTTCCTTTTGTGAAAAATTAATACTTCTCTTTTATGAACTAATGTTAATGTGCTCTACATTGCTTTGGCGCTCCTGCAGTCATAAAATGGCATCATTAACATTTTCAGGAACAAAATGAAAACAAGGAAAATTATAATTTTTGAACAATAACAGCTGTTCAAAATGCCTGTTAAATTCTGGTTTAGAAACATAACGGAAAAAAAGCTAGACTGACTAGACTGAATTATTTTGTTATATGAGATCTCCAACAGGAGTGTCGTTTTTAATGACCGTCTTATGGTGTGAAAGGAAACCTTTCATGGTTTTTCAGTTACTGCTCAGTTACTGTGTTGCTTCGGGCTTGGATGCATCTCCTTAGCATCTAAACCACACCTAAAACAATCCTGGTAGTCCTGGGATGTGATCAAGGTCTTCAGAGCTGTATTTCCTTTTCTCTTCCAGAGATATTTCTGTGTCAGATGCCAGACAGCTTCAGGGGCAATAGAAATAAGGAAAGAGAGCATATGTATTAAACAGAATATATTTGTATTCTGTCAGTGTACATTGCTTTTAAATTTAAAAAAAAAAAAAAGTTTTAAAAAGCACTGGAGTCAAAAATAACATACTTTCATTATATTAGTTCAGGGGATTTTTTTTGTTTACCTCATTTAGAATTTTATAGAGAAAAAACCATAAATAAAGCACACACTTCTTACATAAGGAGAGTTTGTAGGTACAAAAATAAATTCATTACCCTTGCTTGATTGACCCTTCCACAATGCAGATCAGGCAGCAGAAGACTGCTCTTTTTTTCCAAGAAAATTCCTAATTGAAGTTTGTCAGAAGAGGAAAGCTGAGGTTGTCAGCTGTTGCAAAACTTGGCTTTAAGTATCTGAGAAGCAGGGAAGGAGGGAAGTGGTCTCTGCAGAGAAGGAAAATTACCAGAGACTCAGTGAAACAGGTCAGCAGATTTTGCTTTAAGGTGCATTGCTCTGCTGTTGGTTACAAAGAGTTCAGCAAATCTCTTTGTAAGAAATGAGAGACTGGGAGTGAATCATCTCCTCATATTCACTGTGAAGTTAAAAGGAAGGAAGGGAACAGCCTGTTTTGTCCTCCTCTGTTTTCCAGCGATGATGAACACTTGTTAATCCAGCACTACTGCCAAAGTCTGAACCAGGAGTCCCCCCTGAGCCAGCCCCGAAGCCCTGCCCAGATCCTGATTTCTCTGGAGAGTGAGGAAAGAGGGGAACTGGAGAGAATCCTCGCAGACCTGGAGGAGGAAAACAGGTGGGTTATACCACCAGCTGCTGAATTTGAAGTAAAAAGTCTGAAAAATAATTATACTGTACATTTAGATGGAATTCAGTTTGGTAGCACTTTTAGGGATAAAATTAGTTATAAAGCTGCATTTTCTTCCTACAGATAAGTAATTTCATAGTGGGTAAAAGTTGGGTCCGCTTTTCTTTCCCTTTGTTTGGTGATGCTTGATGCCATTTCTTTAGTCTTTCAATACAAAATATCATTTACCACTTCTAATTTCAAATTTCATTGAAGTTACTGTCATTAATCACCATAAAAAAACCCAACTGGATACTTGAGGCATCACAACAGTGCAGTCCCCTTTATATAGCACTCTGAAATCTTGGGCCATCAGCACAAAAACCAGGAGATCTTGACCCTGGAAGATTTGTAATTGCAAATGTGAACTACCAAAACCAGACTGTGAGATATAAATCATTTTTCTACCAAAAAAACTCGAGTTTGTTTGTCTTCTCCTATCTTCAGCTTTTATGGTACAGTCTATTGGCATTTTCATGCTCTTTTTTCCTTGCTTCTGTAAGAGCTAGGTACTTCTGCTTATATTGAGGGTTTAATGCACTAATCATTTACCTTAGCCATGTCAAGGTAATAATGCAAGAGTTGGCAGTGTCATAGATCTTCTCTCCCTGTGTAAGTCTTCTTTGGGTGGTGCTAATCAATTACAGTAGCTGCATCACAGACTTTGTATCAGGAGGATTTGGGAGAATGTAGATGATTGTAGGCATCAAGAATGAGGAAAATGTTTCACATAGAAAGCTGTAGTAAACAAAGCTCTTGCTCACTGAACACCAGGGAGATTTTGTTTTAAACAAACCACAAACTTCCTACTACATAGCACATAAAGCCCAGGTACTTTCCAAAGTGGAGGAAAATCAGTATTTTGAAACAAGACATCATACTTTGCATGTTCAGGACTGTAGCTAAGAAATATCCAGTAACTAGTACAATGCAGATGATAAGATATAGCTTAGTTTTCAGGAGATAGATGTTATTTTTTTAAACAGCATGCATAGTGAATCGTGGAGGAAGGAAAAAAATTATAATGCTTCTCTCTCTGTATACAAAATAAGCTGCCTAGCAGAAAGGATGGTGGCTTTTAAAGCACACTAGTTTTAGATTGGAAAGATAGTATATGAAAACTAGTATTACATAGAGTTAGATAGCTGAATAAGCTAAAATACCCTTTGAGAGTTTATGCCTTAAATTTCTGTATGGGCTTTATTTAATTTAACAATTACTGATGAGGGATGGTAAAAGATCTCTGGCAGGAATTACACCTTAAAAATACCTGGTTTGAAGTCTGCCAGCCCTGGATTAAACTAGAGGTGTAGACTGCGAGCTTGTTTTTCTCATTTGTACTACTGGAGGCACAGTTATGGATGGGATGCCGCCAGAGGCAACCTCACCTTTTGTGGGTGCTTTAGGTCTCAACACAGTAGGGACAGAGAGCTCTGTCTCACAGCATGGAGGTCACACTCCTCTGATTTTCATTGATTATGACAAAATCATGACTTTTGTCTCTGCAAACTGCTATAAATAACTGGCATGTAAAATGTAAGGTAGCTGCTGAAAAGTGAACAAGTTCTTGTTGTCCTGTGGTTGTTTGTCACAGCCAGATAACCGTGATTTTATGGATGAAGCACTGATTCCGTTTTAGAAAAATAAGCTATTCAGACAGGGTCAGTCAGGAGCCATTCATATAACTTGCCTACTTCTAAAAACAGTCTTATCCCTTTAGATTTCTATTTCCTAGTCGTTCTCCTCCGTCAAGTTTGTGCAAACCTTTTTTGGCTGTTGCCAAAGGTAATCAGCAACCTGACACCTAATTCCTTGTGTGAACCTGGTTCCAGTGGGTGAACACACCTTCCTTCCCATGCAGATCCTAAAATGCCCTCCACGTAAACTTTTGTTATTGCCTCAGGATGAAGACATTCCTTTGTTCCCAGGGTGCATCTCCTTGCCGGTGCTGATCTGCATGTGGTGCATGAGTCGTCCTTTGCTGCCTGTGTGGATGTAACTCCTGTTGCATACACTTGTGATAACTTTTGATAATTCAGGTCTGGCTCTCTCTTGCTGTGTCTTGTCACTTTTACAGTAAGAGTGAGGACATGCAGTCACTTCACAGCAGCTCCCAGGAAAGTGGCCACAAGTACCAAGAAGTGGTGCTGTGGTATTGGGAGCACCTCACTGTCGTTTTTGTTTCTCTTCTGCTCTCCACAGTTTACTGCTTTTCAAAAAAAGCCTTTTTCTCTTCTGCTTTGTCTCTCTTGAGCTGTTTATTGAATTCTGACCTCCATTTGCGTTTCAGCTGAAGTTTCCAGTCTCCAAATATTTCCATCTTGACTTGTTACTTAAGTTAAAAAGACTCTTTGAAATTGTAATTCTGAGGTTTTGCTTTTGGACAGTTTGAAAAGCTCGTTGCCTGTTTTGAATTCTTCTGAAATGCATTCTCTAACTTACAAACTAACCTAGTTGTGGCATGGTTCTGACTGGGGTTTTGTCAGTTCCTAGGACCTCTTGTTAGATATTCATTATTTATCTGCTAGCATTTTAAGACCTTGGTGCTTCTGTAGCTTGTAAGTATGACTTCCTTAAATAATGTATGGCTAAGATTTGACTGCTAAATAATTTATATTTGTTAAAATGTGAGCATTTTAGAGAATATTTTCAATGCCTGAAAATGTTTTATTTGAGTCTTAGGTCTTCAGGCTTACGCTGAGTTTTGCATCACACAGAATATTGTGATAAGACTGTTTCTGTATTCAATAGACAAAAAGCAGTCTTGCTATGGAAGGTGTTATTACTGTACTCCAATATAAAGAAAAACTCTAATTATGAAACCCTCTCAAAAACAATTTCCTCAAGAGTGAATGTATTTCAGAGAGAGAGAAGACAAGTTTTTGTTGTCCATCTACAGCAGTTACATAGGTTATGCATTAGGATAGGTAGTACAGACTAGGATGTATTTTAGTGGCATTGAATAGAAAGCATGTGGTTCTGCAGTGACAGAGTCAAAACTTTGTACAAAGAATTAAAATACTAGCTTAATGAGTCAAGAAAGTGAATGTTTCCTAATATTTTAGTTGAATCAAGGTGTCTGATGTAAGAGGAATACTTCTCTCATGTTCTCTCCTCTTCCTCCCAGCTCCAAGCTGTCCTGTAACAGGAACTAAGTAAATGAGGTCTCCAGCCAGAGCTATTTGCCATTCCTTTGCCTTTCCTGACGTGCAGTGGGAGTGCAGTGGGCTGTGTGCCACCAGAGAAGCACTGACACCCTGAATCTCAAAGCTGCCCTGTTTCAGTGTAGCTGTGGTGTTCCTTCAAATCTAAAGAGTCATGAATGGTCTCCTCACATAAGTTCCTTCGGTATAGGTGCCAATAGCAAGAAAGTGATGCGTTTCTAAACATGCTGTGGCTCCTTTTGGTATTTGTTTTGGCATTGAAGAAGGGGAACTAGATCTTCGGAGTGTGAAGCATTGTGAGTAAACACTGTCACTAGTGAGGGACAGGGGTAGGTGGTTCAGTTACCAGCTTTGTCTGTTTCTTCAGACCACTGATTTTCTGTAGGGAGATGAGAAATAACATGTATTCACAAATTCTCAATTGCCTTTGAGAGGACTGCTCAGCAAATGGGGTCCAGTAGGATTTCTGTCACCAGGCAATTAATGCTGCCAGTGATAGATGTGATTAATAATGCATGCACTCTTTACTACTCAGCTCTTTACAGTTGCATAAATCAAGGTTACACTGCATGCTTCCTATGTTACTTTTCTTCACAAATGCCTCAAAGAGTTGCAAGCATTGTAAATGGAATTTATGGAGGTTTTTTTTATTATTCTCTTACTGAAGAGGGGTTCATTTTCCCAGTGATGAGCAGATGCAGTAGCACTGTTTCTTTGTTTGCCACAGGCAGATGTCAGTCACCCAGCCTGAGCTATGGTGGAGGGAGGTAAGGTTTCCAAGTACTGCCCATGCTTGCTCAGTGACATTCATTTAGAGAGGAGCATGTTTTTGTCTCCCCTTGCTCTTCTGTCCCATTTTATGCTGAAAGTGTCAAGAGTGCCTCTTCTCAGGACCCTGAGGGCTGTGGGCAGTGCCTTGGGTGCCTGGCTCACAGCAGTCCTTTTCACCACACAGCTTAAATCTGTTCCAGAGGGAGGGATAAGAGCCATTTGTTCTCTCTTAGGGTATTCTTACATTGGGTTTGAAGTTCTTTTCCTTCTTTTTTAATTTTCAGCTTTTTTCCATTACGTTAATACATCTCTTCATTGCTGTATGTGTAGATCCCAGTTATTATGATATTATTGTTCATGTGCACTCCACATAACTCTAATGACTCTGAAGCTACGATAAATCTCAGTTCTTTGGACTAAGGACTGTGTAGCTGGACTGTAGCTAGAAAACTCAGTAATACAGGTACATTGGGCAAACTCACATGCATCCTTCAAAATTACATTCCTTTGTTCCAACAATATTAGAGTATTTAATTACAGAACTCCCAAATCCAGACATACATCTAGTTGGAAAATATGCAATATCTTTTACATTATTTTTTTTTCTGTAGGCGCTCCAAAAGATTTTTTAATTATTTTTTATCAGATATGAAGGATTTTTATCTGAATTATTCCCTGGTCCTTAGCTGTATTTCAATACCATAGTTACTGGAAGGACTTCTCTATATTGATGCAGGTAATAATTGCAGATTTCTGTGTAGCAAATTATCTGATTATGTTGTAAGTATGACCAAGGCATTTATTTAGTTTCCCTTAGGGTGATGTTTTATCTTTTGCTTTACAGCACTTCAAACTTTTGAGTCTGCTATTTGTAGAGTATTGCCTGTATTGTACCTCTGGGAGATTCCTCATGGGGTAGTGATAGCCACTGTCTGTGGACTTTGTGAAAAGCAAGCTTAATGATCATTCCTGTATAAACTTTAGTCAGCAATAACATTGTGTGTAATACTGTGGTCATGTTCATTACTATTCCCTTTTGTATTTTTATTAATTATTCACCAGTTTGTTCAGCT
Source organism: Origma solitaria (assembly GCA_013397895.1). Taxonomy (NCBI): domain Eukaryota; kingdom Metazoa; phylum Chordata; class Aves; order Passeriformes; family Acanthizidae; genus Origma; species Origma solitaria. The sequence continues at coordinate 391,443 of VZRL01012168.1, read as the reverse complement.
AGAAGTATCAAAAGACATTAAGTCATACAGAGGGCATAACTTAGATGACTATATCTATACCCAGTATAGATAGCCATTTTTTTCTGGATAATTTTCATAAACTTGAAACTCTGTATTTCACTAAAACTAAAAAATTCATTTGGAAAAACCCTCTCTGTAGTTGTGTCTCTTTGTGTGGGTTTTAGTGAAAGAAATCTTGAATTTTGCAACAGTCCGAAGTTAGGAATGGTCAGCCCTTTGTTTTAACCATTTAAAATTTCTGCGCAGGAGGGATCATGTAGGTCAGACATCCCTTAGGGATTGTGTTGTGGGGGTGTCACAGTCCCAGGTTGGGACATGTCCATCCTGCAGCTGCTGAGGAGCACAGGGACCTTTGAAGAACAATCAGTGGCTTGTCTTTGTCCTTGGCCTTGCTTTCTCACCCATGTAAATGATGCATCCTGCTTTAGTTCTTGTTCTGGTCACAGTAATGTACTTTCAGAAGTGTTCCTTGGGAGGTTTCCGAGGTGCTGTTAAGCTTCCAGACCAAACTGTCAGAGTGTGTTGTGGTTTGCAGGCAGAACTGGCAAAAGGCGTCTGTTCTCACAACCTCAAATAAGAGCGAGTTGGAAAAAGTAAAATCTGGGTCACTGCTTGTGATGAGTAAGCAGTTACCAGAGCGTCGTGCTGCTTTTCCCCCTCTGGGAAGCTGTAAAGGAAATCCCAGTGCAGTTTGTTAGGCCTCCCTTGCCTATGAAGTTTCTGCTACAAGTTACTATTTTTGTGGTTTTGGACTGTTATCTCTAACAAGGTTTCTGTTTCTTACCTTCTGTGCTTTCCTTGCTCAGTAGATTTTTTTTTCTTATGCGGAACACTGTAGATCATATTAATCTATGGAGTGTTTTACTGGAGTTAAATTGGAGTTTTGTGGAATAAAAGAGCAAGCTTAGCTGTGCCATAAAGTTATAGTAGACAGCAGCACTCTAGGCAGAACAATGAAGATGGAAATTACAGCCCCAAAAGTCAGTGAAGTTCAACAGACTGGGTCACTAATTTGTCTTCTTCTCATCTTAAGTTGATCATTTTAGCCCTAGGCTGGAAATGTATTTATGGATATGAAGAGAGGGGAGTGATATGACCTGACTGACAGCAGTTGAGTTCTGTGTTTTGCTCTGACATTTTGTGTGGCTGCCTCTCGAAGGTTTCTCATCTGTAAAGCAGAGAGGCCGGCCAGGTGGCACCCGCTTTGGTTTAGTGTTTGTGAGGTGCTTGGATCGCTCCAGGTCCTCCTTTAGCACTAATGACTCCTCAGGTGTAGCCACGCGTGGAAGGGAACTGGCAGTCCCACTTCTGCTGGGGAGGATAAAGCTCAGGAAGCTGCGGGAGGGCTGAGCCCGGGACAGACCATACCCAGGCTTCAGGAGGGTGGCTGGAGCCTCCTGGAGCCCTGGGAGGGAATCAGTTGTGAGTTCTGGTGATGCCAAGAGCCTTTAGGCAACTTGAATCACAGGTCCCTCTAATACCAGATCCGTGTGGATCTGCAAGGAATAAGCCAGCAGGTGTGTGGGTTCAGCAGAAGGAAAGGCAGGTGCTGCAGGTGAGCCCTGAAAAGTGACACACGTCACACCACAGGAGAGGAGGTGCCTTGTCACTGCCCCGTGCAGGGGCCATAAAGCTTTTGCCCCTTGTCCCTTCCCACCAGGAACCTGCAGGCAGAGTACGACCGCCTGAAGCAGCAGCACGACCACAAAGGTCTGTCACCACTGCCGTCCCCCCCGGAGATGATGCCGGTGTCCCCGCAGAGCCCGCGGGATGCTGAGCTCATTGCAGAAGCCAAGCTGCTTCGCCAGCACAAGGGCCGCCTGGAAGCCAGGATGCAGATTCTGGAGGATCACAACAAACAGCTGGAATCACAGCTGCACAGGCTGAGGCAGCTGCTGGAGCAGGTGAGTCCTCAGGCATTTCTTCTAGGTCTCTGAAGAGTCATTTTCCAAACAGGGTGTGAAGTGTTATCAGGAACAAGAACATACCAAGAAACCATATCTGTAGAAGCGAGTCAGAGAAAAGTACTAAATTGTTCTACAGGCTGCAAGTGAGAAAGTAAAATCAGGTTTCAGTGTTCTTATTTAGTATTTGTCCTTGTTTTATTTGGAATTAAAATGCATTGGTTGCATGGATAAATTTACTTAAAAACAGATTGAAGATTGTGCGTATTCATGGAACAAATAGAAATTACAGAGATATAAAGTAGTGAGCTGTTAATAGCAATGTCTTTTCTCTTGAATTTCAGCCCCAGGCAGATGCCAAGGTGAATGGTACAACACTGTCATCTCCTTCTACCTCTTTGCAGAGGTCAGGCAGCAGTCAGCCAATGCTTCTTCGTGTAGTTGGCAGCCAGACTTCAGAAACCATGGGTAAGATAATGAAGCTCAGATTGTCACAAAAATAATTATGTGCCATTTTCCAGGAAAAGAATCCTCAAAGACAGAAAACACTTTTCTATTTAGTTCAAATGAAATGAAGCAGACATTTGCAATGGTCTTCAATGTCATCTGGCTGTTTACACTTTGCATCTTCGTTATGATTCAGGCTTTGCTTTTGATCATGATGCACCCAGTAGCCTGGATATTTTGATATTAAACACAGAGCTCATCCAGGGCTTGACTTCTGAAAACAAATGCCACTGAAAAGCTAACTGTTCTATTCAAACTGACTTTCGGTTATTAAGCATGACATGACTGATTTAAATGTACATAATATTAATTATGGCTAAGAGACTAAATGTATGATTAGTCATCCCCATGTTAAATGATGTGATCTTATTTTTAATATGTTGTGGCTCAGTCAGTAGGATGGAGCTGTCACTCAGGCAGTGCTCATCTAGTGGCTTTTCTAAGTATCACATCAGATGTGATAATGAGCATCATAAGAGTTGTGGAGTAAGGTTAAGTAATAATATTCTGTAGCTGGAGGTTGGAATTATTTTTTCGGTGCTTTTGGTAACTGCCCTGTGGCACTACCCTGATTTCCTGTCTGTTATATAATTAGTAAGTATTTATTACCAAGTGGCAAAGATTTTCTGCTAGTAAGAAAGCAATCAATCTTTGCAGCATCTTTAAGCAAATGCACTTATATTACTTCAACAAGATAATGTTTCGAGACTGATGATAATATTCAACTTCATACACAGAAATTTATGTATATTCGTGAGAGGCGTACGTGATAGCTTTTCACTGCTTGTAGTGAAAGTGTCAATGACAGTGAGAAGTTGAATGGGAGGGGACATTCTGCTGTGTCTGAAATGCTGTTGTGGTGGGAAATGCAGCTTTTTGGGGGGCTTTTTCTTCCATTCCAAGTTTAAGCAATTATGTCAGCCTATGACAGTATTAATCAAGATGGGTTCTGTACACTCTGCAATAAGAAAAAGTGAAATAAATTGTACCTTTAGGAATGCTTAAGTTGAAATCCTGGGGGTGAGAGTACAATCACAGGTAAGAGGAATTTTTGGAAAAAGAAAAAATTGACCTTTCAGTAATCATATTACCACTGGGGAAATATTTTGTTATGCATGCCATACACAGAGTAGATAAAATGTATTAGTGGTGTAATTTGCATCGGCTTTCTGAAGAAATTTCATGAATTTCAGGACCTAAAATACATTAATTCAAATGCACAAGATAGGAAGACTGCGTTTCCCAGCCATCTTACTAGAAGTCTTGTAGTTTCATATTTCATCTTTCAGTGGGACAAAATACAATAATATACTTATTTTCATTTGACTCAATATAAAATTATTCCCATTTACCTCATAAGACTGGAATTAATTGATTAATGTGATAGAGTCATGTAAACTGCTAAAACTTTTTAAAGCAAATATTTAGACATGGCTTGATTTTATTTGATTGGTTTGATGGAGCCAATACGTGGGAGGACAGTGAGATGTTGAGTTGTTATCAGTAGGATCATACTGAGACTCAGCAAAGCCACACTGTTGGCAGCAGGGAGTGGAGCTTATAAAAAGAATTACTAACCAAGCTAACAAACCGCAACTAATTCAGTTTGTCAAGTCTCCTTTCACACCAGAAAGCTTTGCTTGCTAGGCTGAGAGTTTTCTGAAGCGCCGTTTAAGATACTCTTGAATTGGGAAGGGAACCAGAGTGGTGCTGTAAATAATGCCCCATGCAGCAACCATGTGCCCAGGAATGAGGGAGCCATAATCTGGAGAAAATACTGAGGTGTCTCAGGCAATGTGGTAGTGTAGTGGTAGTTTTTATATGTTTTTCTCTTTAAAATTAGACCTTAGTTGCTTTTTATTTTGATTGTAGATCTACTGCACTTCTGTCTCTCTGCCTTCCCGAGGAGAGATTACTGTGAAAGGTGTTCCACCAGCAGTGTTCTGTTAGAAGCAGTGACCCACTCAAACCCTAACTTACAAATAGGAGGACTTACTCCTTGTTAAGCTGAAGTACACCTGGGCAAGTGGAAACGTTCTGCTTTTCTTCTCCTAGAGCCCCAATGGGAAAATCCTTTTCCTTGGCCTTTCTCCCCCAGCAGTGTAGCAGCAGAGGAGGTTCTCTGAGGCATGTGAGGCACAAGGCTGTTGCTGAACTTTAATTTGTTCAGGTACCACCAGAATATTTGACACTCGCTCAGCTCTTCAAACCTCTGTAGGAACAGAAATGGGGAAGACTCTTTTGGGTAAAGAGAGGAGATTGAGGTCTGAAAGTATCTTTACTTTTGTCAGGTTGCTGGGCTGATGACTTATTTTGTCATTTAGAAGAAAATGCTCTGGAAAAATAACCCAAATGAGAGAAACATAAAAATAGTGCATTTAAAATAAAAAATGTGGCATTTTGAGGGTTAACATAGTTCAGTTTGTGTCAGCACTTACAAGGATATTTGGAAATTGATACCTGTCTTCAGTTCTTGACCAGCAGAACCACTGCCCTCTTATTCTGATCTTTAGGGCCAGAAGGCTTTCTTCAGGCTGATAAAATCCTCAGCCTGGGTAGAAGCAGTGAGATCTCGCTCTGAGTTTTCAGCTTGACATCCAGCAAAAGCTGCAAGGACATTGCTTTTGCTAAGAAACCTCTGTCAGTGCAATGTCTGATGCAAAAGTAACTCATGGTGTGAGTTGATTTGCGTGAACCCAGCACCACTCAAAAGCTGAGCAAACTGCAGGCAGCCTCACTCAGCAACTATTTTTAGACCATTAATGGAATAAAATAAGCTGATACAAAGACCATCATTTATATGAATTAAGTGCTTCTTGCAGACACTCTATCCCCCTTCTTGTGCTGGAGTAGGAGAAATCACTCTTGGTCAGAAATAACTCATGTTAAACCCCTGGCTTAAATATAGGTAGCCCTGAACTGCCTCTTTAAGATCCCTTTTTCTAGGTTTTCATTAGCCTGGAGCACCTCAGTGTTTAAAGAATGTAAATGTTAACAGAAAATCAGACAGTTTCCTACTCAAGTTGAGTAGGGCAAGACATATGAGAATAAAGGGTCATTAAGTCATTTCCAAAATAAATATGTAACTCAGTTATTACAGCAGTAAAAAATTCCTTTTGTTTTTTAATAGAGATTGACTACATCTAGTAAAAAGAAGGAGAATCTTACTCAAAGTATATCTTTCAGGTGTATTTTTTTTCCAGATGCTTTATTTATATTGGAGGCTAGGATCTGCATTAAAAACAACATATGGATTTTAGTTATATGAAACTATGAGCAAAAAAAACCCAGTAAAAATAAAATGTATTGAATTTCCCATTAAGCTGCTGCCCTATAATCAGGTTATGGAAATTATTCAGTGGGAGAAATGTATTTTGCTTTATTAAACTGCTGCTAAACCCTTTTACAGTACAATTGAGTGTTCTTGGAGCGCCAATCTGATGCAATTAAACTGTCAGAAATATTAATACTGATGCAGATGAGAATCTGGGTTTCTACTGATTTGCACAGCTAGGCAAAGCAGTGCCAACATGAACCCAGCACTATTAGAAAGCTGCTCAACAGCAGCACTCACAACAGCAATTTCTTTTTCCATTAATAGAATAAGAGAGGCTGACATGACGAGTGTCGTTTATGGAACTAGATGTTCCTAGCAGACATTTTACCCTACTTCTTTTACCAGAGTGGCTAATTTCTTAAATCCCTTTTTACGAATTAAAATAGTGTTAATTGTCTCAAATTCATCCTTTAATTGCACTTAGATCCTTATAAAGAAAGAGAACAGTAACAGTCAACAAAATTCACCTTTGGAATTTTTATTGTATACTAATAAGTGAAGAGCCTTAGCTTTGAGGAGGATTTGAGCAATACAAACTGTTAGCACAGGCTCTCACGCAGTGGTGTGGATTTGCTTTGCAGGCGAGGATGAGCTGCTCAGCCCTCCCCAGGACACAAGCACAGGTTTGGAGGAAGTGATGGAGCAGCTGAACAACTCCTTCCCCAGCTCCAGAGGTGAGCGCTGCTGCCTGTGGCAGAAGAGAGGGAAGAAGATAAAAGTGCTTTCTGTTCCTTGATGTTTTCAGGGGCTGTGTTTTGGGGTTTTTTTTTTGCTGCTCTTTGTTTTCATTTTAACAATAGCTGTAGAGAAACCTGTCTTGTTTAGGGTGGAGAAGTAGCCTGTTCCTCCTTACCTTAAGCTACCTCCACAGGTAGCCCTTGCTAGATATGTGCATGAAACAATGTCTTTGTGAGACTCTTTCTACCCCAAGCATTTTCTTTGCTTCCCTTTTGCCGTGTTCCTTTTTTCACAGCTTTCCTCCTTTTTGTTTGATGCCCTTGATGATTTCTTTTTCAATACATGTCTTTGCACATTTTTTTTCTGCCCTTACCTTTCTCCAAGACTATGTTTTGAAATAATATTAAAGTTCTAAGTCAAAGTTCTCTGCCATGTAGCCCTCAGGTCCAGAGGGATGGAGGAAAAACGGGTGGGGTGCTTGTTTGTGCAGCATAGGCTGCACTTGTTCATACAGCCACAGCATTTCTTTCAGTGTTTCCATTTTGCTCATTCCTGTTGTTTGCTAAAAATAAGAATTTGTATTACCAGGATTTACTTGTTCAGCCTTTTTTCATTTAAGAAGTTCTTTTCTGAGCCCTGAAGAAAATACTCTACTGCCAAGAAAAGTGGCTTAGATTCTCCCCTAGCAGGAGATGGGAAGTTTGGGATATTGGCTGTTGCTGTGAAAGGAGGCTCGGACATGAGCCTCTTGGCAAGAGAAAGTCTTGGTATTGCCAGCCTGATAAGAGGATTTCAGGGGGCATTGCCTGCCTGCAGGGCCCTTGCACCGGTTTCACACATCACCCGGGGCTGCTTCTTTAGGAAGTAAATGCCTTAACCATTGTATTAAACTTCCAGTGGAGTTCAGTTTTCTCCATCCTTTGGTTTCAAAGCAAGTTCAGCTCTCACCAGACATCATCTGTGAGCCGTGGGGAAAAAGTCAATATAAGCTGTATAAGATCTCATGCTATAGATCAAAAGATGGAATCATTTAGAAAGATATCATTGAATAAAGTCTAATACAGTGAATTGTTGACTGCACTCAGCTCCACCTCAACATTATGTCAAAAAGTCCTATGTCCAGCCCTCATTTTGCCTAGATAATTATTATGAGAGACAACAGAGGAAAAATCTTTCTAATATTGCTATGTAGATTAAAATGGACTTATTTTTAAAGTTGCTGTGTACACAAGGTTACAACAGACAGTGTTTTACCAGTGATCATCATTTGTGTAAATATGTTGTACGTAGATCTTGCATAGTCACGTATGTCTAGATGTAGATATCCCATGTGTAAAAATACTCACCAAATGTGATATCTAATTTGTAGTCATAGCTGATGATACTGGCAGTGTTTCTTTTTAAAAAACAACCTTAGTTTTCAGTGAAATAGGAGCAATTTATGAAACAAAATTTAACAAGATATTTGTAATAGAGTGGTTCATTTCCTGCATAGAATAAGTAGGTAGAGGTCAGTCTGTTGGACATAACCTTCTGCTCACTGAGAACAGGAAAGGGTTTTTTATCTTATTAGTGAAAAATACAAAGCTTCATGAAACAAACTGAGAGAATATAAAATTTAGTGAGGGGAAAAGTGAAATTGATAAGATCAGATAATATTTTATTTTGTAAATTAAGCTATAGCTTCAGATTTTCATACACGATGCAAAATGCGGTCATTTAGCCAGAGAAAAAGAATGTATTCCCTTATTTTTTTTCTCCTTTCAATAACTGTGTTGAAAATGTAGTAGATGGGGTTTATATACTTCCTTGTCTTGACTAGCAGTCATGGGGAACAAAAATACTCTCTGGCTGGGTGGAGGGCTGTGAGTGAGGAGGGGGCACAGCCTTTGGCATGAGTGCCCCTCAGCCAGGCCACGAGAGGAGCTTCTGGTGCAGCAGCCAGGAGCAGGCACAGCCCATCAGGCAGAGCCAGGCTTCCCATGGGACTTTTCTTTTAGCTCTTGGCCAAGGCACTGTGAGGCTGAGCCAGAATCTGCCTCTTCCCCTCTCTTGCACGACACAAAAAGATTAGTCCCGCTGGGAGAGAAACTGGTTCTGGATTTTTGGGAATTGTACAAGGTTTTGGCTAAAGAGATTAGGACCTCAATTAGGTTTCTCTGCTCTTCATATGTCTTTTGATGCATTTGCATGAATGCCAGGTTAGTGTAATTCCTTTTGGCAGGGGTATAGGAATGGTCAGGCTCTGTAAGAAACAGTTTGTCCTACAGCCAGTACAAATGGATTTCCATTCATTGGTTGATAAAGACTACTGAGAGCTCATGTAAACTTCTATTACTGAAATTTTCTTCTATTCCCAATTTAAAAATTCAGTTATATTCAACTGATACCTGCTTACACAAAGCTTTCATCCAACATCTAATGTGCTGCAGCCTCATGTAGATTTTCACTGTGCCATGAAAGGTGCTGTGGTCAGTCAGATTCCACAGGCATCAGGGATCTGATTTAAAGTTTTCAAGACTGCAGGAGGAAGAAAAGGAAGCAGAGTTGATGGGTCTCAACAAACTTCTGAATCAGGAACCTTTTTGCTGTTGCAAGGTGCAAGTCTTTATCTCAGATCTCTAATCTCTAATATAAGATCAAAGTGCAGTTGCAGAAGAGTGAAAGCAGTATGGCAGAGCAGCCTGAGAAGAGGGCAGAGTGTAAGGACTCAGGCCTGGTGCAAGTGAAATTTTGTTCCTTTCCATTACAAGTTGCAGTGAATCTCAAGTTACAGGTGTGAATACGTACCTCAAGTAGGTGTTTGGGAAACAGAAGAATAAACCTAAACAAGCAAAGCACAGATCTATAAGCAATACATTTTCTTATATTGATTCTTATTTAGTAGAATTTTAAAATTGTCAAATACCAGAAACACAATCATCCCAGTCTGCCATTCAGAAATATGTTGTGATACAGGAGCTGAGGGAGCTGGGGTTGTTGACCCTGGAGAAAAGGAGGCTTAGGGGAGACCTTATCACTCTACAACTACCGAAAAGGAGATTGAAGCAAGGTGGGGGTTGGTCTGTTCTCACAAGTATCAAGCAGCAGGCCAAGGGAAAATGGCCTTAAGTAGTGCGAGGAGAGGTTTAGACTGGATATTAGGGAAAATTTCTTCAGGTAAAGGCTTGTCAAGCTTTGGAACAGGCTGCCCAGGGAAGTGTTGGAGGTATTTAAAAGGCATGCAGATGTGGCACCTAGGGACAGCCTTAGTGATTCTATGAAATACGTTTTCTTTGTGGCCTGTAAAAATAAGCATGTACAATTTCAAGCTAAGTATCAGCATGTCGCAGCATAGGGAGTGGCAGACCTTTTGAATCAGGGACATAATTCTGGGTGTCCTACTGCCATTAGAATAACAGCAACTTGGAGGAGTTCAGAACCAGTATGACAAAAGCAAACTGAACTTTGGAGGCTTTCATTGTGAGAAAAATTCTGAGCTGAACAAGCAGTGAGGAGAGAAAAGGACTGAATTTCTGTGCTTGGGTGCACAGATGTGTAGTTGAGCATCACAGACATATTTAGCCTAAATATTGTCAAAAGCCCCTGAAGCGTAAGACTTGCTCAGGGTTGGAAATAGTTTACCAAAGTGAGTAGGGGCTCTTACTTTGGACTTCTGAAACAAAGCAGTAAAATGTAGTAGTAACTGTCACTCACCTGGAGATAGATTCTTTATGATTATGATATTTTTCAAGCTTTTGCTGCATACAGTTGTTTTTAAAAGGGCATCGAGGCTTCATAGCATCATTTTGAAAGTATTTTAGAGAAGCAAGTATAAAACAGATTGTGTCATAGACCTACCTGCACAATCAGACCTCAGATGCAATAACTTGTGTACCTTATACCTTTTATAGGGTTTTTCAATTGTTTGTTTCTTCAGTTTAACCTTTTGGCAGTTCTTGGCATTTCCTAAGGAGAACAGGACTTCCCTGCTCCTTGCACAGCTGGCTGTTGGTACCCAAAGCTGTTTTCATTTCTGGAGAGAGAAATTCTGCTGAATACCTGATGATTGCTGTCCTTAAGGAATTTTTCTTTCCTTCTAATCTAAACGGTTTCCCATCCACTCCTCTTTTACTTTGCTGCTCCCAGCAAATTCACAACTGCTGCAGCTGCTTCAAACAGCTGCTGTGCTAACTCAAAACAGATGTCAAAGCCAGAGGTCTGACATTTAGTGGAAATCTACCATTAAATGCCACCTCAGTGGTTTATTTGACCCTGCTCGATAATGGGCCGCAGAAGAAAACATTTTCACGCCGTATTTGTGCCCAAACTACTAAATCTGTAAGGAAATGGTTCACAGTTAGAAAGTAAGATTGGCAGGCCAGTATTTTCAAAGCCAAATTCATCTCTCCTGCAGCACTGAGGACGACCAAGTTGCACCACTTCAGGTGGATCTCGTGGTGGACCAGGCTGAGTTTTGGTTTCTTGGCAAACGCTTTCTGTGAGTGAAGTTCAGAGAGGAATTTGGGGGCAGAAGGTCTTGAACTAACTGAAGCTGGTGAGAGAACTTTGCCGATTTGCAGTGCAGAGCCCCTGCTGGGAGATAATGAAGAAGTGGGAGCCAGAACTGGTTAGAAATGAGACTGTGTTGGCTTGAAAGAGCTAAGAGGCTGTGACATAGTGTGAAAATGTTTGGACAGAGACTACTCCTCACAATTTTGCATAGTATTGCTTAACACATTTGTGGTGTGGTGCAGTGAAATTACAAGACCCCACAGCAATAAATGTCACTAAGAATATCACCCTTATTTAGTTTTTAGGAGTTTTATTTTTATCTCAGTCACATAAAAATACACCAGTCACATTTTCTTCTCTCACTTGTGTATCAGCCAGGCTCTGTCATGAATGGGACTGACGTCCTAACTGGAGTTAGCAACTTTCAGCAGGCAAAATCATGCAGTTTCTCTTACTCTGACAGCAAAATGTCTTACGATGCAGACTTCTCTTTTCACACGTTACTGAGTCAGTGGAAGAGTACCCTGGAGTTACTGTGCTGTGGAGTATTCTGGAAATACTCTTCCAGTTGAGATGCTCTGGTGTCTCCTGGATTGTGTCACCTACTCTGTGCTGTGGTCCTGCATCACACCACAGTGAGCCCAGGTGACTGAGATGCTTATTGCTCCCCTTTGGCACAACAGAATTGATCTGGCTGAGCTTCTCTGCAGATGGGACAGTGGTGGGGAGGACTAGCTCCTCCCTGTTTTATAATGCCTAGTTCTGATGTAGACCGAGAATATGGTAATAAATTTAACAAAACTTCTAGGAATTTTTTTTTTCTTTCGAGAAAAAGGGCTGTTTGCAGACCCAGATCTCCCCTTTGTGCAGCCTGTCCCTTTCCTGAGCTCAGTGGGAGGGGCAGTGCAGTAGTTGCTTTGTGCTCTCTGTTTTGAGAGACTCCTGCATGAATTTTTTGTTGGTGCCTCTGCTGTCAGGTCTGATGTGGTCACTTGCTGTGTACCTTTGCCTGTGATACAATGCCATGTAGCTTTCCAAAAAAAAAAAGAAAAACTCTCCTATTTCATAAGGGCAGGAAATGTTGATTTGAGTGGGAATAATAGATAATTAGGCACCCACGGATTGCGTATCGGTATTTTGATGCCTTACAGAACACAAATTTTCAGAACTGCGGCAATATAGACAATCTTCTTCCTCTGCAATTTATGCCAAACCATCCTTCTTGCCTTAAAACTTAGAAACATGCCTTCATTCATATGCAAAGAAGAAAATAACGTAAAATCCATTAAACCCTTTTTAATCTTCCTCCAGAAGAAATTAGCTGTTGCTGTAGTAGCGCAGATCTTCGTTGCATTTGACAAATTCTGGGGCTGATTACTCACCACAGACTGTCTTCACCAGCTGTTTTGTGTGGTGCTGAGCTACCCCAGTTACCTTTAAATGCCTTCATTTTCAAGCAGAATCCAGCCTGTCTCATGTAGATTTAAATTAAACACTGTAGCAGCAGTTGTAGGTGCTTGTGCAGGCAGGAAGGTGTTTCTTAAGACCTCCATATTTTGCTTGTAGGCAGTTCCTTTTCTCTTCTTGACCCAAGCTAAACTGTGGACCCAAGCCAGTCTCTTGCTGGGTCCCATTCCTGCCCCAGGACTCTTTCAAACCAGGCTGTACAATGCTGCAGTTTCTGGAGTCCTTAACTTGACCACCTGCTGACCTAAACCTCTTCCTCAGAAAATTACCGAAGTATGCAATAGATTTTGTGTCTTCCTTTCCACGGTTTTTCTGTTACATGATTTATATTGGTGAGAGATTCTCATCTCCCTTTTTGGAGAGGCATTTTTTAGGGAATTTGTGACTCTTTACAAAAGTGCCAGAGGAGATTTCAGGCTGTGTAAGTCCTAGAAGGTCAGGCAGGCCTGTGAGGTGGAGTCCTTAGAGCTGAAGTGACACTTCTCCTGGCCATCAAGCCCTGGTACCTGTGCAGCACCAGCATGTATGGTACAGACATCACTGCAGTCAAGGTTTCGTTTAGGAGCAGAATAAAAACGCACATGCAGAGCATGTTGTTATCAAACCTATTATCATTTTTAATAGGAAGTGTGCTGCTGGCGAGAGGGAGAGGGGCAGGAAGGGACTAAAACTTCTCTGTTCAGTAAATGGTAACCTTGGCTGTGCAGGGCTTCGGAGGCTGCCCCAGCCCTTTCCATTGCCCGGAGTTTGTGTGAGCTGTGGCTCAGGCCCATGCTGGTCAGGAATGCCATTCCTCCCTCTGCCCTCTCCTCCTGTCCTGTACTGCCTCTGCTCAGCCTTGCTCTGCTGTTGGCCCTTGTTCTGCACCTTGTAAAATACCCTGTTTATTGCCTCTCTTCCCTTCTCCTGCAGGCTGAGAAGCAAAAACTCCACAGCAATTAGGTTACTGTTATGCTGACTGGGGTGTTCTCCCGTATGTGCCTGTCTCTCTCCCTGATATCCCACACTTCGTTTAAAATTACATCGTTTACAGCAGCTCTGGGGCAAAGATCATCCTCTTTCTTGAACAGCATCTGCTGCAGTGACTTTCTCACCTAGGCCTGCAAGCCTGACCATGCCCAGTGCTGGCAGCAGTGTGACAGTGACAGTGGGACACTGCTTCTGGAGACAACGAGCATCTTACTGCTTCTGGCTGCATGGTGGAAAGGAGGGCAAGGCAGTGTTTCTGCTGTTGAATAACACCTGGCTTTCCTTTTTTAAAAACAAATACGCTATGAGAAGTATTTATGAGAATAAATGTTCTCATAAATAATTCTCGTAGTATTATGAGAAGAATCAGCATGATCAAAGTATGGCTTCTGTGAAAGCTTGTTAGGAACACCTTTTCAGCTAAACCCATTATTGAGTCCATTTTGGTAGCACTTGAATATGATGACATACTTTCTCTTTTTTCCCTTTTTACTTGAACTTTTTTTCTCTGTTTCTCCCTCTGCCCCCTCAGTTTTACCATGCTTGCAGGTCAGCATGTTGCAAACATATTTTGAAATATATTTATCCTGAATGTGAGCATGTTGCATTCCAGTGTACTTCTCTAGGTGTGAAATATGTGTGTACACATAGGCATATATACCAATGCATACTTCTTCAATGTATGTAGGCCATAATACAATGTAAAGTGTCTGAATAAATTAATTTGATGTTGGGGGAAAGTGTTTTTACCACTTACAGGGATTGCTGGAAGTACTCAAATTGTGGAAATTAGGATGCTCAGCAAGTGAGTTCAGATCTTTTCTGCAGTTCTTATTCTCACTGAAAGGTCTGTAGGTTGGTGCTAGTAGTTTTCTCAGGTGTTTTAGATGTGTTACACCAAGCCTCAGGTTACAGAACTGTTGTTGAATGAATCAGCTCAGAATCATCAGTGGATTTCGGTGCACCTTCAGTCTTGGTTTAAGCATAAATGCATTTTTTTAATATTAAATTTCGTAATGGAAATTGAAGCGTCCTTTACAGTATAAAATATATAATCATGTGTGGTTTTTTCCTTTTCTTTCTGATATTTATTTCACTTCCTCTCTCTGTTCCTAAAGGAAGAAATGCCCCTGGAAAGCCAGTGAGAGAGGTTAGTGAGATGCAGGCTCACTGCCATGGCTTCTGTTTGTCACAGCTTGCTTTCTGTGCCCAGCATGCGTGTGACACAGCACGGGGTTGCTTGGGTTTGGTGAAGGGTGGGGGTGGTTTTATTTTGCTTTGGGTTTTGTTTGGTTTTGCTGAGTGCATTCCCCATGTGTGCTGTAACAGTGGTGTACCTCTCAACTTTCAGTGGAGACAGTGTCAGCTCGGGGATCTGCATTTTTGTACACCCTCCCAGAGGTGGAAAATCAGGAATGGGGAGGAGAAAATATACATTGAAATTAAGCCTCTGAATGATAAATGTCAGTAAATACGCTGCAGTCATTGACTTACGTTCTGTTGCTCTTGTGTGTAAGCACAACAGGGAGACTTGAGTCTCTTGCTGTTCTGCTTACAAACTCACAGCTGTATTTACACACATGTGCCAATATACCAACCATCATCCCCAGTGATTAAATAGTTTTTTTTAATTTCATTAGAACAGTGAGAGTTGAGAGGTATAAGAGATTCAGGTGTTTTAATTTCCTGATGTACTATTGCAGAATGAAGAATGCTACTAACATTCACCAGCTCCACAGTGTTGTGTTCAGCAATGCAAATGGGCCGTGGTTTTCACTGTGCACTTTGGACATGGTTGGTTTGATGCAAAATAGGTTTTGGAATTTGTGTGTCGCTGCTCATTAATGGAGGAAAACGTTTTGCACTGTGTTGTCACAGCTCCTTTGAAAGCATTTCCAGAGAGCCTTGATTTTTCCTCTGTGAAGCTGCTCTTCACTCACCAACCATATACAGTGTTTGAAAGATGAATTCCTAGCGAAAATTATTATTAAAGATAAAATATTCAGAGCCTGCCTGAGTGCAGCTGCAGTAGCTGTGAAATGACCTTTTCTGCGCAGAAGACAGTCGGTGTGGATGAGGCAGGAATTGAAGGGCAACGCGGTTTGCAAACCTCTGCTGGGGCAGAGGGAGGGCTCGTGGGAACACAGGGCTCTGGGGTTCTTAGCAGAGCTGCTGGGAACCCCCAGTCACTACCAGGCTACCCTGGCAAAGCCAGGATTTGTCCTGATGTGATGCCTTGAAGTACAGGGGCTCTCTGCACTGCCTGCAGGTGCTGGGACAGGTTCAGCTACTCCAAGGTATAAGATCTTCAGTGCAGATTAAATCTGTCCTCAAATGGCAGGTCCTCTCATATGGATCAAAAACGGGTTCTTGAGATGGCATCAACAAACTGTACCACTCCAGAAATTTTATGGAAAATACTTCATATTCAGCCCTGCTTGTTCTCAGCTCATACACTCTGGGAATTTTTCTCCCATTCAGCAAAACAGGTCATTGATTTCCACTATGCTCATTCATATTTATGCATATTACTCAAAAAAAGCTTCTTCTGCAGAGGACATACTTGATACAAGTAATTAACCAAAAAAAAAAAAAAAAATACTGGCATGTTCTACCTGATCAGATTCTAGCAGCCTAACCCTAAAAAGCTAAAAAGCTGACTTCAGTGAATCACTCTCCACTCTCTGGCTGAGTTTATGGTTACTGACAGTTCCAGAGGAGCCTTGGTAACTTGCAGAGCTGAATAAGAAATGCAACTGTCCACCTGCTTACAAAGTGTATGAGCTAAGGTATAGAACAGCTTTTGCTTTAGGTGTGAGTCTGTTTGTGCAAAGGCAGATCATGTGGTTTAAAACCCACCTGGCCAGGTTTTGATCCCATTACTCATTAGGTATTGTCTTTGTGCATAATCCCACTGATTTTGTGGCATGACTCAATATGAATAAGGGTATCAAAACCCAAGTCACCAACAGTAAGGATTTTTCTTTTGTCAGGAAAGGATTAGAAGTCTCTTCTGCTAGAACAGGCCCTGCATTGTGTTGGGATTTCTCAATTTACTTTCTGTCCACTCTTTCAAGTCTGAATGCTCCACAGTTATTTCTCTGACAAGCCGTAGTGTAAGATTGGTATTCTGTTCCTGTGCCCACACCCATGGGCCTTAATTCCATCAGAGTCTCTAAAGCAAATTCAGCAGATGTGAAACACATCATTCTCTATGTGACCAGAAGTGATGTAGTTAGTGTCTGCAGAAATAGGTGTCTTCTGCTTTCCAAGCAAATGGCAGCTGTGGATTTTACAGGTTGAAGTTAATACTGTCCATGTCCATTTTGAGCTTTATTGCTGCATTTCAAAGTGTGTGCTAGTTTTTTTCTTACACAGCAGCATTTTTCAGCCTTCCAGTGCCTCAAGCATGGAGAAGACTTTTTCAGTTTCAGTTAAAAAAAAGAAAAAAGGATGGAATTAATGCCTTCTTTGATTACGTTACTTTAGAAATATGAATAATAACGGAAGTTCTGATTTGTATTTTTCAAAGTGCTTTTAGGACAGTATTTCTCTCATTTGCTTCTTAATTAAAAATGTCAGTGTCCTAGATTTCAGAGCTAGAGAGGGCAAGCGAACAGCATTCCGTGGAAGCAGCAGAGCCCTATGGAAGCAGTGAACTTGAGCCCTAATTTAGTTACAGACATTACAGAAAGGGGTGCACTCATTGCACATACAGGAAATTATCATGTCTTTTGGTCCCAGCTCTTTGCAGTCTCGATTGACCTGGCTGTCACTCCCATATCCAAGAGAGGCAAAAATCCTGTTGGCAGTGCAGTGACACCCAGCTGAGGGTCCGCCAGTTGTGTGGCTGGAGCACAGCCATCTCCTGCTCCTCTGGCCTCTCCTGCCATCCCAAGGCTGTCCCAGAGACCGTGGTCCCCCTGCTGCTGCATTTACAGTCCAGCTGTCAACACAAACTGCCATCAGCAGTGCTTGATGGTCCTGCTCTGAGCTCTAAACTCAGACAGCTCCGGTGAACACACGATTGTTCCATTTTTATGCAGAGGAAATTAGGACCTGTGCTGGAGAGGGAGTGTGGATGTTCTGGGGGAGAGGGAACTGTATCTCCGTAATCACTGCAGCTTGCATCTGCACAGGCAGCTTTTGAGGAGGGAGATCAGATTCAAAGCACAGTTATTTCAAAAATACGATACCAATTAGCAGAGAAAGGAAAAAAGTACTATTGGACATTTCTGTAATTTTTAGGTATTGAAAAGTACCATGCGATTTGTGGATCCTTCAGGACTTCTAATTGCCTGAAAATGTAACAGTTTTTATACGTGTGGCATATATCTGAAAGTTTGTGTGTGTATATTTTTGATTGAAGTTATTCTTTCTAGACCTAGCCCTCTTTTGACAGAACAAAATAGTATTCATTTCTGAGGATGCAGCTTAGCAGTTTGGGTTGTTCTAAGCCTACGGAAGGGCGATCAGTCTTCCTGGCAATGAGCGGTGTTCAGATCCTGAAGAGCCCTGGATTCCTCTAGAAACAACAGATCACAACAAATCTGAATGAGAGACTGTGAGCCCCACGGGCAGCCTCTCCCAGCTGCTACGCAGGCACAGCATCACTCTGCTTATGCCAGGGTTATTCCCATAAAGCCATGTCAGAGCTTCAGGTAAGTAGAGCAGCCCAGTGCTTCCATTTGCACAAGCATCTCCCGTATCTTCTTGATTTCATATGGCTCATCAGATTTTCACTTGTGATGGTGTAAGTTGCTGGATTGATCTCAGTCTGCATGATGCTAGTGACAGAGATTATCACTTACCTCTAAAATAAATGTGGTAGGGTACATTTACTTTGAAATAAACTCTGTTTTGACCAAAACTCGGCAGGAATCTTTCATACGCAGTTGCTTGTCATGCTGATGAGCAGATTACAAGGTTTTGCTTCAGATGAATAGGATGGCTATACATTTATGATTTATGGATGAAATTGCTGATTGATGCATCTGTTTCTTTGCACATTAGTGCAGTTAGGAAACTGTCACCAGATACCAAAACCAAGTATTTTTTTGTATGGTAGCTGGCAAGCTCTGTCACAGCACAGCTCTCTGTCAAATGGGCAGTTTCTTGAATAGCTCTTGTTTAGATCCAGCCTAGTTTTGTGTAATGAATGCTAAATTTGAAAAAAAAAAAAATCTGACCACTTTAAAAAACTGGTGGGTGAATGTAGAAGGTGGTAGTAGTTCTCCAGAAGAAACTCCTGAGGTTGTTCATGCTGGAAAAGAGAAGGTTTTGGGGAGACTTTCCAGTACCTTAAGGGGGCTTATAAAAAGGAGGGAGAGGGACCTTTATATGGTCACAGGACATGGGACAATGGTTTTAAACTGAAAAAGGGAAGGTTTAGGTGAGATGTTAGGAAGTAATTCTTCACTCAGGGGGGTGGTGAGGCACTGGCACTGGTTGCCCAGAGAAGTTGTGGATGCCTCATCCCTGGAAGTGTTCAGGGCCAGGTTGGATGGGGCTCTGAGCAACCTGGGATAGAGAGTGGCATCCCTGCCCTTGGCAGGGAGGTTACAACTAGAAGATTCTGAAGATCCCTTCCAACCCGAAGTGTTCTGTGGTTCTCTGAATAGTTCTAAGGTAATTTTTTTCTATTCCATAAAAGCTACTGAGCTAAGGTCACTCCAGACTCTTCCTTACTGTAGAAATGTCAGCAGAGCATGACTACCACAATATATGAGCATTGGGAAGAGCATGGTGAGTCCTGATTTTCCCCACAGGGAAGGTTCATTCCTGTACGTGTGCAGTGGTAGCAGTCAGGCTCCAGCATGTTACAGGTAGGGACTGCATGAAAGGTGTGTCCTGGATGCCCTGCTCATGTCCTTCCTTCATTTGGGTGCTCCTTCCTCAAGGACCGTGGTGAGGGCTCAGCATCCAGACTAAAGCAGAGCCTTTCTGAGAACCAGAGTTGGGGTCAGACGGCATTGCACTTCCTGTGCTTTTGCAGACAAATACTCTATCACAAGAGCTCCTAGGGAGTAAATCAAACCCCCTCAGGCCAGGGTGACTTACAATTTTATTGAGTAATACTTCACCTGTTATAAATGTTCAGTTGCTGGCGCTCTGCAGCATGGAGTCTTCTTGAGTTGGAGGTCACGTGCACTTCTTTGCATCTGAATAAATTGTCCTTCAGCAATTACTTTCTAACTCCTCTTTTAACTCATTTATGTGTTTGGCCTCAACATCAGCCTGTGGTGATGAGTTCAGTAATACAGTTACGTGCTGTGTGGAGTATAATTTCCTTCTGCTTGTTTTAAGGCCTTCTGTCTGCTCATTCCTCCTTGTCCTTGCAAGGTACCTTGAACATTCAGTCCTTGGTTTGATTTCTCATCTTGTAGGGTGCCTAGATCTCGGTCATATTCCCTCTTCAGTCATATTTTTTCCAGGAGGGAGACTCCAGATAAGCATCAGCTGTTTAAACCATGATGTCTCTGTCATTTGAGGTGCCAGAGGGTATTTGAGACAGTCATAGAGGTCTGCAAATCTCACACAGGACTTGCAAGAGAAAGACACTTTCCTGACCGGCAGTGGGAGACCAGATAAGGCATGCCAGGGGCTAAAATGGCAATTTTTGGCAATTCAGTCCCCCCATCCTCAAGTCTGTTTGGTCTCTAATTGAATATGATACCATTTTTTACTGCCCATCAGCATTTGCTGCACGGGTGACATGAGTGTGAGAAGTTGCAGGTTTCATCTCCAGAACGCTACCGTGTGTTTATTTATCACTTCTGTGTGGGAGGTGTGGTTATATCGTCTTAGGACTTGAGAGTGGTTATGGGTGAGGGGAAATGCACGAGTGAACCACTGCGTGGTAGTTAGCTGATAATTGTGGCATCTTTGTTTCTGCTGCACTGCTGTCCAAAAAGGAAAGGATATTTTAAAAATGATTGAATGAACTGAGCTGCTCAGTTTGGTCATCATTATATCTATCTTTGCAGGTATCCTGCTGGGACCTCTTGGCTTTAATGATTTAGTTAATTGCTGCTGATCTGTTTCTCTTTTTCTCCTTGATAGAACATTGACTGCTCAAACACTTGCAGCGTCAGTCAGAAGCGTTTCTGTGATGTCAGTGGACTTGATTGTTGCTTTTGGTGAACTCTGATAATGGTGAAGCTTCATCACCACGGGGGGTGATGGCTTATTGCCAACATGGTTTCCCATAGCCATTCAAGCCAGTGCTGCTGTTAAAGTGCTCTGCACACTTGGCAACTTTTGCTAATGGCAACCTGTTGGACTCAGCCAGGAGACTTCTGGAGGTCCTCTGGGGATGGCAGCGAGCAGCACATGGAGAGCGACGGATCCGTAGAGCTTTCCCACCAACATGCTGCCACATCCTCTTTGTTTAATTTCCTCTCTGACTTTCTTTTTCAGGCCACAATGTAGGGAGCCTTTTCCACATGGCAGACGACCTGGGAAGAGCAATGGAAACCTTAGTGACCGTGATGACCGACGACAAGGTGTTAGAATAGCAAGATGTGTTTTACAACTTCAGGCGTTCCGCATGGTTTTTATAATATTCATACTACAAAGAGGATTAGACTGTAAGAGTTTACAAGAAAACAAATCTATATTTTTGTGAAGGGTAGTGGTACTATACTGTAGATTTCAGTAGTTTCCTAAGTCTGTTACTGTTTTGTTAACAATGGCAGGTTTTACACGTCTATGCAATTGTACAAAAATTATAAGAAAACTACATGTAAAATCTTGATAGCTAAATAACTTGCCATTTCTTTATATGGAACGCATTTCGGGTTGTTTAAAAAAAAATTTATAACAGTTATAATGAAAGATTGTAAACTAAAGTGTGCTTTATAAAAATAATTGTTTATAGAAACCCCCTTAAAAAAAACACAAAAAAATATACTGAGGCAGTGCATTTGTTTAGTTTCATTTCAGCTCTGTAACTGCATCAGAGAGATTCATGTCCCGTGTTCTTCTCTTTGCCTATCCAAAAGAAAAAAAAAGTATTTCCTGCAGTGACACCAAAACAGCCACCTTACATTTCTCATTGGTTTTGTCTGACTAGGGCTGGCTTAGAAAAAATAACCAAAAAACCTGAACTTCCAGTGAAGGTAGTTACGTCATACCTTTCCAATAAAATTAACAACTACATGACTTACTGTCCTGATTTTGGACAGCAACTAGCAGTTACACAGCTAGTTTGCAATAATTAAATGAAAGAGCACATTACATGACAGAGCCTGCAAAAAAAATTTAATTTAAAAAAAAAAGAAAAATAAGGGAGGAAGGAAAGGAAAGAATTTAATGACCATCCTGTGTGCCAGTGTTTCCTCTGCTGACTAAATTTTTGGATACTATTAGTTAAGGAACATAGATGTTGCCTTACTGGTTTGAGCCCTGGGGCTTGGTGGCTCAGCAGGGCTGGGGACGGCTCTCCCCCCACTGCCACCGCCTGTGTCACCTTTGCTGCAGAGGAGAGAAGAGAGGGAGGTGTTGCCCCCAGCCCCTGTGGGCTCAGCACAAGCAGGTTACCCCCAGAGCTCTGTCCAGCTCCCAGGGCTGGCGATGAGCACGAAGCTCCTCAACCTCTGCAAGAGGAACCCAGAGCTTTCCACTGCAGTGTCTCATCCTGCTGCAGCACACGGTCCCACAGAGCGACCTTTGGGAAAGGCTGGGCAAGAGTTACTGCTGTTCCTGCCTCGAATGAAGGTAGTCACACTGCTCCAAGGATATTTATCACTAAAACAAAGGCCCTGGTCCTTTCTCCTTCCCCGTTTCTCTGTACAAGTAACCCCTCACAATTAACAATAATGTGAGAAAGAGAAGAGCTGGTAGAGAAACAGATTAGCCAGCTTGACTGCAGCTCATGAGAGAGGTTTGGATATGAGGTGCTGTCAGCAAAAGCTTTACCACTTCATTTTCTTAACCAGCTTTTAATTTTACCTTAAAATACATAGAAACACAACCATCTGACTTTATATTGCAAGAGTAAAAAATCTGTTACCTCTTCTTGTATGAAGTGTAATTAAACTTGGGAAAGATTTTATTTTGAATGCTAGTTAACATTGAACATGGCTAGTCATGCTATTTCTACCTCACTTTGGTTTTGTGGTGTTCCTGACAATTATGTATGACAATGTTACATCATCACCACGTGTCCATTGTGTGACCAGGTCTCATTGTTTAAGTAATAACAACGTAAATCATTTACAAAAACAAGTACAATTCCCCCAAACCTCTGCTTTCCTAATAAAAGAGCTTTTTTAACACTTGATTACAATAGGAACCCTCACTATTTCTCATGGCCTTTTTAATCAGAAGGTTTAAGTTGCAATTTGAGAAAGAGATGGGTTTCTTCTTCCTCCCCCTCCAATACATTAAACTTTCTCTTCAGAAAAATTATGGAGGAAAAACAGATTGCACGATTGTTTTCATCAGGGTTTTGTTTTGTTTGTTTTACTTTCTAGATCTTAGTTTTGGAGTGAGTCTGTCAAAAAGTATTTAAAAAGTTGAAAGCTTTATTGCTGCTTTTTTAAGCATAATTTGGGAATTATTTCATATTCCTTATAATGACAAAGTATTAAACTGTAAAACATAATCAGTGTAGTTGAATACATAAATACCATATGGCATGTTATTTCATCGTTATTCAGTACTGGTTTATTACTTGGATATCATAATATATTGTGTTTTAACACCAACACTGTAACATTTACTAATTATTTTTATAAACTTCTGTTTTACTGCATTTTTTCACAACATACCAAATTTCACCAAATATATGCCTTACTATTGTATTATATACTGCTTTACTGTGTATATCAATAAAGCACGCAATTATGTTATAAAAGGTGCAGGAGTTTCTGTCGACGTTCAGCCCTCACCCAGCTCATCTCCCCAGAAATCCTTGCCATTGTACAAAAATTAGAAAAAAAATTCTAAAAATTGCCACTGCCCAAACTCCTCTGTGGCAGCATCTCAGCTCTCCATGGTTTGGGTTTTTCTTTGCTGTTGAAGTTGTGACACTCCCGTGCTCCCCGAGCTTTTGGGGGATTGCCAGCTCCACGCTTCCTGCCTCATCCCTGACAGGACCATCAGACCACATTGATTCAGCCAACACTTGACAGTCTCCTCACCATGAGGCATAATGTTAGGAAAACCCTCTCTGGGGCTTTGGGAAGTGTGTATTCCCGTCAGAGAGGCTGTTCACACTTCTCCCTTATCTAGGAAATGCGTAGGCTTTGATAGCCAGACTCCACTCAGCTGTGTCACAATGCTGTCTTCGAGCTACCTTTTGGTGATAGAAATAATGTGATGAAAAATAATTAAATACAAAGGCAAAAACAGCGTATGTTTGCCTGTGATTTCAATAATACAGTGAAGGAGAAGGTGGGAAATTCCTGATTTCATTCATTTGAGGAAATAAATACGCATCCCACATCTCCTCTCCCAGACTCGAGTGACTCTGGCTTCACTCCTACATAAGTGAATCAGTGTGTGCCTTGCTGTACTCAAGTCTTCCCTGAAGATTGTACAATCCACAAAGCACAGCAGCCCCCAGTGATGAGTACTGAATTCAATTAAGCAAGAGGGAGGATAGCTCCACTTGTGTCCCCCGCACCTGCAACGCCACAATTTACAGCTCCTAACATCCCATCAATAAAACCTGGTGTTTCTGAGTGCCTCTTAGGAATGTTTTCCTTGTGTATGTTCAGTGACATATCCTCCTCATTTTAAGGACAAGGTTATTTGCTGGTCAGTGTCTTTGCTTTCTGGGCGGAGGAGGAAATTAATTCTCTTTGATTTTGCCTGCCGTTTACTCCTAGACATCACAGTCTTTGCTCTACCTTTTCAATGGATGGATGGATGGATGGATGGATAGAAATCCCGAGGCCCTGCTAGCCGGGTCAGCAACACTGCAGGGGTTGGAGGGTCCCTTTTCAAATGAGGCCACACATCTCCTCTGCTCCCCACTGCCCAGCACAGTGTCAGACCTTCACAGCTCAGGGCAGTGCATGTTGGTCATCTGCTGCACAGCCCCTGATCGCCACCTCTCAGCCAGGGAGTGCTGCCCAGCCCAGCCCTGGGCTTGTGCTGCAATTTGGGAGCCCAGCACAGCCCCATGGGGCTGTAGGCAGCTCTGCTCTGCTGCAGTGATGGGGCGGGAGAAACCAGGGAGGACGACGGCTAAGCTGAGGGGAAAACAAACTCATGTCTTTTCAGCTAGGGTGGGAAAAAAGAGGGAAAGCAGTGGTGTACAGGATGCAGAAAAGGTTGGGCTGGACACGTACAGCAGGCACAGCGCCTGGAATGCTGCATGAAGCACAAGTGCTTCCACACCCACCCCATGCAGCCAGCGAGGGCTGCCTGCACTCCTTGCCCAGTGGCAGCTCCAGAGCTGCTGTGATGTTCCACACAGTCCCTTTTGCTGCAGGGTGCCCTGAGTGAAGGACAGCTTTGTGCAGGGTGGAGCTGAAGCACGGACACCCTGCTGGACAGGATCCTCCCCCTGCAGCAGGACACACCTGGGGCCCAGCCCAGGCACCGTGGGCACTGCTCTGCTGTGACCCATCTTGGGCATGTGTGTGCAGTCAGGCTGAAAAACAATAAATCTTCCTCTTCTTGACTCGGGCTCACCGGGAATTTGTTTCGGCTCTGAGCAAGCATATCAACTTGCTAGAAAGTGCCATAAATCTGTGCAAGAAAAATGGGCCTGCTGAGACCAACTGAGGTGTAGCATTTCCATACGTGAGCCCCATAAGCTGATAATGCTGCTCGCCAGCTGAGGAATATGACTGCAGCAAATAAGTGCAGCTCATAGCGCCAGAAACTTGGTATAAAATCACCTGTGGCAAAGGGAAGGATGAGGGTTAAGGAAATCTTGGAGCTATAGAAGTGAACTGTGGGACTTCAAAAATACAAGGTGCTCTTTCAGCCTAACACCTAAACCCCTGCTGCTTGCCAACACAAGGCTGGTATTAGTCAGCTTGGCAATTGTTTACCAGGCATAAAGACTTCTTTTTGTTGTTATTATCTGAGCATTACAATGGATATGCCATTTATTTAATAGATAGCACGTGCTTGTAAAAAGCTGAGTCCAAGCAAGTTCTCCCTATTTGCTGACATAAGCAAGCACTGCTTGTAAGACTTTCCTCTCTCACACTCTCTCTCTCTCACACCCCTCTATGCACACATGCACAGATACAGGGGGAAAAAAACCCAACAGAACAATATTTTATTGTCTTTCTTGCTGAATGGAAGAGGTTTTTTTTGTAAAAAAAAATCTTTAGGAATAACAGCATCCTCACTCCAACCTATTGGTTTGTCTAAATTTGCAGCAAGTATTAAAAAAAAGAGAGAGAGAATTATATACATATATTTCTTTAACAGGAAACTGAGACATTATGTTAATTTACTCAGCATTCCTATATTTGTTTCCTTCACACATGCTCTACTTGATGACCCAAACCAACAACACAGAGTGCCATTTTGGAGGTATAATCTCTTTCAGACCAGTGACCACCATACTGAATAAAATGAGGGTCTTTAAGAACACATTATTATATGAAGTTAAGGACAAGTTTAGTAAATCCATCAGTTAGACCTCCATGAGGCTGTGAAGATGGTTTGGTCCCTGGCACACATGAACTTCCCACTTCTTCATGCTTGTGTGCCGTGGAGCTGCCGCCAGCATCTCCACCTTTCCCAGCCACTGCAGCTCACTGCCACCACTGCTGTGTGCAAGGGAGAGAGAGAGCCACGGCCCTGCTCACCCCCAAAGCTGTGCTCTCACCCCAGCAAGGCGAAAGCTCCTAAGCTCCTTCTCTTCAGGCTTGGGGGCAGCCAGCAAAGTGCTGAGCAGCTGACCTGGGAGGCAGTGTGGTCCAGCTGGGGAGCACAGCCATCAGGGACCACACCTGGACCGCACCAGGCCAGGCCTTGCGTGGTCATCCAGGGACAAAGGAGGCAGAGTGGAACCCCAAAGTTTGGGGGAACAGAAGTCTCGTGTCATCTGTATAGAGGGATTTACACAAGGGTGCTTTTATACACCAGTGGTGTTGAGACATGGTGTGAGCTTAGAGCAATTTCAGACCAGGTACCAAGACTAAAACTGTTCAATTAAAGCTGCTCAAACTCCTTGCTGTTCAGTTTGTACTAAAGATGCCCTTCCTGATGGCCTATGGTGGGCTACTACATAATCAAAAATACCATCATGAGAGGATTTTTGTTTCTGCATCAGGGTAATTTTTAGTTGTGCCTCATTCACCAGACAAATGGGTTTATTCTAACACTGATGTAGGAGATGCTTCTTTCCACACAGAAGATTAATGGCAGTTGCCAACATAATTCCCTGTTGCATCCCACAGTGAATGTTTAGATAAAGGCTGCAACCAGCTGCAGATGATAAGACATGAAACTACTGTGGTTTTTCCTACCAGCCACAAATATGTGATTAGAAATTAGAAAATATTAGGCACATTAGAATAAATGCTAGACAGATTAATACATACCAGAATGCACACAGACAGAGGCATGAAACACAAGACTTCCTCCTGTATCTGTGTGTACATTTGTGCTCACACACACATCCCACACGTGCTCACACAAGCATTTGCTGTGCTGAGCCTGTGAACCTTTCATTAAAAAAAAAAAGAATGGAATCAGTTGTGTCAAAATAGATAAAGCTTGACGATATGCATTAATTCAGCTTTATGTTAAATTATAACAGCCTGTGTTTTGCGGCAGCAGAGCAGTATTTTATGAAGCAGTTGCTGAAGTTTCTTCAGGAATTTTGATTCCTAAGGAAGTGGCCGTAAGCACATTGGCTCAACCTAACGTCTGCTTTTGTTTTTCTTTTGAAACACCTGGCAGATCTGGCATGGCCTTCCAGCCTTGGCAGAAGATAATAAAGGCATCAAGCCTATAACTTAGCTTCTTTCATCTTTTCTTCCCCTCCCCCCTTTTTTTATAACCTCACTGATAAGCTCAAAGCCTTTCTTCAGCAAGACCTTGCAGGTGGACAAACGCCACTAAGTCTATCAACGACTTACCATGCATGTGTTTTTTCTACCTGTTTTTGTCGCCTTCCTCTTCCACATTAAGAAAGATTATGAGTCAAAACAGCACATGAATGGAAAATACCATTTGCATCTCGGTCTTTTAGCTGCAGGTACTCACATGACATCCCAGAGTTCCTTATTTTCCTACAGCAAAGCTGCAGTACTGTAGGCTCTTATCAGATGCTGTGAACATGGTACATGGGGGTCTCTACCCCACACTTTTTTCAGTATATAAGGATTCCTTAAAAAGTTCTCTAATCCTTAAGATACTCTATCTCTCCCAAAAAAACCATATTGATTTTTACTTTGAAGTCACCCATCTTTTGCTTCTGATGTGGTGGCCTGGCTGCCCACAGTCCCTGCAGTGCTGGACAGCTGAAGGCAGCTCTGGCTGCACTGTCACCATCAGGCACTTCCCTGTCCCACCCAGGAGCCTGTCCCTGTCCCCATCCCCATCCCCATCCCACCCTGTCCTCATGTGCAGCAGAATGGAATGGTGCCCCAGGCCTCTCCCTGGCCTAGAGCACCAGCCCCACCTCCCCCCAGCCTCACCCCTCGGTGACAAGGATGCCCTGTTCCCACCCCGCTCTGGCACAGGCTACTGCCAAAATCCCCACAGGTGAAGCCACCCAGAGCTCTCCATCACTGCTCTCGACACTGCAGGGCTGTGCATGCCACAGCCTCATTGCCCCCTCCCGCCTCGTGTTTTTAACAAACCCCATGAACATCATGTCACCACAAACCTGATCCAGGGATCCCTTCCAGTGCAATTCATTTGCTTAACACTCCGTGTTGCCTTTCCTCCTGCTGAGGTTTTTATTCCCCTCCACTAATTTCCCCACCGAGTCTCATTTTTTCGTGCTTCATTAACATTTTCCTTTGTGCCACTTCTCCTACATAGCTTTACTTACAGAGCAGGCTCTGCCCGCTGGCCCCCATCTCCCATTCCTGCTGGGCTCTCTGCTGGCTCTCCCTGCACTTAGGAACACATAGGCCTGGGGTCCCATTCCTCCCTCATAACCTTGGGCTTGATTTTCTATCTTTTCTTAATATCTCTAACATTGAAGACTTTCAGTGAGAGAGTCCTTTTTTTTTTTTAATGTAGTGATGCCGGTGATTACAGTCTCTGTAGGAAGGTATGCTGGTTCTCCTGTGATTGTTTAGGTGATTTTTTTTCTTGTTTTGTTTCTTTGAAGAGTTTGGGGGATTTATTTAATTTTTTTTAAGGACAGGGGTTGTCACCTTGCTTGCTTCTGGAGTTTGTGTTGGCCCACATGTCCAATAAGGCTGCACAACCCCACTGTGAACCGTGACTGCCAAAGGCAGCCCAAAGCACTCTACTTCCAAAGGGGGCTGCAAACTGCAGGGCTCACGTCCTGTGATGGCAGTTCACTCAGGTGGCCTGCTTCATTTTTATTTTTAAAGAAATAAACACACAAAGCCAGTATCCAGGGTGCTTGTGGATATCTGCACCTCCCAGAAGGGCTCGCTGCAGATCAGCAGCCAAACCTGAAGTATGTCACAGAGAAAATCAGGCACTAAACACATTTTGCTGCTAACCTACAGCCACCCCTCGGCGCCGAGGGGCTTCGGGAGGTGCGATCCCCAGACGGCAGAGCCCGTGGTGCCAAGCCCAGCTGGATAAATGTCAGGCATCAGCAGCTCTGGCGTGCTCGGGGTCCTGGGGATGGCAGTGGCTGTTGCTGTGGGCGCCAGAGCAGGGGATGATGATAATGCCAAGGCAGACTGGGGGAGGAAAGGGTAACACAGGATATCTCCATTTCACTTCGAATATGGCTCCAAATTAACTGCAGTGAGTAATTACCTGTGAAAAAGTAATAGCAATTGTTCTGTAGTTTAGAAGAAACTCCTTTAGCGGCAGGCTGCAATGGACACCTCTGATTTTTCTTGCCATAAAAGGGCATTTTTTTGCTTTTGCATGAGAAAAGAAATCACAGCCATGAAGTAGCTCACCTCAGTTATTGCTAAGGCAGCTGTTTCATTATGGCATGCACTACTGGAGATTGTATTTTCCAGACTGTTGACTGTTGTGCTCGGGTGGCCTTCCCACCCATTGCCCCCAACCCCAAAGGAAGGATTCCATTTCCACGCAAAAGGCGACATTTTCTCAGCTCTCTTGCACAGAGTTTTTCTCCAGCTAGGCTCTGTGTATGATGCCAGAACTTTGATCCTTGCCTAGCACCTGCAGAATAACTTTCCTGACTTCCATCCAATTTATACAAATTATTTGACCTTTTTCCTTATGCCTTCAGTCACAAAGCACTAAGCTGCCAAAAGGAGCCAGCTGAGTGTGGCCCAGGCTTCCAGCATCCCACAGAAGGAACAGAGCACTGGGATGCCTGTTGAGGCAGGGTTTTCATTAACAAAGACACTCATTGCCCTGCAAGGCCAGGTGATGGCATTGCTGGTTGGGATCTTGCCTTTAGTTCCCTTTCCTAGGGCTTCTTTTCCACCTGGGAGTTACCACTGTGAGCTGGCTGCAGCTGCTACATCCACGGTGAGGGCTGCACACGTGCATCACCTCTCGGGAACATATAAACCAGAACAGCCTTTTTGTGGGGTCAGGGCTGGCCAAGAGCCACCTTCTTCATCCTCACCCTCTTTGCACTGATTTATTTAAGAAAAGAACAGCACAGACGCGAGTCATCCCAAAAGACCCTGTGGACCAGGGGAGGTTCAGTGGAAAGGTCCTCGCTTCCCTTGTTGTTCCCATGCCATATCCCAGAGCCAAGATTTTGTACCTGCCTAGGGCTCTGCTGCCCTTTCCTGTCACACTATAAAGATTAGTCTGTGTGGAATGATGGTGGGACCTTTATCCTCTGAGCAGTGTGAGGCTTCTGGCATTCAGAAACCTCGCCCCTTCCTTCTGGGGAAAGAGTTTTAACCTAAGCTAGTGATGCCACCTAAATTTGGCATTTCCAAAGTCTGGGCACCTAATAGTCTCACTGATAAAAGGAAGGCTATTGAAGTTAGAGCTCCTGGTCTTACTCCTTTCCCTTTTTCCTTCCCTCTCGCTGTTGCCTCCTCTGCCTTCCCTCTGGAGCTGTGGGAGCCATGGTCCTGAGCTGGCAGCAGCAGCATCACCCACACCCCGACCTCACACCAGCTTTCTGGCACTGTCACAAGTGTGTGACACCGAATCAACTCAGCTCCATAAAGTTTCTTCTGCGAGGCACAAAGTGCCACCGTGCCCGAGCTGTGCCTGTGCCAGGTCACAAACGATGGCCCTGGAGCACACAGGCAGGAAAAGGCTCCTGTCCAGCGCAGAGCAGTGGTGTCTGTACATCTGTCCTGGTGTCCTGCAGCTCCCATTTGCAGTTCCACACGGCTCTGCTGAGCACTTTAGGGACTGCCTGGGTGTAACAAACACTGAGGGAAGTGCTCGGTGCTGGGAACTGGATGGTCACTTAAAAAGCCGTGAGATCTAAAGAGACAGAGGGCTGCATGCATTTTTTTGTGTCATTACTGCATAAGAAACTGAGAAATCCTGCGGGTTGGATCCATTACGTGCAGCACATTATCCTGTGACACAGAGAAGAGACACGGGATCATTCCCAAAATATCCTTCCCCACTGATAAATTGCAGCAAGCAGGTTGGAAGCTGCGCAGCGTGAAGGATAACCTACTTAGGGTGAACACGTGCATGATGCTATCAGAAATATTGATGCAGTTACAGCCCTCATGACAGGTTTGAGGAAAGGGTTGTATCAAATCACGATTTGCAGAAGCACAAGGGAGACAGCAGCCTCAGAGCAAAGCCACCTCACATTTCCCCCAGGCTGGGCTTTTCCCTCAGCACCAGGATATTTGCTCTCTGCAGTCTCTGTCCTCCCATGCAGTGTGAATTAAGAATAGGAAAGAGAAAATAGGTGAATACCATTCTGGAGGGGTGTGCACGTATTTAACTTTGGGGAGCCTCCTGCAGAGGTGCCTTCGAATTATCAGACACACCTCAGGGAGATGGCACAGAAGGGCTGGGGCCACTTCCTAAGAGGGATGAGAATTTGGGAACCCCTGGAGCCAGATCAGGGATGTGCACAGAGGAATCTGAATCTGTTCTTCCTGATGGTGGAAGTGGGGGACGAGGAGGGCACGGAGGGCCAGCGAAGTGACAAGAGGGCAACTCCTCAGTTGAGGCGTTCTGGTTTACACATGGCTCCAGGTATATCGGAAGATCATTTTGAGGTAGCACAGGCTGTGGGGCACCTTGCTCAGCAGTATACTCGCAGCAGAGGCCTCTTTAAGGCAGAAATAGTTTAATTTATGAAAGGCTCACGCGGAGCTTTCCTGGCTGAGGCAGGAGCACAAGGCAACTGATGTTTTCCAAGGCAGTCATCCATTAACAGGCGATTTCCCCATCCTTCCCTGAACTCTACAGCCCTCTGCTAAGCTCTGGTGCACATCATTTCTGTAAGCACAAACCAGCATTTTAATTTTAAGCACTTGACAGTGTCGTGGGTTTCACTTCAGTTGTTCTTACATGCAGCAAGACCCCAGGTCTGATGCTGCACTCAGTAAAGGCAGCAAACAGCAACACAAGGAGCAAACTACTTGGAGCTTGACATTTCTCCTGTAATCTAAAGGAAAGAAGGAGAGAAAGGGAGAAAGGGAGAAGAGGGCGGGGGAGAGAGGGGGAAAGAGAGAAGCTTTAAAACTGTAGGAGCTAACAAAATAGCCATAAAATATTTCTGCTCCCCCCAGTTAATATTTAATATATGTGTAGGTAGGATGCTGTACCAGTCTAAAGTGTGAGTCCCTGACTGAGCACACCAAATGCAACTGTACATGGCTAAATGCAGCCGTACATGACAATCAAACCTTCCTGCACACGGGGAATATTCTCCTCAGTCACAGCTAAGTAAACAACAAATCTTTCTCTCTTCTGCAGCCATCCCCGTGCCTTTGCTACCCTTTGGTGATTGCACTGCAGTCTGCAAAGCAGTTGGGGGCACAGATGTGCCTGCAAGCAGCAGGGGTTATATAGAAGTACATATATCTAATCAAACTTTTATTAACCCATGGCCTTCCAGCTCAAAAAAGGCACGGTCAAAGCAGCCATGATTTGTAACAGCTTCAGCCTCCTGACTGAGTGGAAAATCATCTGCAAACTACTTCTGATTTTCTGTGAAGGGTTTCATTATGTGCCAGCATTTGCCAGGGGCCCCTGGGCAGCTCTGAAGGCTGTTCATGGTTTGCTTACCCAAGGGGATGCCCCGGAGTGGCACCGGGACCGAGTGTCCAGGGCTGTGCCGCACCTTCACTGCCCACACAGGAGCCCCTCCAGCAGTGGAGGAGAGTATCTCTCACAGAGAGGTGACAAGAGGATGCTCCAGCTGGGAAGTCCTCGTTTTGGGTTGTTTCTGTGGCTTTTTGTTCCACTTCAGCACAGTGAGGTGTCCAGCCATGGGCAGGGCAGCCCCTGATGCCTTGCAGCCTGCGGCACCCTCTCACCTCACAGCTTGTGATGGGACTGTCCTCTGTGATCAGGGCTAATTGCTCCTGCTGCCAGCCTGGAGTGCTGGATCAAACACCCCAGTGGAGAAAACAGAAATAGAGAAGCCTTTTCTTTCTTAAACAAGCAAGTAACAGGCAACTCTTTGCCCCAAATATTAGCCAGCTGTGCAAAAATCCTGAGACTTTCAGATTTCCAAAAAGTTTCTGCTCTTTATTCTTTAGTAGTAGTTCCTATATGATCCCCTAAAGCTGCCCCAGCTGCTCCAACTACAATTTGCAAACTATCAATCCTAACTATGGGATTCACCCCAGCCCAGTCCCACCTGCTCCAGGGACTGCTTCTGACCCACCCCCAGCTCCCCCTCTCTGCCCTGGGAGCTCTGTCTTCACTCCAGACTTTCTTTTCCCTCTCCCAGCACCGCTGGGGCACCACAGGGAGGGCAGGAGCCTCCTCAGCCTCTCCCGAGGGGCATGGCAGCTCTGCTGACAGAAGAACAGTGACTTCCCCGGAGACAGCAGGGACAGGGGCAGATGGGAGCCACCATGGCCATGGCAATAGGAGGTGAAGGAACTGAGGGCCAAAAGGACCACAGGAAGGTTTATTCCAATCGGGCAGAAGGGGAGGGAAGGGCCAAGCACCTGGAGGCAGGAAGACATTCTCAGCCATCCATTGGCAGCAACAAGAGTCTTGTCGTCGAGGCAGCAAAACCAGGATGAAGGGGTGAGAGGGAAAATGAAAACTTAATTCAATTTCAGCCCTGCACAGAGGGGAGTTCGTGGCACCTTGTGGCCCTGTTCCCTCAACGATGGCGTGTCACAGAGGAGCAGAAACATTTCTGCCGCAGTCTTCTCTTCAGCTCCAGCCTGGCACTGCCAGTCACCGCTGCTTGCTGCCCTTTGTGCCCCTCTCTTCCTGCCTGCCTGTCTTTTCCAGAAGGTTTGTACCCTGCTCTCCATCTCTGGGTGCCTCATCCCCCCTCCATCTATTTTGTCAGCAAATCTTCTGTTTCTTTGTCTTCACGAAGGTGCCTGGAGCTCTGCCCCCTCCCCTGCCGCCTCCTCCCGTCCCCACGGGAGCCACTGTCACTGGCACACTCCGTCCCCGGAGAACACCCACCGAGCCCTGCCAGCTCTCAGCCTCCCTGTCCCCAGCTCCTACAGCTGTCAAGCCCATGGGAAAGCAGCTCCTCTTCTGCTCTCCACCCCAGGAGCTCCACACGGTGAGACCTGCCACCATGACCCCGTGGGAGGTGACAAGGTGCCTCTGGCACAGCGGGAAGGGACGGAGGGAAGCAGGGCACTCTTGGCTGCTGGTGGCATTGGCCTTGGGCTTTGAGGGCAGCGCAAGGTCCCACTGGCTCACGGGCCCTGGTACAGCTCTTGCACCACCCAAATTTCCCAGCAAGTGGTCCCTCTGGACACACACAGCTTTGGAGGAGCTGCTCACAGCCTCTGCAGCTCCGAAAAGAAGGGGCAGAAATGCCAGGCAGCATTTGCCTTCCCCAGGCAGGCAGAGCTCAGGTTGCTGGTGCACAGCAGGGAGATGTATCAAACACAAACACTGCTCTATTACCGCTGGGGGAAGGTAAGCGCAAACAATCAGATGTCCTTTCCTATTTTCTGTGTCTCCCTCTGCGATGCTGATAGAGGGACTCCAAATGTTTCCAAGCAGGCAGTGCCTATCTGCAGCAGGCAGACAATTTCCAAATGTATTAGCGGCACAGAGTCAATAGAGAAATAGCAGTCCAGCATATCATCCAATTTTCAAATGTAAATAACTAGACCACTGTTAATTTGAGGCACTACAGCAGGGAATAAAATGAGCCCTGGAAAACACACACAGCAATGACCGCTGGTCGCAATCCATTACCTTCAGGCGTGCCCGCTGCTTTTCCCCGCTGGCTGCTGTGCCACAGGGCAGAGGGAAACCAGCGGTCTGGCATGTGAAGGGTGGGGTGAGCCCCCACAGCCCCACCAGGAGACAGGGAGGGAGGGCAGGCTGCTCCCGAGGGTGCCAGCCGTGCACAGAGAGCTGAAGAGGGACACTGGCAGAGCAGTGGGTCACCAGCAGCAAGGCTTGGCCCCTCTCTTGGGACCCTTTGCCTCCCCTCCGCTGGCCTCACCAGCAGCACCTCGATGTCCCATCCCAAAAGCTGCACTGCTAAGGCGTTCTCTGGCAGAGCAAGGCATGAGGTGAAGCATCTGCCTCCCTCCACAGAGACTGCACGGTGAAGGGAAAGAGCGAGAAACCTTGAGGGGATCTTGGGAAGGAGGGAGAGGAGGGGGAGGAAAGATGCTTTTAGCAAAAAGCCTCTTGGGGTTTGCCAGCGTAACTGAGAGTAAAACTGTCCCCTTGTCTACACCACTATTGTATGACTGGTGAAGGGAGGCCCCTTAAATGCCATCTCTGGGGGCACACAGCAGCTTACAGCGAGCCTCCAGCAGAGGGGATGTGCTGCAAGTGCGGCCAGGATGCAGTGGAGGGCTGGCTGGTGAAGCTGTCCTCGCCCTTGCTGGATTGCAGGGGGCCAAGAAAATGGTTCTGACACAGAGAGGCAGAGACAAAATTGGTCTGTTCAAAGGAGAAGACCAATGAGACAGATGGTGTCTTGTGTAAATCTGCTGGTCTCCATTGAACACAGCAGGAATGGGCAGGTTGAGCTCAGTCCAGTGAGTTCATCCCAGGGCTTCCCGTCCTACTTTGTGCATTCCTCACTCCCTTTCTGAGCCACCAGTGGACATTTGCACTGTGCCAGCAACAGCAGGGGCACTGGAGGTGCTAAACATCAGGCAGCCAGATTGGAAAAGTCACCATCTCACCTCTCGCCATTAACAGGAAAACACTCTGGAAATGAAAGATGAACATCTGTTTCAAGTCCCACCGCTCCCCAAGGCTCCGTGGAGGATAGGACACTGCCGGGAAGGAGATGTGGTTTGGGAGTCCAGTGACAATGCCAGGAGGGCTGGCTGAGACTCTCCCGACATGAAGCTCTGCAGCTGGGCTGTTGGGAAGGCTGGGTTTGTTTTTCTGCAAGAGCTGTGTCACAGCAGGTTGCACAGAGCAAGGGAGGGCCCAGGGCTCACAGGGAAATGCAGGAGCCTGCAGTGCTGAGACAACCTGTGGTGTGACAGGAGTGATGTAGCCAAGGTGATCTGAGCATGTGAGGGGAGCAAGATTTGCAATCTCTCTCATTGCAGCAGCTGATCTGGTTGGAAAAATCCAGATTCCAGGCACACAGGACTTCTAGGCTTGTTTGCCTGAAAGCTAGTCTGTGCCCGTTGCCATTGTTTATTTTTTCCCCAGCCCCATGAAAAGTACACAGGAAATAAAAAGTGAAACTTCAGACAGAAATGATGTCTGCCCAGAGATTTTCCATAAACCCAGTGCTGGTGTGGAAGGGAGGTCCCATGTGCTTGTGGGGACTTGATGCTGAGGGCTCAGACGTTGCTTCAGCCACTCCAGGGCCCTTCAGCAGCCCCAGCTGCTGCAGTGATGCAAAACTACCATGAAGCTGCAGAGCTGGCACAGGGTGGCAGGAAAGCTGGGGAGGGCAATGGACCCCAGCCTGGCGCTCACCCAGAGAGCAGATCTTTCTTAAGGGAAGAAAATTAAAACAAAACTAACAAAATAAAAAACAAAACAAAAAGAAGAGCTGTGCCCAGAACTGGAAACTGTTAAGAGACTGCTTTTTTCCCAGATTTTAATCTCCCGTCTAGATCAGCCGGCGTTCGGCCCCGTGCGGCTCGACGTGAGTCACGATGCTCTTTGCTGAGGCCCAGACCAGACTGGCTCCTTTGTACAGTGCTGCACTACCTTGCAGCTACTGATTCACTGCAGTAGGAATGATAGATTGTTTTACAGGAGGAAGAGAAGGGGGAAAAAATTATGAAACCCACCTGTACTTAAAACAGTGGATGTGCTCCACCTACTGTCCATTACCGACAGAGTGAGCCGAGATAAAAGGCAACATCCTCACTGAGAGCTTCATGCTGCTGTCCTCTCGACTTTTTACATTTGGAGGGGAGCCAGGGGAAGGAAGAAAGGGAAAATGGATGTGAAGAAGAAAGGAGAGGGAGAGAAGATGAGGGAGGCATGGCAGGAGAAAAAAGAATAAAAGAAGACAGAGCTCTTTCGATTTAAAAAAGAGATGCTTCAAGCATATGTAAGCTTGCAGCAAGCTTGGCCATGTAAAGTCATTTTGATTTATTTCAAAGGTCCCAAAGGAGGAGAGTTCTGTGAGTGCTACATCCTGTTCCTGATTGATGACAGTGGGGTTTATACCTCAGACAACCAAGGTCAGATTCCCTTTGGCTGCTGCCACCTTCATCTCCAAGGCTTTGGGGCCAGGCAGGGCAAAGGGACAAACTTCCCAGGGCTCCTGCCTCCCTCTGTGTCCTCTGCACTCGCTCTCCCAGTACCCAGAGCTGCTACTGCTGCCATTGGGATGTGGAATGGAGATGTGCCTCTTGCTGCTCGTCTTTTATAGGCAACTAAAACTCGCTTTTATTAGTCTCCCTCCCCAGCCCAGGACCCTTTTTCCAGTCATGTCAGTGAAGGCAGTGAGCAGCTGCTGTCTACACAGGGTGGATCTCATTCCAAAGGACCTTCAATCCCGACAATGTCTCCTGGGAAAGAGAGGAGGCAGGGACACAAAGCAAATTGAAGGTAACACGTTCAGGAGTATTCAGTGTCAGAGTCACCATGATGACTTGAAAGTAGATATGATGTAGATATTTAGGTGTCATTAAGCTGATTGAAGATTCAGTTCTCAGCATGATCTTCTGGGAATTTCTTCAGTGTGAGAGCCAGGTTTGAGGTGTTTTTCAAAGTCCTGGGTGGAACTGCTGCTCAGACAGAGACAGGGAGGCAAGCCACTGCTTGTGCCTCCATCAGCCAAAGGGTTTGTGCACAGAACAGTCAGGGGAGGAGAGAAAAAGTAAGCCCTAAACACCACTCGAAATCCAAAAGGAAAAAAGATTACTTGCAAAATAGGACTTCTGTAGTGCTCTGAGGTGTGAAAGGGATAATTTACTTTCTGCTTGTTTTCTCTTAAGAAAAAAAACTACACTGAACCTTTACAAGGTTTGTCATGAAGCAGAATACTTTCATGTGTGTCAAAATTTATATATCTTTACATATATACAGTACATATATACATGCATACACTCAGATATATATACATATATAAATATACCAATGTCCCCATGCAGGGGTCAGGAAGATAATTTCTGCCAAGATCTATTTTTTAAAAGGTTTAAGCACATGGCTGCAACACACATGGTCAGGTATTCCTGTCTTTACTCTGCCCAGTTGCATATTCCCTCTGCTATAGCATCATACAAATGAGAATATATGGCCCTGGGCTGACCCTTTCTCTGCCCAAACAGCTTTGAGCATGGCTGGAGTGAGCACAGGTCCATCTATCCCCAGCCGTGCAGACCTGTCTGAAGCTGTGCAGATCCCTGCTGTCCTTGCAAGCCTTGTGCAAAGCAATTGCCCAAGACAGCGCAGTGTGTTTGTGACAGAGCAGTAACTAACCATAGGTTAATGCAATAACACTATCATTTAATAACTCACAGGACACTATCTGAGCATATTTCAGACCTGTCCTGAATACAGATATTACCAGTGGGTTGTAATTTGTCTGTGCCTTTGCCTGAAGCTGCTTCTCTCTATTATTCTGGAAAATATTGCAGGAATTCATAAAAGCCATGGAAGAGTGGTAGGCTTATGAAGTGTGCTTCTGTTTCCTTGTCCTCATTATTAATCCACTCTACTTTTTCATCATTCTGTATCAGGTCTGTCTCCTACTGAAAAAAAGATGCTTCCTTTTTCACTTTGCACTGATATGAGCCTTTAATTCAACCCTGTCTGCTGGCTTTGACACAGCTGCACTAATTTGAAATCAGATTGAGGCTATGACACTGTTCAAGTGCACAGAAAAAATGAAGGATACAGGAGAAAGAAGAAGAAGGGGAGAGGGGGAGAGAGAGAGAAAGGGAAAGACTTTATGTGCAAAGCCACTGTTTCTGATGTGACATTCAGCTCCATGCACAAAGGGACACAGAGGGGCCCAGGGAAAGAGACTTGCTTGGGAAGACACTGCTTCCAGCCAAAAAACTGCTCTGCTATAACTCAGACTGTTACCAGAACAGGAGATAGGGAGGAGAAAGAGATGGCAAGGTCAGCCAGAGAGTGACAGGACAGCTACCAGGGACCAAGGGCACTGCTGAGGGCAGAGAGATGATGGACAGGCAAGTGACAGAGCAAGGGAGGGATGTAAAACAACAATGTGGGGAAAAGAAAGAAAACATCAAGGCAAAGAAAAAGCATGGGAAGAAAAGAGCAAGAATGGCATGGAGAAAGGAAGAGAAGGTGTCCTGACACCTCGTGGCACACGTGTGACAAGCAGGCAGGCAGGGGCAAGTGGCTGGAGGGACTCACTGTGCCTGACTGAGTGTGTGTGGGGCCAGGAGCTACTGAAAATGAAGCTGCCACAGCCCAAGTTCATCCTTTTCCCTGGAATCTGTCAGGGCCCAAAAAAAATTAGACACAGTTTCTGCTTTTGCTCTGGCACATTGTTCAGTTATAGCCTTCCCATCCTTCTTTGTGGAGACCAGGGACACCCTGGTCCCCCTGGTCCCCTAGCAGTCAGGAAGGTTGGAAGCCTAATAGGTGGCTATTCCAACCACTTCCAATGTGCCTTTTACTTCAGAGGGATTATTTTAAGAGCACTTAGCTTTATTTTCTCCTCGCTTTACTGAAGGTGCGCGCTCTGGTGGCTTTTTTGCATGACAAATCTCCAGGGCCCCCAGATGTCTGTTTTCTTTGAACTCCTTTGAGGGGAAATACCTCCGTGTTCTGCCACACATGTAGAATGGCTAATTACAAGTGAGTTACTACGCTCAGCAGCCACACATGCTGTACTAAAATTGTAATCCAAGGGCACAGAGATTGAGTATCATCAACTATTAAAGACTCTTTCTCAAGGTTTTGGTCCAAAACTGTGATTTTAGTGATTCGTCACTTCAAAGGACCTAGGCAGAAATAGAATTCAAAGCTATTGATTGCAAACACTTTTATCTACAAAGCCAATACAAAACACTGAGAAACAGTGGCCTGACTTGTGTTACAGCTTCCTCTCTTTTTATCCCTTCGTGAAGAGGTTTCCCCAGGGATTACACCTTTATGGTGCAGAACTGTGTTTTCCAGGTGAGCTGAAGCAGGAGAGATTTGAGGTTTGACAGTCTGTATCAAAGTCTTCCTCTGGTTTAGACAGCATGAGCAGAGCTTTGAAGGCTGTCAGCATCAGCCCAGCTCTGCTCCCATCACACCAGCAGATGTTCAGAGGGACAGAGGCTGCCAGCAGGCACACGTGTACATGCATGTAGAAATACAGATGTGTACACGCATGTACAAACACACACAGGGGACCTCAGGGCACCTCCAGGCCCTACCCTCTGCCCAGTCCTTGGCTCGAACCTCATGATCTCTCCACGAGGCAGATCCCCTGGTCTCTCCCTGGCTCCCAGAACACTCGATTGACTCTTGGGCAGTCCACCCTGATGCTCGCTGGTGGCACAGGCTGACACCCACACACCTTCACACGCCCCTCTGGGTCCCACTCCAGCTGCTGCCACTGAGACCCGCGCACACACAGACAGGAAAATGGGCAGAAATGGTTTTTAATGAGAAAACAAGGACAGACTGCACAGGCCAGGTGCAGAGCAGAGCCAGACAAGTGCAGTGACCAGCAACTTCTGTACACAACCATCTTCTTTTAATCTTTATTCCTTATGTTTCCCCAAAATTGTCTTGATCCCTCCCCTTTTCCATTTTGGGTTCCTTCCCCAGCCCGGAACAGCCTGTAAGTCACACACAGTCCTAAACTGCTCAAAGTGAAATAAAGTCCCATCCCCATGCAGGCTGTGATTGGGGGGGAAGTCAAAGGTGTCTGAGGGCCCTTTGCTGACCCCATTTTGATGAAAGTCCCCCCTGGCTGTGGCACTGGTCACCTTCAGTGTCAGTCCTGGGAGGGGCAGGAGCAGGGTCATGTCCCTGCTCCCCCAGCCTTGTGCCTCTGCTCCCCTTCACGGCTGAGAACACCAGTCCTTCCAACACCGCTGTCCTTCATTCAACAGAACTCACCACCACCCCGCTGCTCTGAAGTTCATAGGAGATTTTGGAAATGCCATAATGTAGGATTGCCGTCTGTGGTGTTTGGGTCGGTTGTTTCAGACAGTCGGGACGGAGATGAGAGAACTCTGGAGTTCGGTCTTAGAGCATGAGGTTTATTGTGAAAGGGTGTGGGTGTAGGAGACCTGCTGGGAGCTGCCAGACACAACTCGAAGCAGGGCAGAGAAGTAAGAGAGAGAGAGAGAGAGAAGAGAAGAACAGAATAGAATACAGAATACAGAATGGAATACCGTGTTTGCTGTTTACTATACAATAAATCATCTTCTGTGCTGACTATTCTAATTTTCACT